>BQMB01001549.1:260000-672774 GCA_027943415.1 Closterium sp. NIES-67
TCCGTTTTGACGGAATATGTTGGCTTGGTCGTCAGGAACTGCGTTCTTTCAGGTAAAGTACTTCAATGCTCGCTCAACTATACGCATTGAAAGGTTATCCGATATGTTCAACTTTCAAGTATGATACACCCACGCTTTTGGGTTCGCCAATATATCCACAACGTTTTGCAGCCATTGCATTGCAAGACTACCCGGTAGTGAAACGGTGAGATTAAACGAAGCAAGTGCTACGCCTATTTTGCAGGGGCCGCTCATAACACTTGTACCCTGCCAAACGGCAGCTTATCTGGGCACCCAGTAACTCTGTGCAAGCATTGCACATGCTCTGCTCTCAAACGCCTGTATGGCTACGTGGCCACATGCTATGCTTGCCGCTGCTGCTGGCCATGGGATGAAGGACACAGCTGAAAAACAAAAGACAAACGAAGAAGGCGCACATACATTAGATAAGCATGCTCTTATGTTGCTGTGCAAGCAGCACGGTTGGTCGTGGGAGGATACATTACCATAGCCATGACGCTACCCTCTAGATGATCGGATGCTGTGCGCTTAATATATCATGTGCATGTTAATCACTACCTAGGATCATGCAGGCTGCGTACGTGTGGCATACAGTGCCGTTGTACCTTGTAACGATGAGCTGTGTGGAACGACAAGTCATAGGATGTCAGTACCTTGTAATGAACGTGGTGCTTGCAATGGAAAGCTGCCCGATGTTGAATCACCTTGTACCGATGCGACGCGTGAGATGGAAAGTAGTAGAATGTCTCATTACCATGTGTCATTGCCATGCTTCATTACCATGTGTCATTGCCATGCTTCATTACCATGTGTCATTGCCATGCTTCATTACCATGTGTCATTGCCATGCTTCATTACCATGTGTCATTGCCATGCTTCATTACCATGTGTCATTGCCATGCTTCATTACCATGTGTCATACCTTGTAGCGATGCGATGTGTGAGACGAAGAGCAGCACTTGCACAGATAAGAAGAGCATACCCCACTCGTACTTCCATATCTGCGGCAGATGCAGGGTGACATGGGAACAGCGAGCACATCCCGTAACACGATGGCACGATGGCAGAGCACGTGGGCAACAAGCATGGCACAATAGAGACTGGAGATGGGATGACATAAAGTAAGGAAGAGGATGCCTTATGTTCACTTTCATGTCTGTGGCCATTTCCGAGAAAGGAGGCAGAAAGCATGGCTGCAAAACCGATTGATCGCACGGGATGCGGGCGAGCACAAACAGAATTCCAAAAGCATGAGCGGAAGGGGGGAGGGGAGGGTGCCGGGCGAAGGTAGGATGAATGGGGGGACAGGCGGTGTGTCGAAAATTGGATAAGTGGATGAGAGGGTGAGGGTGAGACGGTAAGAGGGTGAGACGGTGAGGGTGAGAGGGTGAGGGTGAGGCGCACACCAGAAGTGGGAGGGCGAGGCACTCCGGGGGGCTGGAGAGGAGGAGGCTGTAGAAGACACAGGGGAAGGGCACACTGGGAGGGGCAGGAGAGGAGACGGGGGAGGAGAGGAGGGAGGAGAGGGGAGAGGAGGGAGCGGTGGGACAGGAAGAAAAGATGAGGAAGCGAGGGGAAGCAAAGGACGCGGAGGAAAAGGAGACAAGAGGTTTAGGAGACAAAGAGATGATGCAGTTAGAATCCAAACGCGTGAGTGAAGCAGGCATGGGTGCCGGCAAGAGTGGAGATAATGAGACTGGGGCTGGAGCGATTGGGGTAATTGAGGAACGAATGATGGCACATCCACGACAGAGAGCATCGGCGCACATGTGAGGGCACCGTGCTTACACGAGTCTTCTGTGTTTCTGTGGCCTTTCTTGAGTGCTGCCTGTGTGAGGTGGACCAATTGCAGGGAGCCAGCTCAGCAAGTGGCGGGCAGCGGGCAGGGAGAAGAAGACTAGAGCGAGGAAGAGAAGCTTGGAGAGCAGAGAGACCGCCACACCCTGCCACCACATGCCGTGACATGCCGTGACATGCCATGCCATTAGGTGCCACCCACCCATGCCATGCCATATCATGCCATGCCATGCCATGCCATATCATGCCGTGCCATGCCATGCCGTGCCATGCCATGCCATGCCGAGCCATGCCGTGCCATGCCATACCGTGCCATGCCGTGCAATGCCATGCCATGCCATGCCGTGCCATAGCATACAAGGCATGGACCGAATGCCATGTCACGAGGGATGAATCAGTTGGAAAAAAGGAGAAACGTTGTCAACTAGATCTAATCAGCAGACTTCGCAAACATGTCCTCCTTACAACTGGCATTACCAGAGAAATGCGGATGGCAAGGACACATTCACATGAACACATTCACATGAACACGTTCACATGAACATATGCATACACAGGGCAAGAATGCAGAGGCAGATGAGGGAGGGACAGCAGCACAGGGAGCGCACCTGAGCCATGATGGGGAGCGCCTGAGCCATGATGGGGAGCACCTGAGCCATGACGGGGAGCACCTGAGCCATGATGGGGAGCACCTGAGCCATGATGGGGAGCACCTGAGCCATGACGGGGAGCACCTGAGCCATGATGGGGAGCACCTGAGCCATGATGGGGAGCACCTGAGCCATGATGGGGAGCACCTGAGCCATGATGGGGAGCACCTGAGCCATGATGGGGAGCACCTGAGCCATGACGGGGAGCACCTGAGCCATGACGGGGAGCACCTGAGCCATGATGGGGAGCACCTGAGCCATGATGGGGAGCACCTGAGCCATGATGGGGAGCACCTGAGCCATGATGGGGAGGGAGATGAGGTCCGCAGGGTCGACTCTGAGCCCTTGAGCCGCACGGAACACGAGCAGCGCTGGGGGGGGGGGAGATGAGAGGAGCCACGATGCAAGGGGATGCGTGGGAAGGGGATGGGTGGGTGAAAAAGGGAAAGAGGGAAAACGACGGGGAAAGACGCCAACGGGATGACGGGAAGGCAGCGAAGCTGGTGGGAGATAGTTATAATGGAGAGATATGTATAAGGTAAGAGACACATGAAAGGTGAAAAGACATGTACAGCATGGCAGTCAGTGGAAAGTCATGCACAACGTGAGATGTGAAGGATACACCTAACATGACAGCATGGCATATGTTAACCTGGCTGGCATGGCATGGCATGAGGGCATGACATGTTAGCATGGCGCATGAGGGCATGACATGTTAGCATGGCGCATGATGTGGCACATGACTCACTGGCATGGCAGAGCAGGATCATGGCCATGGAGAGACACAGGGGGCGCTGATCACAAGCACCGGCGAAGGGTTGGGGGAGGGGAGGACGAGGGGAGGGACGGAAAGGTGGGATGGAGAGAGGGGAAAGGAAAGAGAGAGGATGGGATCGGCAAATACAACAGGTGACCATGGGAAATACAACAGGTGACGATGGGACACGAAAGGTTTCATGCTCTACGTTGTTGCGTGATGCCGAAACGGATACGGAGACAGAGGGGGTATGCGTGGATGATTTTTAAGGCGCCTCAAACTTCATGGAAACAGAGAATGCTACGTGCGAGGAGGGCGATGAAGTCCGCCTGCAGCTCTTCAACCTCCAGTGCTTTCGAGGCGATGAAGTCCGCCTGTAGCCGTTTCTGGTTTGCCTCGTGAATCGCGGCGACGGACGCAGCAGATTTCTCTTTGACGGACGGAAGCTTCGTTTGGAACTCGACGGCCTTGGTGCGGATGCTGTGAAGCAGAACACCTTGAGCATCGAGATCCTTCATCTTCTTAGCTTCTCTTTCGCCTTCAGCAAAGTCTTGAAGTCGTCGCGAAAGCTTTTGACAGCCGACTCCAGCTCCAGATCGCCTGGCGTATCTTGCGGAGCGTGACGATCCTCCCTCCCCACGAACGCGCTGAACCGAGCTACGACCACTTGCACCGGCTTCTTCCTCGTCGGATGGAATCCAATCGAAGTCCCACGGGTCGTCGTCACTCATGGTCTTGGGAAGAGCAGCAGTGCAAAGTAAGTCGCTTGAGCAGAAAGAACAAGAGTTAAAATCCTAGGCAAGAGATTTGCTCGAAAAACCTTTCACTCAAAATTACCAGGTCGCAAACATGTTTCGGCTTACGGGGATGAAACCCGCTGAGCCTTCATCAGTGCTTCCGGACATAAGAGATCACAGGCCTAGGCATGAGCTAAGTAACAACCCACACCCTCGAAAACAATTCTCAAGATTATCAACTACCCAGATTGCCTATCAATAGGCATTCGCCAACACAGCAGTGGGTAAAACCCCGAGGTTGCAGGTGTCAGCCTTCAGGAGGGTCTTCTTCCGAACTGTCGATAAGCCTTGGTAACTTGGCTCGCACAAGTAACTTTTGAAGGTTACGTGCACACCTCCATGCAATGAAAATATTCCCCATATAAAATCCGCGTGAAATGAGACGATTTTTGAGGCACCTCAAAAATCGCCAAGATGGACCCACAGGTCGCATCCCTGGCCTGCTGCTGCAGCTCTGTGTATCCCGCCGCATATCTTACTTGGTCTGCCGCACAACACCAATGGACCTGCTCTCTGCAACGGAGTGGTCCGAGTGGGGACCATCCCTCTTCCCTACCCTCCGTTGCGCGCTGCAGCTGCCTCGGGGAGCCACGGAGCTAGCCAGAGCCTGGGCCCAAGCGTCGCTGGCACCGTCCCTTGGAGGCGTTGGGCTGGCGGACCCCCTCGTGTAGGGCGGGTACTCGTTCATCACGAGCACCACGCAGGTCCAGTCCTTGCTGCCCGTCCTCCGCACCCCGCCCGACAGCCCCCTCCACACTGCACCTTGTCACCTCTCCCCCCTCTTCCTGCACCCCTCGCCTCTCCACACCTGGCTCGCCGCGTGCGAGGCCGAGCTCCCCCACAGCGCGCGCGCACTGCTGCAGGCGGAGCACCAAGAGGAGCCCACGCTTGGCCCTCGAGGTCCAAGGCGGTCGGCATGCCAGCCAGGTGGCCGCCACCCGTGACATGGAGCTCAACCCCCTCTGTGGGCACACACTGGCTACTCGCTATCCCCCTTTTCCCCTCCCTACGTCTGAACCCCGCACATTTCACCATCGCCCTGGCGTTTCGAATGGGTGTGCCCTTGTCCAGCATCTGCCACTGCTCCGACCGCATCCCCATCCTCGACCCGCAGATCCCTAGCCACCCATTCCGCTGCGGGGCGGGACATGGAAGGACGGACACGCACAACGCCCTGCGGGACGAGTGCGTGTGCATGGGCAGGGATGCGGGATATATCGTCTACATGGAGACGACTTTTTTTTGCCCTGTGAACGGCCAGAAGGCGGACCTTGCAATCCGCGACCGCGACACCAGCGCCGTTTGGATCTGCGAAGTCACCATTCAAGGACCCAATCAGTCGCCAGAACCCGCATGCCCGCAAGGGCGGGGTTGGGCAGCGAGGGAACGCGAGGACGACAAGATTGACCACTACCAGACCCGGGCGGAGTACGTGGGCGTCTTCCCCCTCACAGTCGAGACGTACGGCTTCCCCTGATGGGAGGAGCCCGCCTTCCTGAAGCTCCTGGCAGGCCACCCGGAAGCTGTTTAACGGGGACCCATCGACTTACCAGGCTGCCAATATGGTGCACCAGTTCCAGCAGCGATGGTGTGCCGCTCTCCAGCACTGCCAGGCCTCCTCCTGCCTGAAAAATGCCCACGACGCCGCCCTGGCCGAGCAGCGCCTACCTCGGCCCGTTGCATGTACTCACCTGGTGCCACTGCCGGTGTGCCACTGCCGGTGTGCCACTGCCGGTGTGCCACTGCCGGTGTGCCACTGCCGGTGTGCCACTGCCGGTGAGCCACTGCCGGTTTGCCACTGCCGCTTTGGCACTGCCGGTTTGCCACTGCCGGTTTGCCACTGCCGGTTTGCCACTGCCGGTTTGCCACTGCCGGTTTGCCACTGCCGGTTTGCCACTGCCGGTTTGCCACTGCCGGTTTGCCACTGCCGGTTTGCCACTGCCGGTTTTCCACTGCCGGTTTGCCACTGCCGGTTTGCCATTGCCGGTTTGCCACTGCCGGTTTGCCACTGCCGGTTTGCCACTGCCGGTTTGCCACTGCCGGTTTGCCACTGCCGGTTTGCCTATGAATACAAGGACCGCTTGAGAATGCTAAGTATGAAAATACACGAGAGAGACATGGAGATGTATGTGGGGAGACACCGAAGGGGGGCGGGGCTGAAATGGTCCTCCCGTCCCGTGCAGTCATGAAACGAGGCGCCTTAACCCCAGACTCCCTTACAGTCATCACGTGTGGCACGTGATAGCAGCAGGAGGCCAGCATTCTAGAGGGCAGTCCCCATGACGGTTACCCAAGGACCTTCAGACCCGCCCTGGTGAGTGCGGCAAGGCAGTTGAGAACACTCTGGTATGCTCACAAGGCTTGGCAGCGGCGAGGCGAGAATCAGGTTGTGCACCACGTGCCGGTGCGCCTGAGGCTTCAATAGAAGCACGTCTAAAAGCACGAGCTGGGGGAGAGACACAGGCAGGGAAAGGCATCGATTGGGGCTTCAATTGAAGCACGTTCAGCAGCACGAGCTGGTGGGACTAAAGAGATGTGGAGGAAGGAAACTCCAAATCAACGCCTCGATAGAAGCACATTCAAATGCACGAGCTGGTGGGAAGTGCAGGTTTGACGAAGGCAAGCGACCGACTGAAGGGTTTGATGTGAGCAGAGCACACTGACTGAAGGGTTTGATGTGAGCAGAGCACACTGACTGAAGGGTTTGATGTGAGCAGAGCACACTGACTGAAGGGTTTGATGTGAGCAGAGCACACTGACTGAAGGGTTTGATGTGAGCAGAGCACACTGACTGAAGGGTTTGATGTGAGCAGAGCACACTGACTGAAGGGTTTGATGTGAGCACAGCACACTGACTGAAGGGTTTGATGTGAGCACAGCACACTGACTGAAGGGTTTGATGTGAGCAGAGCACACTGACTGAAGGGTTTGATGTGAGCAGAGCACACTGACTGACAGTGGACAACCAGCCGAGACGCAATTGGGGTGGAGGAGGAAGCGCAGCTAAGGCTGGGGAGAGAGGGACTAACACACATATGGTTCCCTCTCGCCATTCAGCTCCGAGGCACCTTACAGCTGCTGCAGGCGAGATCGGTCCAAGCCAAGTGGTGGGTAGGGGGCTAAAAAGGGAGCGGGGTGCGTGCGAAAGGGAGGCAGGGCGGAACCGAGAGCGCTTGTGTGGAAAGAATCTAAAAGGAAAGAATCTAAAAGGAAAAAGGCGAGGGGAAGAGCCCAAGGCAGTGAGGGCGGGGTGACACACGGAGGCCCGAGAGGTGGAAGCGTACCAGCGGGTCACACTCCACATAGGGGTCGGCAACGGCGCCACATGCACCCTGTAGTGAGGGTGACGAGGGCGCGATGCGATGCACGGGGAACACGAGGGCGCGACGCACGGGGAACGGGCATGGACAAGGGACAAGGGGAAAGAGGAATGAGAGAGTGAGATGACAGTCAAGGAAATGGTATGAGGAGCGGATGGAGAGGTGCACGAGGAGCATGGCCGGCTGCACTCACGCATTTGAGCACTTCGATGCTGCCAGGCGAATGCACGCGGTACAGCTGCTCTCGCCGCGCCCCGCACGTCACGCACACCACGCGGCCATCGCCAGCCCTGCCCGCCCCGCCAGCCCCCGCCAGCGCGCCGTCGACGCCGCCCATGGGCGCCTCCTCTCCTCCACACGCTGGTGACCCCGCAGCTGTGAGCGGCAGGCGCCTGGTGACACCTACAGCACTGGTGGCTTGTGGGCCGCCTAAAGCTGGCCACAGCGAGCTGCCAGGATGCAAGCGCTGGTCGTCCCTGAGGTGGGAGGACAACACGGAGGGGATCAAGAGGACGGGCTCACAGTGAGTGACGTCTCTGTGTTGAGTAAAAACAGGGGGGCGGCGAGAGGTTGAGTTGATAGTGGGGTGGGGCGAGGTCGGCTGGTCTGCTGCTTTGAGGGAGACAGCAGCACGCATTTCCCAAAAGGTGGGGAGTCGATAGGTATTGTGATGAAAACGAGTGGTTGCAAATCGGGTGCCAGTCCTCCGTTCCTCCATTCCTCCCTCACCCCGCCATCCTCTTGCTTCCTCTTCTCCTTCCCCTACCTCCCGTCACCCTCCCTCACTCCCCATCTCTTCCTTATCCTGCGATCCCGCCAAGGCACAAAAAAAACGGCCGTTGTTTTTTTTCCCCCGTATAATACGATATCACATTTTTCGGCCGTATAAAACTGTTAAAAACGGTCCGGAGCTGCTTTTTTTTACTGGTGCGAGGGGTGCAGGGGTGGTGAGCGAGGGGGGCAGGGGTGGTGAGCGAGGGGGGCAGGGGTGGTGAGCGAGGGGAGCAGGGGTGGTGAGCGAGGGGGCAGGGGTGGTGAGCGAGGGGAGCAGGGGTGGTGAGCGAGGGGAGCAGGGGTGGTGAGCGAGGGGGGCAGGGGTGGTGAGCGAGGGGGCAGGGGTGGTGAGCGAGGGGAGCAGGGGTGGTGAGCGAGGGGAGCAGGGGTGGTGAGCGAGGGGAGCAGGGGTGGTGAGCGAGGGGGTTAGGGGGGGAGAGCGAGGGGAGCAGGGGGTGGAAGGGAGAGACGGACGCAAGGAGGGCCAGCGGGGTGCGGGCGAGGGTTGTGCGGGCGAGAGGGGTGCGGGCGAGTGGGGTGCGGGGCGAGAGGGGTGCGGTCGAGTGGGGTGCGGTTCGACAGGGGTGCGGGGCGAGAGGGGTGCGGGGCGAGAGGGGTGAGGGTAATGATGGCGCGGCAAGCGCCGCCCGTACCTTGCGAGAGCGGGGAAAACGGGGTCCGGACGTGGTGCTAACGCGGCTTGAATGTGGCCTGAAGACGACCGCGAGAGAGGAATAACCAGGATAGCGGGGATCGCTACTCAAACACGGCGATGCGCTTTCGTTCCCGACGCGCGCCTTTTATTTTTTTGTCGGGAGTTCGGAGCGGAGTACGCGGTCAGGTAAGGGCATCTGTGGTGGTGCTGGCGGGGCCCGGCGAACGAATACTGCCGGCGAGTGTTTGCGAAAGTAAGTGTGCGAAACCCTGACTTCCCGGGATTTGAGGTGAAGTTACCGAAGCATAAACGTTTTGGCCGTTTTGAGAACAAAGGGAACCACACTGTACCGCTCAATGACATCCAAAAATCTGATGTGCCCAAGGTTGAAAGAGGTGACACCCCTAGCTGAAGCCGTCGGGTAACCCTTTTTGGGTTGCGTAGAAACCTTATTAAATTGGTTTCATGTTTTCGTGCGCCAGGGTGTCCAATAACTTTAGGATTACTACACCTGTAAATGGTTGAATTTTAATATTTTACACTCGTATAGTGTTGTTATAATACGACCCTTATGCTGTTTACTTTATATATGTTTTGCCTACCAACAGTCCGTGGATGAATACGGCGGACGAATGGTTTCAAAACATACATTCTGTCACATTTTTGGCACACAAAATCAACCACGTACAAACGCGCACGAATGTACAATGATGTCGTGAATGCAATTAAGTTATGCACAAATGCTTCCGTACGGCAAGCGTGGTTGACATGTACGTTTTGCAAGCAAAGCTTTCCAAGCCGACAACGACAACCACAATTTGCATGTTGCACTTAGCATATATGCACCACTCCAATGTCAAACATGTCTATTTGTTATGTTTGTATAGACTGTATAGGGTAGCCTCTTAGAGGGTACAACACTTAGCTATATTGTGTGTACTCTCCCTCTATCACTATCACTTGAATTTCTGATATGGTATCACGCGTAGGTAGGATCCCCCCCCCACCTACCGCTTCCGCTCATGCCCCCTAGCGCCCCTCCTGGGCCCCGTCGCGCTCCTCCCACCCCCCGTAGCGCCCCGTAGCGCCCCTCCTGGGCCCCGTAGCGCCCCTCCTGGGTCTCGTCGCGCCCCTCCTGGGCCTCGTAACGCCCCTCCCAGGCCCCGTCGCGCCCCTCCCAGGCCCCGTCGCGCTCCTCCCAAGCCCCGTAGCGCCCCGTCGCACCCCTCCTGGGCCCCGTAGCGCCCCTCCTGGGCCTCGTCGCGCCCCTCCTGGGCGTCGTAGCGCCCCTCCTGGGCCCTGTAACGCAACTCCCAGGCCCCGTCGCGCCCCTCCCAGGCCCCGTCGCGCCCCTCCCAGACCCCTAGCGCCCCTCCTAGGCCCCGTCGCACTCCTCCCAGGCCCCGTAGCGCCCCGTCGCGCCCCTCCTGGGCCCCGTAGCGCCCCTCCTGGGCCCCGTAGCGCCCCTCCTGGGCCCCGTCGCACCCCTCCCAGGCCCCGTCGTGCTCCTCCCCGGCCCCCTAGCGCCCCTCCTAGGCCCCGTCGCGCTCCTCCCAGGCCCCGTAGCGCCCCTCCTGGGCCCTGTCGCGCCCCTCCTGGGCCCCGTTGCGCCCTCCCTGGGCCCTGCAGCGCCCCTCCTGGGCCCCGTCGCATCCTGCCCGACCCTGTCGCAGCCGCCCGGCCCCGTCGCGCCCGCCCGGCGCCGTCGCAGCCGCCCGGCCCCGTCGCACCTGCCCGGCCCCTTCGCAGCCGCCTGGCCCCGTCGCGCCCGCCCGGCCCCGTCGCAGCCGCCTGTCCCCGTCGCCCCTGCCTGGCCCCGTCGCAGCCGTCCGGCCCCGTCGCACCCTGCCCGGCCCCGTCGCAGCCGCCCGGCCTCGTCGCACCCGCCCGGCCGCCGTCCCGCTCGCCCGGCCCCGTCGCACCGGCCCGGCCCTGCCGCACTCGCCCGGCCCCGTCGCCCCAGCCCGGCCCCGTCGCGCCCGCCCGGCCCCGTCGGGCCAGCCCCGGCCCCGTCCTCCTCCCTGGTACGGTTCCCCCCCACCCCGCCCTGCTCCGTGCCGCCCCGCACCACACTGTACTGCCTGGCACCGCACTCCACCGCACTACACCACACTGCCCCGCACTGCACTGCACTGCACCGCGCTGTACCGCCCTGTACCGCACTGCCCTGCACCGCACTGGACTGTTCCTGATGGCGGCGGAGCTTCGCTTTGACGCTGAAGGTCAGCCCCTAGAGTTCGAGGCGTGGCTTGCCGACCTCCGCCGCCAACTCACTGGCCAGCGGCAGGATGGTGAACCGCTTTCTGCACACCTTGACGGTACGCTCCCCTGCCCAGACCCCCCTGCTATTCTGTCCGCTGACCCCACACCCACTGAGCGTGAGTCTACTGCTGCCACTGCCCGTGCGCGCTCTGTCTGGCTTTCTCGCGATGCTGTCGCCCAGCTTGCCATTAGCAACGCCCTTCCCCCGTCCGAGCGCCCTCGCTTTAGGTCCCTCACTACTGCTCAGACATACTTAGATGCTGTGATCAAGCGATATTCCACCCCTCCGGCTGCCTCGGTGGGTCGCCTGATCCTCCCGATGCTCTTTCCTGACCTTGCATCTTTCCCCACTGTCTCTGACCTCGCTGCCCACCTGCGCTCGATAGATGAGACCTGGCGCGCTGCCTGCACTGACGCACAGCTTAGAGCCCACCAGCCGCCCATTACCTCTACCCTCTACCTGCTTGCCACCCGCCTCCCTGACCGCCTTGCTGTCGCCCGCGACCGCTTCCTTAGCATTCACCCCGCAGACCTCACCCTCACTGACTTTGTAGACACCCTGACTGTGATAGAGACCCGTCACCGCTCCATCGCTCAGGCGAGCGGTGTCGTACCGGTCCCTATCTTTCAGGGTTGTGCCCCCGCTCAGTGCACCTTCTCCGACAGCTCTGCCGCAGTGGCTGAGACTGCTGCTGCAGCGCAGGTCCGTTCGGGGAAGGGCCGCCGCCCCAAGGCTGGGCGCGGCGGAGGAGGCGGTGGGGGTGCGGGCGGGGGTAGTGGTGGGGTCGGGTCGCCTGGTGCTGGAGTGGACGAGGGGACTCTGCCCAGTTCAGCTGAGTCGCCGCCCCTGCAGGTGCAGCAGCCGCAGCAGCCGCCGCAGTCGCAGCCTTCGCAGCAGCCGCAGCAGCCGTCGCAGACGCGGCAGACGAGTGTCCTCCCGCCAGGGTGGCCCGGCGCTGGTGGTGGCCGGGCGCGTGGTGGTGTGCCGCGTGGTGGCTCTGGCGGCGGGCGTTGTCAGTACCAGATCCAGACCGGTCCTCGCCGCGGCTTCGTTTGCGGTAAGATCGGTCACTCCACTCCTCGCTGTTTTCGTCGCCTGGACGACCTCTTTCGTCAGCGCTTCGGCCCGTCGCCAGACCTCCCGGACTGGCACAGTTTGCTTAGTCGTCAGATTCAGATTTTTGATATGGACATGGATGCCATTGTTTCTGCTCTGCATGTGATGTATGCTGATGACTCTAGTGTGCTTCCTGCTTATTACTCACTGTTGCCTAGTGTCGGTGTGCCTAGCTTAGCCTCCCCTGCTGCGTCAGGCGTAGGATCCCCTGCTTTGTGTAGTCTTGGTGCTTCCACCGTCGTTCCGTCGCCAGACCACTCGGCTTCGCTCTCCTTCACCTTGGACTCTGGCGCCTCTCGGTGTTTCTTCCGCGACTCCACCACCCTGACGCCGCTTCCTGTTCCTGCTGCCGTTTCTCTTGCTGACCCCTCCGGCGGTCCGGTAGTCGCCCGCAGTTCCACCACCCTTCTCTGTCCGGCGGTTCCTTCGGGCTCTCTTACAGGTCTGCATATCCCCTCGTTCTCCAGGAACCAAGTTGGTGTCGGCTGCCTCCAGGACCTTGGCGTCACCACTACGTTCCCTGGTCACGAACGGTATGATGTCTGTACCGAGGCCGCCACTGGTGCCCCCCTGTCCACGTTCCCCCGGGACCCGGTGTCCGGCCTGTTCACTCTGGACATCGTGCCCCCCCCGGCTGGAGCGCCCCCGCAGATGGCTGTGTCTACCCAGGTTGCTGCTGCCTGCTCCTGTCGCTCCCTCACTCACCCGACCCTCCTGTGGCACCACCGCCTAGGTCACCATGCGCTCCCGCGTCTGCGTCACATGTCCCAGCACGGTCTTGTCCTTGGTCTCCCAGGTTCCCTCCCCGCGTTTCCCTCCTCCCCAGCTCCACCTTGCACGCCTTGTGTCGAGGGTCGGCTTCGTCGTGCCCCTCACTCCTCCTCGTTCCCCCCTACCGCCGCGCCGCTGCAGACCCTGCACCTGGACGTCTGGGGCCCCGCCCCCGTCCCTGGGCCGCGTCGCGAGCGCTACTTCCTTGTGCTTGTCGACGACTTCACTCGTTACACCACAGTCTTTCCCTTGGAGCGCAAGGCCGACGTGCCTAACGCCCTCATCCCCTGGCTTGTCTCTGCGCGTGTCCACCGCGGTCTCCCTGTCTTGCGTCTTCACTCTGACCGTGGTGGCGAGTTTGCCTCAGGTGTCCTTGGTCGATTTTGTCGTGCGGAGGGCATCACCCAGACGTTCACCCTACCGGACTCCCCACAGCAGAATGGGGTCGCTGAGCGACGCATCGGTTTGGTCATGGAGGTCGCTCGCACCTCCATGGTCCATGCCGGTGCACCCCATTTTCTGTGGCCGTTCGCGGTGCGCTACGCTTCTCACCAGCTTAACCTGTGGCCGCACCCTCAGCAGCCGCAGGTTTCGCCGACCCGTCTGTGGACTGGGTCTCCTGGTGACGCGTCTGCGTTCCACGTTTGGGGCTGCCTTGCTCACGTCCGTGCCTCCGGCACGGATAAGCTCACTGCCCGCACCCTTCCCTGCGTCTTCCTCGGTTTTCCCCTTGACACGTCCGACTGGCACTTTTACCACCCGCCGTCTCACCGCTTCTTTCACTCTCGTGACGTCACCTTTGACGAGTCCGTCTCCTACTACCGCCGCTTCCCCCACCGTGGTCCCCCGGTTACCCCCCCCCTGTTCCTGGTCACCCCTTCCCCGGTAGTCCCTGCCCCTCCTCCTCCTCCTCCCCGTCCCGCCCCCTCTGGTGTCTCCCACGTCACCCCCCTTCCGTCCGTGGACCCGGTTGAGGAGTCTTCTGACTCTGGCGGCCCTCCGGTGCAGTCCTCGCCGGCCGCCCCTCCCCAGTCCCCTCCTCCGCCGCCCCTGCCGCCGCTGCAGCCGTCGCCGTCGCCGCCGCCGTCGCAGCCCCCGTTCGCTGACTCTGGGGGTGCTCGTCCCGGTCGCCCTGAGGGTGGTCCCTCTGGGGGTGCGGGTGTGGAGAGTGCCGGTGGTAGCCGAGGAGCAGCTTGCGGTCCAGGTGTCGCCGTTGTGCCGCTGCAGCAGCAGTCCCCACCGGTGTCCGCCCTTCGCCTGCTCGGCCTTCCGCCCCCCGACCCTGCGTCGGTTCCTCCCCGACCGTCTTCTCCTCTTCCTGTCTACGGCCCAGTTTTCCCTCCGCCGGACTCGTCCCCGGCCCGTCTTCCCCCTCGTTCCCCTCCTGTGTCCCCTCCCCTGTCTCCTGACCTGACTCCTCCGTCCCACGTCTGGTCTCACCGTCCCTCCCGTGCTCGTCCTGCCTCGCCTGTCTTGCGCTCCCACCCTATGTTGCTTCGTTCCCACGCGTCTCGTCCTCCCCTTCTGCCGTCGCCTCCTCCGTCCTCCCTTGTTGTCGCGCCCCCCCCGCTGTCCGACTACCTTCGTGCCGCTCGTCCTCTCGTTCCTCGGGTCCTTGCCTCTCTCGTTACCGACCCGTCAGTTCCGGTCTCGTGCCTTGCCGCTCTTGTCGCTGCTGTCGCTGACTTCGCCTCTACCCGCCGCCTTGACTACGCCACCGCTCTGGTCTCTGACCCTGCCTGTCCTCCGTCTGTCGGGGGTGCTTCTGCCCTTGGCAGTGACGTCCTGGAGGACCGCCAGTTCGAGCTTGCTTTCCTCTCCGAGGCTGCTCCCCATCTCTGTTCCATGCTGCTAGTCCCTGAGGGTGACCCAGACGCTTTCGACATCCCGACCCCTCGCACTTACGCTGAGGCGACTTCGGGACCCTGGGCCTCGCAGTGGATAGCTGCCATGGAGCAGGAGATGGCATCTTGGAGATCCACCGGCACCTTCGTCGACGCAGTTCCCCCGCCTGGGGTGAACGTAGTCGATGGCCGCTGGCTCTTCAAGGTGAAGCGCCCTCCTGGAGAGCCGCCTGTCTTCAAGGCGCGCTATGTGGCTAGAGGCTTCAGTCAGCGCGAGGGGGTGGATTTCTTCCAGACCTTCGCTCCGACCCCGAAGATGAGTACTCTTCGGGTTCTGTTACACCTAGCTGCTCAGCGTGACTACGAGCTTCACTCCCTCGACTTCTCCACTGCCTTCCTTCAGGGCAGCCTACACGAGCAGGTCTACCTGCGCCGCCCTCCGGGCTTTACTGGCACCTTCCCTCCTGGGACCCAGTGGCTCCTGCGGTGCCCCGTCTACGGCCTGCGCCAGGCTCCCCGTGAGTGGCACGACACTCTCCGTGCTACGCTTGCTGACCTGCCGTTCTTTCCGTCTTCTGCAGACCCTTCACTCTTCGTTCGTGCTGGCCAGACCCCGTTCTAGATCCTCGTTTACGTCGACGACCTGGTCTTTGCCACAGCAGACAGGGACGCACTGGCCTCCGTGAAGGCAGAGCTGCTGAAGAGACACACCTGCACTGACCTTGGAGAACTGCGCCGTTACCTTGGCTTGCAGATCTCCAGGGACAGAGCTGCGCGCACCATCACCCTGACTCAGTCACACTTGGTGCGCCAGGTCCTTCAGAGGTTCAGCCTTCAGTTCTCCTCTGCACAGCCCACCCCTCTGCCTGTAGACCACAAGCTCTTCGCTCCAGTACCTGAGGAGTTGGTAGAGCCCAGCGGCCCCTACGCAGAGCTGGTGGGTTGCCTCATGTACCTGATGACTTGCACTCGCCCAGATCTCGCATACCCTCTCAGCATCCTGGCTCGCTTTGTGGCCACAGGTAGACACCGACCGCAGCACTGGTCTGCCGCTAAGAGGGTTCTGCGTTATCTTGCTAGTACATCGGGCATGGGGTTAGTGCTAGGAGGACGCAGGCCAGTGGTCCTTACTGGGCACACAGACGCTTCGTGGCAGACGACGCTGAGACACTCCGGTCTACCCAGGGCTACTGCTTCAGCCTTGGCTCAGGTGCCGTTTCGTGGAGAGCTACTCGCTCCTTGTCTGTTGCACAGTCCAGCTGTGAGGCTGAGATCTACGCCGGTGCCATGGCGGCACAGGAGCTCCGCTGGCTGACCTTCTTGCTCACTGACTTAGGTGAGCGGCCTAGCTCTGCCCCGGTCCTGTTCGCTGACAACAGGGCCATGATCCTCCTGTGTCAGGAGCCTCGACTCGAGGGCAGAGCGAAGCACATTCAGCTGCGGTACTTCCTCCTGCGTGAGCTACAGCAGCGACGTCAGGCTCGCGTAGTACACTTGGCCTCAGGTGCCAACACGGCTGATATCTTTACGAAGGCGCTTGCGCCTAAAGATCATCAGCGGCACTGTAGGGTAGCCTCTTAGAGGGTACAACACTTAGCTATATTGTGTGTACTCTCCCTCTATCAGTATCACTTGAATTTCTGATATCCAATACAAACATGACATTACAAAATGCACGACCACAAAACAATACGCACAGTATGCAATCGTAGAATGCCGCCATGAATACAATAAAGTGATACACGAATGCTTTCGTGCTGCAAGTGATGTTGACATGAACGTTTTGGAAGCAACGCTTTCCAAACCGACAACGACAACCATATTTTGCATACTGCACTTGGCATGTATGCACCACTCCAGTACAAACATGACACCACGATAACAGTAACGATTCAAACCATGCAATCCACATACTCACAAAAAAAAACACACGCATACACATATAATAAGGGAGGAGGGCGGAAGAAAAGGGAAATAATAAGGGGGGAACCAAGAAGAGGACAAAGAAGATGGGGACCATACATCATGGGAGTACAAACACAACACACAAGAGAACTGAGAGAAACATGAAAGCCGAAATCTGCTGATCACTCAGTTACTACTGGTTGCGATGAAGCACACCCCCCCTTCTTCTCCTCCTCTCCTTCCCTTCTCTTTCTCCCCCCATTTCCAATTCCAGCTTATTCCCGAAACCTCTCCCCCCCCCCCACTCTTTGTCTTGGCAATGCACAAATGCAGTTACCAGTCGTCTACTTAGACCTGCACACAACGGCGATAGGAAACAAACAGAATTTAGGGTTTAGAAAACCTATTGCAAAAGTTGAACACCAAGTGTGCTAGCAATAAGTGCACTAATTTCGCCAAATGATTAGGAGATGGTAAACTAGTGGACAAAGAACAAATGGGCTACCATTAGGAACCATTTCGGCCAGCGCGCTGACAGCTGGTTCGCCGATGCCTAGTGCACGGATGGCGAGTGCACAGCCAACTAGTGCGTGGACGGCTATTACGTGGGTAGCCAATGCACCGATGACTAGTATGCGGATGGCTGCTAGGTGCTACTTGGTGCTGCTAGGTGCTGCCAGGTGCTGCTAGGTGCTGCTAGGTGCTGCTAGGTGCTGCTAGGTGCTGCTAGGTGCTGCTAGGTGCTGCTAGGTGCTGCTAGGTGCTGCTAGGTGTTGCTAGGTGCTGCTCGGTGTTGCTCGGTGCTGCTCGGTGCTGCTCGGTGCTGCTAGGTGCTGCTAGGTGCTGCTAGGTGCTGCTAGGTGCTGCTAGGTGCTGCTAGGTGCTGCTAGGTGCTGCTAGATGTTGCTAGGTGCTGCTAGGTGCTGCTAGGTGCTGCTAGGTGTTGCTAGGTGTTGCTAGGTGCTGCTAGGTGCTGCTCGGTGTTGCTCGGTGCTGCTCGGTGCTGCTCGGTGCTGCTAGGTGCTGCTAGGTGCTGCTAGGTGCTGCTAGGTGTTGCTAGGTGCTGCTAGGTGCTGCTAGGTGCTGCTAGGTGCTGCTAGGTGCTGCTAAGTGCTACTAAGTGTTGCTAGGTGTTTCTAGGTGCTGCTAGGTGCTGCTCGGTGTTGCTCGGTGCTGCTCGGTGCTACTCGGTGCTGCTCGGTGCTGCTAGGTGCTGCTAGGTGCTGCTAGGTGCTGCTAGGTGCTGCTAGGTGCTGCTAGGTGCTGTTAGGTGCTGCTAGGTGCTGCTAGGTGCTGCTACGTGCTGCTACGTGCTGCTACGTGCTGCTAGGTGCTGCTAGGTGCTGCTAGATGCTGCTAGGTGCTGCTAGGTGCTGCTAGGTGCTGCTAGGTGCTGCTAGGTTCTGCTAGGTGCTGCTAGGTGTTGCTAGGTGCTGCTAGGTGCTGCTAGGTTCTGCTAGGTGTTGCCAGGTGCTGCTTGGAGGTCCTACACTTGACGCAACAGGGGAGCCTAGACTACACACAGCAGAAGCTCCTAGTCTAGGCACAGCATAATATTAGTGTCCAGTAATACTAGGGTCATCAGCATACATAGCATACATACCAGATCTTTTCTGATCCATATCCATCTCAAAGACCGGCACCCGGCGACGTACCAGGCTGGGCCTGTACGGGAGGGACGGCGTGGGACTGGAGTGGAGACGGAAGAGGTCGTCAAGGCGGCGATAGTAGCAGGCGGCGGTGTGACAAGGGCGGCCACAGACGGTGCCACGAAGGGGACCAGACTGAATCTGGTACTGGCAACTCACCAAACTGGAGCCACCACCCGATGTCAAGCTGCGAGGGCCGCCTCCACGGCCACCACCACCGAAGCCGCCTGGCCACCACGGCGGCGGGGGCCCCCATGGCTGCTGCTGCTGCTCCTGATGTGGCTGCTGTTGCTGCGGCGGCTGCTGCTGCTTCTCCCCTGAGGCGTCAGCCCCCACCCCGTCGTCCACACCCCCAGCACTCCCTACCGCCCCCGCCACCCCCACCACCCCCAGCACCCTTCCCTCCCCCACGCCCCCCCTTGGAACGGTGAGCACCCCTACCGTGACGCGGCTGTGCTGAGGCATCCGTGGCAGTCGCAGCGTCAGGGAGGGTCTCAGCGACAACGGCAGAAACATCAGAGTAAGTGCACTGGGAGGGACCACAACCATGGTAGATTGGGACTGCAGCAGTATCGCTAGACTGAGCGACAGTGCACTGGTGGGTCTCTATCGCCGACAGGGTGGCGTAAAATTCAACAAGGGTGAGGTCAGCGGGGTGGAGATAAAGGAAGGTGTCATGGGATGTGGCTAGGCGGTCAGGGAGACACGTGGCTAGGAAAAAAATGATGGCACCGATAAAGGGGGTGAGTACAATGAGCTGAGTCTCAGTGCTAGCAGCGCGGTAGCTAGACTCGAGGGTGCACTGTTGGGTGCCCAGATCAGTAACAGTGAGGAAGGAAGCTAATTCAGGGAACAGCAAGGGCAGGAGGAGACGACCAGCAGAGGCGGAGGAGGGAGTGGAATAGCGGGTCATAACGGCATCTAGATACTCCTTTGCCGTCTCTAGTGCCTGAAACTGGGGACGCTCATACAGCGGGAGGGCGTGACTAATAGCTAGCTGCGCAGTGGTGTCACGCGACTCCCAAATAGAGTGAGCGAGCACAGCAGCTGCGAAAACCTCACGCTCAGCAGACGTGGCGGCGTCAGCGAGGGCAGCGGGTGCGGGGGGGCAGGGCAGCTTACCTGCGATGTGGACGGCCAGATACTGGCCATCTTGGCGCTGACCCTTCAGCTAGCGGCGCAGGTCGGCGAGCCACGCCTCGAAATCCACCACACAACCCTCTGCGTCCAGGCGGAGAATGGTGACCGCCATTGCACACAGCTGCGGCAGCTAGAGGACACATGAGGAGGAGGAGCAAGTGGGTGTGGTGTAATGCAACGGAGAGCGGTGGAGTGCGGTGGAGCATATTGGAGGGCGGTGGAGTGCGGTGGAGCGCTGTGGGGCATGGTAGCGCACACGGTCGGCGAGGGTGCTGGCTTAGAAGAGAAACCAGGACCAACGACGAGCAGGGGCCGGTAGAGAGCAGAGGCTGGCGGCGAGCAAGGGCCATTCGCGAGCAGGGGCCGGCGCGGCTAGTAGAGGGAGGCGTGGCTAGCAGGGGTCATCACGAGCTGGGGCCGGCAACGAGCTAGGGCCGGCATGGCTAGCAGGGGCTGGCGCGAGCTGGGCCCGGCGACAAGTAGGGGCCGGCGCGGCTAGCAGGGGCAGGCGCAACTAGCAGGGGCCGACGACGAGCTGGGGTTGGCGCGAGGATCAGGAGCCGGCGCGGCGAGCAGGAGCCGGTGTGGTGAGCAGGAGCCGTCGCGGCGTATAGGGGCCGGTGCGGCGGACTAAGGTCAGCGCGGCGAGCTGGGGCCGGCGACGAGGTGGGGCCGGCATGGCGAGCAGGAGCCGGTGCGGCAAGTAGGGGCCGGTGCGGCGGAGCCGGCGCGGCGAGTAGGGGTCGGTGCGGCGGACTGGGGCCAGCGTGGCGAGCCGGGGCCGACGCGGTGAGCAAGGGCCAGCACGGCAAGCTAGGGCCAGCGCGACGAGCAGAGGCCGATGCAGCGAGCAAGGGCCAGCGAGTCAAGCTAGGGCCAGCGCGTCAAGCTAGGGCCAACGCGGCGAGCAGAGGCCGACGCGGCGAGCTGAGGGCCAGTGCGCCGAGCTATGACCAACGCGGCGCGGCGAGCTAGGGCAGAGGCGCGCTAAGGGCGGGGCACTCAAAGGGCAGGGCGCTCTAACGGGCAGGGCGCTCTAAGGTAGGCTAGGGTGGAAGCGTGGGTGTTTGGGACCTACCTAGCAAGACCGCAAAGCGCACTTCTGTAGTTCAATCGTGAAGATCGTGCAGACTATGTTGGATCGCTTTAGTCAACTTATACATATGCTTTATATGTAGAAGTTATAGAATAGATAGGTTTGTGTTCTTAGAGGGTACAACACCAACCCTATATGTCCCCTTTATCTCCTTGTTCTAGTCACTATGCACTCTAAGATGGTATCATGTTAGATAGGTCCCACCCACCCGCGCTTCCGCCCTAGCCTACCATAGAGCGCTCCGCCCTAGCTTGCCGCGCCTGCCCTAGCCCTTCGCGTGGCGCTGGCCCTAGCTCGCCGAGCCACGCTGGCCCCTAGCCCGCCGCACTGCCCCCTAGCCCACCGCGCTGGCCCCTAGCCCGCCACGTTGGCCTCAGCCCGCCGCGTCGGCCCCAGCTCGCCACCACGGTCCCAGCTAGCCGCGCGGCCACCAGCTCGCCGCCGGCCCCAGCTCGCCGTCGGCCCCAGCTCGCCACACGGCCACCACCTCGCCGCTGGCCCCAGCTCGCGACACGGCCACCACCTCGCCGCCGGCCCCCGCTCGCTGCGCTGCCCCCTGCTCGCCGCTGGCCCTAGCTTGCCGCCGGCCCCAGCTCGCCGCTGGCCCCAGCTCGCCGTCGGCCTCAGCTAGCTGCACGCCCCCCAGCTCACTGCGGCCCCCCCCTGCTTGTCGGACCCGGTTCGCCACCGGCCCAAGCTTGCCGCGCGGGCCCTAGCTCATCGCCGGCCCCAGCTTGCCGCACCGCCCCAGCTAACAGCTCTGGCCCCAACTTGCCGCGGCACCCCAGCTAGCCGCGTCGGCTTCGGCTCGCCGCGCCGCCTCAGCTCGCCACGCCGGCCCCTGCTCATCGCTGGCCCCTACTCGCTACCCGCCCCAGCTTGCCACCGGCCCTGGTTTCTCCTTTGCGCCTGCGCTCTGTCCGGTTTTCTCCTCTCTTGCGGCTTCACCATACTCTGCCGCACTCCACCGCACTCCATCGCACTCCATTGCAACCCACCGCACCCCGCCGCATCCCATCGCTCCCCACCGCACCCCTCCGCTCTCCACCGCACTCCACCACACACGCCTGCCCCCTGCTCCTGCTCCGCCTAAGCTCTCCAGCTGCTGCAGTTGTACGTGATGGCGAACGCCGTACTCCGCCTGGATGCTGAGGGTCGGGCTGTTGACTTTAAGGCATGGCTTGCCGACCTGCGCCGACAGCTGAAGGGTAAGCTGTCGTGCCCGCCCGCGCCCGCTGCGCTCGTAGACGCCCTCACATCTGCTGAGTGTGAGGCTTTCATCGCTGCTGAGCTCGCCTGCTCTGTCAGGGAGTCGCGTGATGCGGTTGCGCAGCTTGCTATCAGTCATGCCCTCCCCCTATCTGAGCGTCCCCCCTTTCAGGTCGTAGAGACTGCGAAGGAGTACCTAGATGCAGTCATTGCACACTATTCCACTCCCTCCTCCAACTCTGCTAGCCGTCTCCTCTTGCCGCTGCTCTTCCCTGATCTCTCATCCTTCCCCACTGTCGTTGCTCTTGCCACTCACATGCGCACCCTTGAGATTAGCTACCGCGCTGCCAGCACTGAGGCTCAGCTCACTGTACTTCCTCCCCCCCTTGGCGCTATGCTTTATTTCTTAGGCACGCGCCTCCCCAATCGCCTAGCCATTGCTTGCGATACCTTTTTCAGTCTTCACCCCGCTGACCTCACCCTTAGTGGCTTCGTCGCCACCATGTCGGCGATAGAGACACGCCAGTGCACTATCGCTCGATCTAGCGGCATGGTGGCGGTCCCTATCTTCCAGGGCTGTGCTTTCTCCCAGTGCATTTACTCGAACATCTTTGCTGCTGTCCCTAAGACAGTCCCTGTTGCTGCGACCGCCGTGGTGGCCTCAGCGCAGCCGCATCAGAGTAGAGCCCCCCAATGCCCCAAGGGAGGGAAGGGGGCTGGGGGTGGTGATGGTGGCGGGGGAGGTGGCGGTGGCGGGAGTGCTGTGAGTGGAGACGAGGGGGTGGGGGCTGATGCCCCAGAGCAATAGTAGGAGCAGCAGAGGCAGCAACTGTAGCAGCAGCAGTAGCCCCAACAGCAGCCGCAGTAGCCCCAACAGCAGCCGCAGTAGCCCTAGCAGCAGCCGCAGTGTCAGCAGCAGCAGAAGCAGTGGGTGGCCCCGCCGCTGTGGTGGCCAGGCAACTTTAGTGATAGTGGCTACGCAGGCAACCCTAGCAGTGCGGTGAGTTGCCAGTACCAGCTTCAGACTGGTCCCCGTCGCGGCACCGTGTGTGACCGTCCCACTCACATCACCACCCCCTGCTACCACCGCCTCGACGACCTCTTCCGTCTCCGCTCTGTGCCGGCGCCGGACCTCTCGGACCGGCACAGCCTGGTACGTCGCCGTGCGCTGGTTTTTTAGATGGATATGGATCAGATTCCCTCTGCCTTTTATGCCATATATGCTGATGACTCTAGTGTGACTTGACCTTATTACCCTATGTTGCCTAGGCTAGGTGTGGCTGCTGTGTGTAGTCTAGTCTGCGTCAGGCGTAGGACCTCCTGACTTGTTTAGCCTTGGCTCCACACTAGTACTCCCGCCAGCTGCCGCTACCGCCACGCTCTCCTTCTCTGGACTCTTGTGTGTCCGCCTGCTTCTTTCGCGACCACACCATGCTCACGCCGCTCTTTGTTCCAGCAGCAGTCGTCCTGGCTGACCCCTCATCTGGTCCGGTAGTTGCACGTAGCTCCACCACACGTCCCTATCCGGCAGTTCCCGTAGGCTCTCTTACAGGTCTGCACATCCCTTCATTCTCCAGGAACCTGATTAGTGTTGGCTGTCTTTAGGGCCTCGGCGTCACCACCACGTTCCATGGATACGAGCGTTAAACGGTCTGTACTAAGGCTGCCACTGGTGCCCCCCTTACCACATTCCCTTGAGACCCGGAGTCTTGCTTGTTCACGTTGGATACCGCGCCCCTCCCGATGTCTATGTCCCCCCAAGTGGTTGCGTCTACCCAGGTTGTTGCGGCTTGCTCGTGTCAGTTGCTCACTTACCCATTGCTTCTATGGCACCACCACCTTGGTCACCCCGCAGTCCCGCGTCTACATCACGTGTCCCACCGCGGTCTTTATCTTAGGTCTCCCTGCGTCGCTCCCTACCCTCCTCCCTTGCCTGCGCCTCCGTGCACGCCTTGCGTCGAGGGTCGGCTGCGCCGTGCTCCTCACTTCTCCTTATTTCCCCGGACCACTGCCCCACTCCAGACCCTGCACTTGGACATCTAGGGTCCAACCCCAGTCCCTGGGCCGCATCGCGAGCGCTACTTTCTGATTGTCGTAGGCGACTATTCATGCTAAACCACGGTGTTCCCCCTGGAGAAGAAGGCCAACGTGCCTGATATTCTTATCCCGTAGCTTGTAGCCGTGCGAGTCCACCGTGCCTAGCCAGTGCTGCGTCTTCACTCCGAACGTAGCGGTGAGTTAGCCGCTGGTAGCCTTGGCCAGTTCTGCCATACGAAGGGCATCAGCTGGACGTACACCCTTTCAGAATCCCCATAGCATAATGGGGTCGATGAGTGATGCATCGGTTTGGTTATGGAGGTGGCTTGTACCTCCATGATCCATGCCGGTGCAACCCATTTTCTGTGGACGTCCGTAGTTCGCTCCACTGCTCACCAGCTTAACCTGTGGCCGCGCTCCCAGCAACGGCAGGTTTCGCTGACCCTTCTCTGGACCTGTTTCCCTGGTGACGCGTCTGCGTTTTACGTCTACGGCTGCCTAGCTCACGTCCGCGACTCTCACGCGGACAAGCTCCTTTCCAGCACTGTCCCTTGTGTCTTCCTTGGTTTTCCCCTTGACGCGCCTGACTGGCATGTTTACAACCCGTAGTCCCACCGGTTCCTTCACGCGCGTGATGTCACCTTTGACAAGTCTGTCTCCTTCTACACCCACTTTCCCTACCAAGGTCCCCTGGTTACCCCACCCCTGTTCCTTACTCCCACTCCTCCGGTAGCTCCTGTTCCCCGTCTTGCCCTGTCTGGCATGTCGCACATCACTCCCCTTCCTTCGGTTGGCCCGGCGGAGGAGTCTACTGAATTCGGGGCCCTGAGGCTCGTTGTCCGCCGCCTGTTTCTGTGGCGCCTAAACCCTCAGCCTCGGTGTCTCCTCTGCGCCGCAACAGTAGCAGTTGCAGCCGCAGCAGCAGACGCCGCAGCAACAGGGGTCAGTTGGCTCTTGGGGTGTTGGCGCTTTGGGCGCTGGTTCTAAGGGGGGCGCTCGTGTTGGGGGTGCTTTCGTGGTGAGTCTCGGCGGTCCTGGGGGTGGCACGGGTGCTGGTGAGGATTCTAGTTCTGGGGGTGCTAGTCATGAGGGTGCTGGTCTTGGGGGTGCTGTCGTGGCGAGTACTGGAGGTAGCCATGGTGCGGCTGGAGGTCTTGCTGTGGGCACAGAGCAGCAGCACTGGCCACAGCAACCGCAGCCGCATTAGCAGCAACAGCAGTAGCTGCTAGTTTCCGCCCTTCGCCTTCTCGGTCTTCCCTCTCCTGACCGACCGCCCAAGCCTCCCCTAGCACAGCCTCCTCCTCCTGTCTACGGCCCTGTGTTCCCTCCACCGGGCTCATCCTCAGCTCATTTTCCCCATCGTTCTCCTCCTGTGTCTCCTCTCTTGGCTCCAGACCCTATGCCCCCCTCTTGCTGGTAGCCTCACCGCCCCTCTCGTGCTCGTCCCGTCTCTCCCGCTTCGAGTGTTCACCCTATGTCCCTTCATTCTCACACGTCTCGTGTTCCTCCCCCTCCTCTTCTCCTGTTGCCTCCTCGGTCGTCTCTCGCTGTCTCCCTGCCTCCTTTCTCTGACTTCCTCCGTGCTGATCACCCTCTTGTTCCTCATGTCCTCGCCTCTCTTGTTACTGACCTGTCCGTTTTTGTCTCCAGTCTCGACGCTCTTGTCGCTGCTGTAACCGAATTTGCCTCTACCCACCGCCTTGACTACGCCACTGCTCTGGTCTCTCACCCTGCCCATCCTCCGTCAGTCAGGGGTGCATCTGACCTTGGCAGTGACGTCCTAGAGGACAGGCAGTACAAGCAGCTTTCCTTGCGATGGCCAAACCTCATCTCTGCTCCATGCTGCTAGCCCCTGAGGGTGATCTAGATGCTCTTGACATCTTAACCCCTGGCACCTACTCTGAGGTGACTTCGGGACCCTATGCCTCTCAGTGGACAGCTGCCATGGACGCATAGATCACATCTTGGAGATCCACCGGTACGTACGTCGACGCAGTTCCCCTACATAGGGCAAATGTAGTCGATGGCTAGTGGCTCTTCAAGGTGAAAGCGCCATCCTGGAGAGCCTCCGGTATTCAAGGCGTGCTACAGTGCTAGAGGCTTCAGTCAGCACGAGGGCGTTGACTTCTTTCATACCTTCGCCCCGAACCCGAAGATGACCACTCTTCGGATGTTGCTTTACGTAGCAATACACCGTGACTACGAGCTTCACTCGTTTGCTTCTCTACTACGTTCCTCCAGGGCAATCTGCACGAGCAGATCTACCTGCGTCGTCCACCAGGCTTCTCTGACTCTTTCCCTCTTGGAACCCAATGGCTTTTCTGGCGCCCGGTTTATGGTATGGGACAGGTGCCCCGAGAGTGGCATGGCACGTAGTCTGCTACACTAGCAGACCTTCCGTTCTTTCCGTCCTCTGCTGACCCGTCGCTCTTTGTTCGCTTTGGCCACACTCCGTTCTACATCCTAGTCCACGTAGACGACCTGGTCTTTGCTACTGCTGACAGAGACGCACTAGCCTCAGTGAAGGCTGAGCTGCTGAGGAGACACACCTGCACTGACCTAGGAGAGTTGTGCAGCTACCTTGGGCTGCAGATCTCCAGTAACAAAGCAGCACGCACCATCTCTCTCACACAGTCACACTTGGTGCGCCAGGTCCTTCAGAGGTTCGACCTTCAGTTCTCCTTTGCATAGCCCACCCCTCTGTCACTCGACCACAGGCTCTCAGCTCCAGTCCCTGACGAGCCTAGTGGTCAGTACGCAGAGCTTGTGGGTTGCCTCATGTACCCAATGACTTGCACTCGTCCAGATCTTGCATACCCTCTTAGTATCCTCGCTCACTTTGTTACAACTGGCAGACACCGACCCCAGCATCGGTCGGCCGCTAAGAGGGTGTTGCGTTATCTAGCAAATACATCAGGCATGGGGCTAGTGCTAGGAGGACGTAGGCCAGTGGTTCTCACAGGGCACACAGACGCTTCGTGGGCGGACGACGCTGAGACGCTCAGGTCCTCCCAAGGCTACTGCTTTAGCCTTGGTGCAGGCGCCATCTCGTGGAGGTCCACCTGCTCGTCGTCTGTTGCACAGTCTAGCTGTGAGGCTGAGATCTACGCCGGTGCCATGGAGGCACTGGAGCTCCGCTGGTGGACGTTCCTGTTCGCAGACTTAGGTGAGCGGCCTAGCTCTGCCCCGGTCCTATACGCTGACAACAAGGCCTTGATCCTCCTGTGTCAAGAGCCTCGACTAGAGGGCAAAGCGAAGCACATCCAGCTGCAGTACTTCGTCCTGCGCGAGCTACAGCAGCGAGGCCAGGGACGCGTAGTACACTTAGCCTCCGGTGCCAATACAGCTGATATCTTTACTAAGGCGCTTGCGCCTAAATATCCACAATAGTACATTGGATCTAACTCATATCCCAAAAGATATACGAAGGGTACATTCAGACAAATAGTTCCAAGGAGAGAGAGTAAGTGTGAAGGACAGCGAAGCAGTAGCAGACGAAGGAGGAGCAAGTGGGGAACCTAGGCTAGACAAAGCAAATGGTCCTATGCCTCACGCAGCAGGGGAGTCTGTACTACGCACATGTGCTACGCCTTAGCTAGAGAACACAGGGTAATAAGATACGGACACACTAGAAGCGTCAGCATACAGAGAATGCAAGGCATAACTAATCTTATCCATGTCTAAGTAAAAAACAAGCACACCATGGTGCAGCAGGCTGGGCTAGTCAGGGAGGTCCAACCGCGCCGAAGCGGCAACAAAAGAGGTCGTCGAGGCGGCGGAAGCAGCGGGCAGTCGGGTGCGAACGGCGACACACAGTGCTACGGAGGGGCCTGGTCTGGAGCTGGTACTGGCAGCCGACTGCACCGAAACTGCCAGTAGACGCCGAGCTACAAGGACTGCCTCCTCGGCCACCACCTCCAGGGGCTCCCGGCCACCCTGGCGGGAGGCGAGCCCATGGCTGCTGCTGCTGCTGCGGATACTGCTTTTGCTGCTGCGGCTGCTGCTGCGACTGCTGCTGCTCCAAGACACCTGCCCCAGCCCCCTCGCCAAATCCACTGTCGCTGCCACCACCACCACCACGCCCTCCCTTGGGGCCGCGACGGCCCCGACGCTGGCGTTGCTGCTGCGGGAAGGCCGCCGCGGTGGTCTCAAGAGCAGGAGCAGCCGTAGCGACCGCAGCGGAGACGTCCGCGTACGTGCACTGGGAGGGGGCACAGCCCTGAAAGATAGGGACTGCTGGAACACCGCTCGACAGAGCGATAGTGCGCTGGCGAGTCTCTATCTCAGAAAGGGCAGCGACAAAGGCAGTCAGGGTGAGGTCACCTGGGTGCTGGCTAAGGAAGTGGTCGGGGCAGTGGCTAGGCGGTTAGGGAGGCGCATGGCATTAAGGTACAGGGTAGCGCAGAATGGTGGGGGGAAGGCAGTGAGCTGGGCTGTAGTGCTAGCAGCATGGTAGCTAGTCTCTAGTGCACGGAGGTGAGTGGCAAGATCAGCAACCATGGGGAAAGCAGAGAGATTGGGGAAGAGCATAGGGAGGATCAAGCGGCCAGCTAAGGCAGAGGCAAGCATGGAGTAGCGTGGAAATTCTGCATCTAGGAAATCCTTGACATTCCGCGACAGTAGTGAAACACAAATGCTAAGAAAGGGGAAGCGCGTGACTAATGGCAAGCTGCGCTACAGTATCGCGAGAATCCCAGACAGCGCAAGCTAGTGCCGCAGCAGCAAAGGCCTCACTCTCAGCAGTGGTGGGTCAGCAGGGAGGGGATCATGCGTAGAGGGGCGGAGAAGCAAGCCATCAACATGCATAGCAAGGGAGTGCCCATCTTGGCGCTGACTTTGTGAGGTGCCGGCGGAGATCGACAAGCCAGGCGGCGAAGTCGATCGCGTGCCCCTCCGCGTCCAGACGGAGGATGGCGTCCGCCACCGCGCAACCACAGCGGCACGGGGATACAGCGGCACAACGGCACGGGGACTCAACGGCACAGCGGCACAGGGACTCCGTGGCACGGCGACAGGACTCTCTGGAACTGAACCGAAAGGAAGGCCGAGGAGGGCGTGCGAGGAGTCGAGGCGCACAGGTGGGCTGACGTGCGGAGAGGGGCCGGCAGGGCGCATGGGGTCGGAGGTGCGCAGGAGTGGAGCCGGCTAGGTGGTAGGGGCCGGCTAGTTGGTAGGGGCCGGCTAGGTGATAGATCCTAAGGCTATTATCATCCCACCAGTTCAGAAGTAGCCCTGTTAAAGAAACCTCTGGCGACATCTCTTTCTGTAACCTCAATGTCGCAACTTTTCGTTGCAACCTCTCGCTGCACTGTTCAATGTTGATTCGTATGGCTGTTGCCACCCAGCTGTGTCCTCTATATGAGGTAACGCGGTGCAGCAGATTCGCGCGTACTCTATTTGAGATAATGCGTTACTTAGGCAGGGATATAATCAAGAATTCATCTTGGGTTTCTTCGGATAAACTTCAACAAGGTGATTTCTTTTTTACGATGTTCTGTAACAAACTATGAAAACGAGCATTGTGGTGCCTACAATTGAAAGCTACCTACGCATAGTTTAATAGGATTGTGACACAACTTTCAGAGGAGTGTGCAGCGCAGTCGTCACAGCATTTCATATCTCAATGATACAGCACACTCATAGTTAGAAGTACATGGATGTTCTACAGGTCGAAGCTAAACAGGTAGATGCCGACTAGGAAAGTGGGAGAGGGGGGTGGGAGCAATCAGAGAAGAGAAATGAGAATGAGACTAGGTGGCAGGTCCATCGGACCTGCGAGAATGTGAAGGAGCTTGTCTCCTTTACAGCAAAACTCCTCTTCAAATCGAATCACAATCTGTAATTTTTTTGTTCCTAAAAATTTATTCATATTGTGACACGACTTTCGGAGGAGTGTGCAGTGCAGTCATCATAGGTCAAACGAGACATCAGGGAGGGGGTTGGCAGCGGTGACGCTCAAGCGTGGCTGCATATCGAGAAGTCGGACTGGAGTGGAGAGGGTCCTGAAGGGTGCGTGAGGCAACGATAAGCTCGCGATCGAGCTGGGTGACATAACGCTCCTTAGCCGTGTCGCTGCGCCAGCGGCCGAGGGCCTTAAAAAGCCGATTAGGAACACCAACATCAACGGACGTGGTGGCGGCGGACTTGCGAAACGAGTGTGTGCCAAGGACATCTGGATTGAGTTTAACCCGAGAGAAGGAATCCCGATACCAACTCCGAATGTGGCATACGAAGGGGCGCAATCGGAAGGGGAAGCTCGAGAGCCTGGCTGAAACACACAGATGAGGGGGCCGAGAGACTGGGTGGAGTACCCAGTGAGGAACAGGAATTGCTGGGCGCGAGAGACGGGGCAGTGGCAAGCGGAGGAGGCAGCCACATGAATCCATGCACCAGTTTCCGCTGATCGGTCTTAGAGTAGGGAATGAACAACCACATATAGTCCCGGTCAAACTCAATCTGGTGCCACTGGAGGGATATCAGATCAGAGAAGCGCAGAAAGGCTGCAAACATGAGGAGAGGGATCAGCCCCTTCTGAAAAGTCGCAGGATCGGACGATGCGCAGTAGACGTCGCAGATATGGTAGACTTTTTCGGGTGGTATCGGCTCCTTAGCCCAAGCGGGTCTGCCGCAGTGGCATTGCACGTACTCCTTCACTTGAGAAGATAACGGACCGCGAATAGGAGAAGGAAGGCTGACCAGCCAATGGGCATATGCGATGGCGGAACATGCGGATCGCACTGCTGAAACAGTGGCGCCACCGTGGATCGAGTGCAACAGGAACAGTGCTGCCGTAAGGTCGCTGGCAGGAAGAAAATGAAGCGAGTGCTCAGTACAAAAGACCCGATACTGTCGCCAGTAGGGCTCGTATGTACGAAGAGTAGACTATGCACGAAGATTGACTGTGAGCGTCAAGATATCCAAAAGTAAGAGGCCGAGGTAGGAATCTGCGCAGAGGCAAGGTGCTATGTATTAACGAATAGTAAGCGAAGCGCGTACATCAATGAGTTTGGGAGACCTGCACCGCTTAAGGCATGATGGTCGCTACCAATGCGCAAAAAAATAGAGCCAGGAGCAAGGCGAATGGTTGCGACCACAGCAAAGGCCCAAGAGGAGCCGTCCGGGCATAACACTGGCCACCAGGCGCTAGGCCAATGCGAGATTACAAGGGTGAGCGAGGTGCGTAAGCGGTGGGCGTGGGCGAGGACAGCGGGGATCAGGGGTGGGGGAGGAAAGGCGTAGCGGTTGTTGCCCGACCAGCTAAGAGAAAATGCATCCTACGCGACTACCGCGTGAGAGAGCTTGAGCGAGCAAAAACGAGCCAGGTGCGCATTCGCCGTGGAAGCGAACAAATCAATAGTATGAGGACCCCAACGCCTCTCTAGCACAAGGAACCAAGGTCATGCGAGAGAGTAATCGTCGAGAAGATCCAACTTGGACAGCGCATCGGCTTCTGTATTAAGGGTGCGTGGGATCCACTGGACTGTGAGCCGAATTTGGTGGCGCACGCAAAGGTGGATAATAGCCCGGCATGAAAGAGTCAACTCAAGCCGGCGGGAACCCCCTTTCTTCATAATGTAATAGGCCGCTTGGATGTCGTTGCGGAGCAGGACGTGCGAGCGTCGGACCTCGTCAAGAAAGGTTGACAGTGCTCAAAGGATGCCAGCAAGTTCGCGGAGCATGCTGGACGAAGAGACGAGGGCCCGGGGGAGTGGTGAAGCATGCGAACCGGCGTGGCCGTCCAGCGCTGAAAAACACGCGCCCCATGCGCGATCACTGGCATCCACATACATTACGATGTCGTAGAGATGAGGATTGTGGAAGCGGGAGCCGTTGAAGACATCGAACTGGGTGAGCCAGAAACGCAACTCGTCGAGAGAGTCGGGTGTCAAGAGAATTGACGCCCCCCAAGAGTGACACTCAGAGATCTGAGAGAGAAGATTGTGGGAGAAGGCACGAGCGATTGTTCCAAGCGCAAGCACCATGGAGGCTAGCAAGCTAGTAATGCGAGCAGCCCGACGGACTGGGATAGGCCGCCCTTGCGCGCTAAGTGCACGTCTCCTCAAGTTCGGCGAAGAGTCGCTCGAGTCTACCGGCATCGACGGAAAAAGACGTGGTGCGAGTGTCCAGCAGTAGACCCAAAAACTTTAGGCACTGGGTTGGTTTGAGCTGCGACTTCTTGAAGTTGACAGCGAAGCCAACTAATTGAAGATCCGCTAAAATGATGGCACGGTGGCAAATGACTTCGGCTCGAGTAGCGTTGATGAACAAAATGTCATCGACGTATGGGATAAGTCGGATGCCGCATCCGCGCCAACGTTTTGCGAACTGCTTGATCAGCTGAGTAAAAACGAACGGCGCAGTAGCTAGACCAAAACGCAATGATAGAAACTGGTAGTGCTGCCCTTGGAGTGTAAAACCGAGGAAACACCAATACGAGGGATGGATATCCACATGGTGGTAGCCCGATTTTAGATCGATGGTGAATAGCCAAATGTCCTACTGCACCAAGTCAGGCACCCGATTCAAGCCCTGATAGCGAAAACGGGGGACGGAAAGAAATGAATTCACATAGCGGAGGTCTAATATGAGCCTCTTTTTGGAAGGTTGGACGATTACGTTCAGCGGGCTGATGCATGTGAGTGGCTCCGACGGAGAAACGAGCCGAGCCGCTCCCGTAGCTAGAAGCTCGTCCACCGCCTCCACCGCGAATGTGTGGAATTGGAGTGCCCCTGCATGGTTTGAGGCATGCCGCACTGTAGGCACTAAAGAAGCCCAGGGAAGGCGATAGCCTGACGCGAGGACCAATAGCATGAAGCGGCTATCGCACCAACTGGACCACCATGCAAAGCAGGCACGCAGGCGTCCTCGCATACGGATTGTATCAGCCAATGCGACAACATGTACGGCAAAGGAGCCAAACTCTGGTGTGGGGCGGTGACGAACAAGTACAATAAAGACCGCAAGGGCCAGATGTAAGTTATCATTCTCGAAAGTACAAATACGTTTGCCGAAGAATTTGTATCATGAGAAGTGTGCTCGAAATAGTCGAAGCGTAAGCAATAATGAAGGCAACACTTTTCGCAGTGTTCGCACCAACGATGTTACAATCTTTTGTCATGCTTTTATCGGTGTGACAGTGCGTGTTCCAATGTTCTACGTGCGTTTTGTACCTTCTTGACTGCCTCTCTTTTTCGGCACTTCTGCCATTCTCTTGCTTCCTCCTCCCCCCCCCCTAAAAAAAAAAAAAAAAAAAAAAAAAAAAAAAAACATACACACGCAAATGTTGAATAGCGTATTGCCATATTATATTCGAAGCGGATTTGAGCCGCGTGCTCGATCACCAATTGGCACAACATCAATCTTCAACATTAAATAATAGATTTATAGCATTAAGGTTTTACAAAGAAGCGGCCATCAAAGCCTCTAGACAGTCTTAGCCGGCCGATTGGCCCCTTGGCCTCGTCGAGGACAATCTTTAAACCCATGACCGGGTTCGCGACAGTAAAAGCATCGATCGTCGCCATCCCGATGCCACGTATTCCAAGTACGTGCATCTTCACCCCTACTACGAGGGGAGGGATCGGTGCGGGATGTCAAGGTGGTGGGTCTAGTGGGCCTCTTTTTGCTGGCCGCCACAATTTGTGTAGCGGCCTTGACATTTTTAACTTCCACCACCTCCCCATGCTTAATCTTTACGGCCATATTGGCCACTTCAAAACGGCGTTGATCTGCGGCGAATAAGAAATGACTCTTTTCCTCCGCCTCCTCGACTATCTACTGGAGATAGTCGGTGGCTAACTCGCCACCACTACGGGGCAAAGCGGAGAGCGCGTGCCGAGCAATAGCTTGGATATGCTCGAAGCTAAAAAGTTGGGTTCGAATGCCGTCACTTTTCACCAAAGAAGAACGCAACTGAGGACGTGCAGGAGGGACGGTAGAACCAGACTTGAGACGGGCGGCGTTACCTTCGTCGAGGGTTTCCATGGGCGTGTCGTCGTCCGCGCCATCGCCCTTGGGTTCGGCTGCGACGGGAGGAGGTCGAGCAGGTGCAGGGGGGGTGCTGGATCACCGGTTTGTCCGCGCTGAAGGGCCGCGAGAAGACCGATTACGTGATGAATTGCGTCATTATTAGCGTTGTCGTTGTTGATGTAACGAGCAAGAATTTGTTCTGCAGATCGGGGCGCTGTAGAAGCAGAGGAGCGCGTTCTAACGGTTTCACCAATTGCAGCACCCGTGAAGATTCGATGGAAATTTCGCTGCTTGGCGGGGTCCAGACGCGCCATCATTTCGGCGAAATTTGCAACTCCATTGGCGATGATGACAGGATTCTGCTGTGCGCGCTTATTCGTCGGGCGAGATTCCAAGTCGGCGTGGGCGTCCGGATTCTGGCGATCGCCACGATCCTGGCGCTCCTGGTCATTTGCGAGCTGGTCAAGATTCTAACATTTCGTTCCTGGCGCGTCTGGTCCCGCCCAGGATTCTGCTCATCATTTCGACCTGCGCGCCTTGGATCGCGATGATCATTGCGATCCTCGTGCGCAGGACCGTCATGATTGCGGCCGAGGGGTGCCGCGCGCAACTGTTCCACAGGTGGCGGGGCGTTTTCTCTTGCCGGGTTCAAGTCGACACGTTCTCGTTCGTCACGCCGCTCGCCGTGAAACCCGGGGAGAAAATCGCGACCATTAGAAGCGTTACGATCTCCGACGGGAGCCAATCCGGGTTGCTGAACGGGGTTTTGCCGAGCGCCATTCAGCAAATCCAATGCAGTAACAGAAGCGTTTTTGTTGCGTGGAGAGGGGGAACGATAACGCTGAGAGGAAGTAGCTTGACTTCCCTTACGCACAGGGTAGCCACGTCGTCCGTTGCTCCTGAGATTCATTCTTGAAACAGGAGGACGACCACTTGCAGCAGAAACCATTCCTCCAGTCATGGTAGAAAAACGTGCGGCAATCACGCCCGCAAGTAGCGTGCTCCTAAGCCCAGGTCTGGGCATAGGAGGGGTTTAGAGTGTGCTGGTGGTGAGCTATCAGAGAAGAGAAATGAGAATGAGACTAGGTGGCAGGTCCATTGGACCTGCGAGAATGTGAATTGTCTCCTTTACAGCAAAACTCCTCTTCAAATCGAATCACAATCTGTAAATTTTTTGTTCCTAAAAATTTATTCATCTTTCCTAAATGGGGTGGGCGTTTTTGCGTTTCCTCCAAATTCAGGTGGAGTGATTTGATATCGGTCTGCGCCAATAGCGCATTTGTCTTCACCAACCTCTCCCCAACCCCCCTGGCTCGTAAGTGACACATTTTCCTCTAATTTTACAGTCTTAGAGCCCGTGGCGTTCCAGGGTAATACTGTCTCCCCTGGACTTTCTGAAAGGTGAACACCGACGAATGTCAGGCCTCGTCCTCCCTCCACTTCTCCAGATACGAGAGTTAGTTGAATGGTTAACATCACATTGACGGCGTTTGCAAGACATTGCTCCCTTATTGCACCTTGTTCTGTCCTACGTTCTATACCGATTGCATTTCAGCGATGGCTCATCTCATCCGCCGGTTAAGGCCACAGACTCGCCTGTTTCTTGGCCTTCAGCGGTCATTCAGCTCGACAGCTGCCGAAACGGGTGAGGAACCGTACAATGCTTGTTTCCGTCACTAACGCGTTTGATCAGCTGAACATAGTTTTGACGATGAATGCGCATGCAGGGGATCCAAACTTTCTGGAGTCCGTCGATATTTATTTCGACAAGGCTGCTGCTATCTGCCATGTGCCAGGCGACATCCTGGGACAGATTAAGGTATCCAGTGCAAAGCAAGGAGCTTGTCCCTGGAATGTGTTACAACGTTTCCTGTATTCTGACTGACCACATTTTTGCGAACGAATCTGTACCCTTTCGAACTTCAACAGGGTTGCAACAATGTTCTCAAGGTTCAGTTCCCACTGAAAATGTCCAATGGCACAGTGGAGCTGATCGAAGGTTACCGTGCACAGCACTCCCATCACAGGCTTCCAGGTTAGCCTTCAAATGTGTCGTTACGGCTTGGAAGGATAAGATGTCCAATGGATAACCGTTTGCTCGCCTTATGCGTGTTGTCCAGGCAAGGGAGGAGTTCGCATGGCCCCCACTGTGGATGCAGATGAAACCGTGGCTCTTGCTGCACTTATGACATTCAAGTGCGCAGTTGTTGATGTTCCGTTTGGTGGAGCAAAGGGAGGAATCAAGATAGGTAAGCCTTCGGAACAGCATCTGAATCCTTCTAGGTGCACGGGAAACTGTAAGGAGGACTAATTCAATTTTGTCTCTTTTTCCCAACTCTGACCACATCCTGATGACATGAAGATCCCAAGAAGTACTCGTCTTTTGAGAAGGAAGCTATCATTCGACGATACACCACGGAGCTTGTGAAGAAGAACTTCATTGGTCCTGCTATTGTAAGCCAACCCACTTGCAAGCGATTGAGCTCTAAGTAATGGTTCTCGCCTATGGAGCCTAACCTGTACTAAACTTGTAATCCAGGACGTTCCGGCGCCCGACTATGGCACAGGGCCACAAGAAATGGCATGGATCAAGGTGAGTAATTGATGGGTTTGCTTATACGATATAATCTGTTTCTGACCACTTGTGTGGCTGAATTTCAGGACACCTATGAGACCCTGAGGCCAGATGATCTCAACTCGTTTGCTTGTGTCACTGGAAAGCCCATCGAAGAGGTTTGTCTACAGAATTTATCCCACACCTTAGGAAAAAATATTAGGAAGCATGTCTCAGATTCTTATTGATGTGAATGCAGGGAGGCATCCGTGGCCGTACTCAGGCTACTGGAATGGGCGTATTCATTTGCCTGCGGGAGTTTCTCAACAGCAAGGTGCAGAATGTCCTATCTTCTAGTGGGTTCATGCTGTATTTTTAGTAAACAATTCTACTATTGTGGTTTTGTATTTTCTTTACAGAACTGGATGACGAAGTTGAACATGTCACCGGGTGTCGAAGGGAAGTCGTTTATTGTTCAAGGTTTTGGAAACGTCGGACGTCATACCATCGATGTATGTCTGATGTCTGTCTCTACCTTTTTTCTTCCCTCGTCTCTTTTGAGCCAATAAAGATCTTCAGAGGTAACCCCCTTTTTTTTTCACAGGCAATTGTCACTGCGAAGGGGAAGATCACAGCTATTGCTGAGTATGACGGAGGCTTGTTGGATGAGACCGGGAACGGCCTTGACATTGAAAGCATCAAGCAGTATCATGCACGGAACGGAACCATCACCGGTTTCCCAGGAGCCAAAACAGTAAGCATCCATCCAGGTTCTCGTCACAATTCTCTCTTGGCCCAGTAATCATCTGTCCAGGGTCGCTTTTTCTGATTACCATGAATTGGTCTTTGCAGGTTTCGGACCCGTTTTCCTTGCTTGAGCTCCCTTGTGATGTCCTCATACCGGCTGCTCTGGAAGGCCAGATTCACTCAGGAAATGCCAGCCGCATCAAGGTGGGAAGCTATGCTGCATCTGCAACTTAGGCTGGACCTGTTGAGTTGGCTCACTTCATGTTTCCATTTGCAAGTACAGGCGAAGGTTGTCGCAGAAGCTGCAAATGGCCCAGTCACTCCTCCAGCAGAGAAGATGATGGAAAGCAACGGAATTGTTGTCCTGCCAGACCTTCTGCTGAATGCGGTAACTATCACGTCCTCATTTAGCCACATCTCTCTGCCCTTTCCTTGTCTTCTTTTGCCCTGTTTTAGACATTGCGTTTGAGAGATTCATGGGGAATTCTTGATATGACTGCAGGGTGGTGTGACAGTCTCCTACTTTGAGTGGCTAAAGAACATCAACCACATTCGGTTCGGAAGGATGAGCCGACGAATGGAAGAGAGGGGCAAACAGGTGAAGTCCACCGACTCTTACCAAGCTTTTATGTTAAACCTGTGATTGCCTGTTGTCAGGCACCTGGATTTTCATTGTACTGAGGCCTGCTCTGTTCTCCATTTCAGGCATTACTTGATGCTTTGGAAAAGGAAATTGCAACCGGTATTAAGTTCACTGATGACACACGCCGTTCGATCATTAAAGGGTATGTTTTTCCTCTAAGCCTCGCTCCTGTGGTCCTTTCCATTTAGTTCCCGAAATTTTCCTCTGCTTGTTTCCCATTTAGGTATACCACAATTTGAGGTTTGTATAATCTTCACCTCACCACTTCTGCAGCAACACTGAGGAGGATTTCGTGTGGTCTGGCCTTGAGGAGACAATGATCAATGCCTGGGACGAAGTCAAGCGAGTAGCTGAAGAAAGGGTGAGTTTTTTACCAATTAGTCCTTTTATGTCTCATTCAGCATGCAACTCATTGTGACTCTTAGCATTTTCAGGAATGCAACTTCCGCACAGCATCCTATGTGATTGCGATTGAGAAGATCGCCACGTGTTACCGCGTCAGTGGAATCTTCCCATGACCTGCTTGACCAATGACCAGCCTTCTATCATGGGAACTAGCATCATCCTTCTGATCTGAGACAATACGACCAACCAGCACTATTATTATGGATATAGTATTGTTTATCCAGTGTAGTGCATCAGGAAGCCATTATGCTCAAGATGCTGCAGCTTTTGGCAACCACAAGAACAACATTAAAAAACATTCATATACAGCAAAAACATGAACCTAAAATGTAAAAGTGCTAATGACAGCTAAGTTTGCGGGTCTGATTCAAAGTAAGCCTAAAGCCAGTGACGGCTCTCGCATCAGACCTCCTGGCAAGGGAGAAAGTTCCGAGGCGACTGAAGGCTCGGAGGAAACAGAAGCTTGAGAGGAGAGAGAGGGCTCACTATCGAGGGTTCTCCCAGAAAAGAAGCTGGATGATGAATGCGGTGAGAGGAGACGGGGAGGAGGGAGTGTGGGAGATTGTGGAGCACCTGCTGTATCCCGAATCCATTCATGTGCTGCAGCATGGGGGGGGGGGGAAGGGGGAGGGGGGGGGGGGGTGTTGGGGGGGGGGTTGGGGAAGGGGGGGGGGGGGGTTGGGGGAGGGGGGGACCCGTGTTGTAAAGAGATTTCTGAATATTGCTACAGCAGATGCACACATGAAGACGAGATTCCCCTAATGTGCATGTAACAGAGCCTATACGTTCCTGCATGACTGAGGGTTACAATCAACAATTGCATGCACCATCACTCACCTAGTGCCTGGCTTGTTGTGATCCGTCTAGTGGGGTCTTTCACCAGCATGGCTTGGAGCAGCTCTTTGGCGCCCTCAGACACATGCTTCCAGCGCGCAGATGTGAAGCGAGGGGCTTTGGTGCGGATGGCACTGTAAATGGCCTCATTTGAAGCGGCCCAAAAGGGGGGAAGTCCGGACAACAATGCATAGACTAGAACCCCTGTGCTCCAGACGTCAGCTGGAGGGCCCCAGATGCCGTCCAGAGTCTCTGGGGCGAGATAGAGGGGTGTGCCGTACAGCTTGCACGAGGCAGCATCTGAAACAAATGATTGAAAGAGGGGAATGCATTGAGTCAGGGTGGAAGGAGAAAGTATAACTGAAGAGCAGTTGATGCGAAGTCCATCAGCAAGTGCATAGACAGCATTTCCTTGTATCCAGGAATCTACATCCCAAATGCCCTTAAACAGCACAGAACATGACCAAAATGCTGACTGCAACCGTTAGCTAAGCTGCAAAACTCAAGCACACTTCACCCCTTAGCCATTGCTAGGTGACAGCAGCTTTTACTCCCCTTTCCCTTTACCCTTGCTTACCCACATTTCCCCCCTAAGAAATTTATGAAACGTAAAAACACCCTCCCCCCCCCCAACCAGCCCCCTCAAACTTCCCCCCCTCTCCCCCGATCCTCCTCCGCCCCTCCCCTTCCCTCTAAACCCCACTGACCAGGCTCAACGTCTGTGGAGATCCCAAAGTCAACCAGCTTGATCTGGCTGACGCTGCCCGGCATGAGCAGCAGCACGTTCTCGGGCTTCACATCGCGGTGCAGCACGCCGCACGTGTGGCAGTGGTGCAGCGCCTGCAGCAGCTGCCGGCACACTGGGGCTGCCATGGACTCGGGCAGGCGGCCGTACTGCCGCATGAAGTCAAAGAGATCGCCGCCCCGACACAACTCCATCACCAGGAAGATGCTCTGTGGGGAGGGGGGAGAGGGGTAGTTCGAGGGAGAAAAGGAAGAGAAAGGAAAGGGGGGGGGGGGGGGGGGGGGGGGGGGGTTGGGAGAGGGGGTGTGAAAAAAAAAGACGTTGCAGCTGACAAACACAAGGGCAGAAGCAGGAGAAGAGAGGGAGAGGGACGCTGGTAGCGGCTGGCAGGCACATGGTTAATGGCACATTGGTCTCCATTAATGGCGTGGCATAGCATCTCAACCCGTCGTCCTCACGTGCAGCATGCAGGCGAACTACATTGGGCGGCCCCAATATCACCTCCTCCTTGGCCACATGAGGGTGGACTCAACACATGGCATGACATGGCGCAACATGACCGGCACCACATTACCGGCACAACATGACCGGCACAACATGACCGGCACCACATGACCGGCACCACATGACCGGCACCACATGACCGGCACAACATGGCACGCCGCAGTATGGCACAGCATCTCTCACCTTATCATCTTCACATGCGGCATGCAGGCGCACCACATTGGGATGCCCTGACACCACCTCCATGGCCGCCACCTCCCGCCTCAGGTTGCGCGCCTCGTCGGTGGACTGCAGGTTGCCGGGGAGGGAAGGCGAGAGAATGGAGAGAAGGGAGGGCGAGAGCATGGGGGAAGGGAGGGCGAGAGCATGGGGGAAGGGAGGGCGAGAGCATGGGGGAAGGGAGGGCGAGAGCATGGGGGAAGGGAGGGCGAGAGCATGGGGGAAGGGAGGGCGAGAGCATGGGGGAAGGAGGGGCCGGGAAAGAGAGGAAGGGACTCCCGCATACCACCACCTCCACGGCCGCCACCTCTCGCCTCAGGTTGCGCGTCAGGGGACTGCAGGTTGCAGAGGAGGGAAGGAGAAGGGAGCGCGAGAGGATGGGAGGGGGGAAGTGGGGGGGGGGGGAGAGGGGGATGGATGTTATGGAGGGGAAAAAAGAGGATGGAGGGGAAGTGATAGAGGATAGAGGGGAAGTGATAGAGGATAGAGGGGAAGTGATAGCGGATAGAGGGGAAGTGATAGAGGATGGCGGGGAGGGAGGAGAGCGGATGGAGGGGAGGGAGGAGAGTGTTTGAAAAAGGAGCAATTGGCAAGCAGCGGGCGAAGAATGTGACAGGCGGCTGCAGGCAGACCGAATGGCAAACATGTCAACTCACCCGGCTGGCTGCTCCTCCAAACTAACCAGGCTGCCCCACCGGCTTGCTCTGCTGGACGCACCTGGATGCTGCGCTTGTCAATCATCTTGCAGGCAAGCGTCTCCCCACTCTCCCGTTCCACGCACACGCGCACCGCCCCAAACTCCCCCCGTGCCAGCACCTCCCCCTCCATCTCAAACCGCTCCTCCACGTCAGCATATGGGCGGCCCAGGATAAACGCCCTGAACACGTCAGCATCTGCAGGTGCTGAGTCAGCAGCGCTGGAAGTGGACCCTGATGCCATGTCAGCGTGTTCCACGCCCCCATACCTCCTCCCAACAGCACAAGCTCCTGTTGAGGCCACCCTGCCTTCGCCCCATGCCCCATCTCCCCCTGTCTCACGCCCCCCCTGTCAGCTGTACCTTCCCTAGAAACAGCCTTCCCAGGTGGCAGCCTCCCTGCCCCTATACCCTCTCCAAAGCCTCCCTGCAGTTCGCCTCGTCCCGCCCCTCTGATCCCCTGCTGCTGCCCCCCCTGCATCCGGCCCATGCTTCCGCCTCTCCCCTGCCCCCTCCCCTGCCCTGTGCCCCGCCCAATGCCCTGCCCTCGTGCCTGTCCCTCACTGCCGCTGCTACCGCTGCCACTGCTGCTGCTCTGCACAGGACGTACCCCCCCTCCCCCGCTGCCCATCCCACCACCAGACGGCCTTGTCCCAGAGCTCCTCTCCCCACCAGCCCCGCTCACCCTACGCCAACTCCCCTCCCGCCCTCCCCTCCTCCCCCTCCCCCTCCGCCTCCTCGTCCTCCTCGTCCTCATGCTGCACGCAGAGGCGATCGAACTCGCCCACGCCGCCGCGCCCAGTGGAAGCAGAGTGGGGGAACAGCGGCATGGGGAACGGCGCCATCCGATTCGCCCGAGCCAGGGGATTCACTGCCGCGTCCAGCCGCCCGCGGTCCGGCGTCGTCGGCCGCCCGCCAGATGGCGTAGTGGGACGGGCGCCGGGCGGTGTGGTTGGGCGGCCGCCCAGGGGCGTTGACGGGCGGTCGAGCAGGACCGTTTGATCGACCCCAGCTATCCTACCAGCGGGCGTTGAGGGCCGTTCGATCCCTGCAAATTCCCCTCCTGACGTTCCTCCTCCTGCCCCCCCCTCTCCCCCCATGGCCGCCCGCCTCCCCCCAGGAGTGAGTGGTCGGTCCATGGACCCATCAGCGCGCCTCACAGGAGTGGTGGGCCGCTGCACTGCCGCTGCGCCAACCCACGCTGCCCCTCCCCCTCCCCCTCCCCTCTCCACAAACGACTTGGGCCTGACTTTACCGCGGAAGCTGGACCGGTCCGCCCGGCTGCCGGGCTGCACTCGGCTCACTGCCGTGTGCGGGCGCCCTGCAGGCCCTGCCCGCTCTACGTCCACATCTAGGCGCTCTGCTGCCCCCAATCGCCCCCCTGCCACGCCCACGTCGTGCATGTGCGCGGGGGGGCTGCCTCCATCCCGTGGAGCGGAGTGGTCGGCCGCTCCAGCCGCTCCTGTGGCTCCTCCCCCCGCACCCCCCCTGCCGCCCCATCCTGCCGCCTCGTGGGCGTCTTCGGCCTCTCCAGAGCCCCCTCCCGTCGCCCTGCCGCCCCCTCCGCCCATGCCGCCGCCCCCCCTGCGTGCCCTCTTTCCCCGTCCTGCCGCCTCGTGGGCGTCCTTGGGCGCTCGAGCCCCGCCTCGGCGCGCAGCAGAGGCGTGGTGGGGCGCTGCCCAGCCAGCGGCGTGGACGGCCGCTCCAGCACCCGCGGGGTCAGCGGCTGCTGCAGTGGGCCGGCTGCTGCCACTCCCCCTCCTGCTGCTGCGGCGGCCGCTCTAGCCCTCTCCGCGTCGTGCATGTCCATGCGCGACGGCGTCTTGGGGCGGTCTAGCACCACACCCACGCCAACAGCGGCAGCAACGCCAGCAGCGCTGCTCGCAGCAGACATGTCTCGCCTCGGGGGCGTCGTGGGCCGCTCCCTCGGCGCTGCAAACCCGCCCACCCTTACCCCGCCCCCTACATCCCCTGCGCTCGGCCCTGCGCCATGCGCGCCTGCGCGGCCAAGCCGTGGGCTGTCTTCATCGGCTTCTCCCTGCATCGCCCCCCGCCCCACTCTCGTCCTCGGCCTCTCCGCTCCTACTGCTCCTACTCCTGCCACAACCCCATCACTATCACCCCCTCCGGCACCCCCACCACCCCCGGCGTCAGCACTGCCAGGGTGTCCCCGGCCCCGCAGCTTCAGCGCCGCCCTCTCAGCCACGGCGCGCGTGCTCGCGTTCGACGGCCCCTCCCCCGGCCGCACCTGCGGCGCGCTCGCGCTCTTCCTCAGGGCGCGAGACGCCACCGCGCCCGCCACAGTGCGCAGGCCGCCAGCGCCGCCGGGGGGAACGGCGGCTGTAGCACTGCTTGCGCCATCCGCAGCAGCAGCCACGGCGGCGGCGGAGGCAGCTGCGGTAATCCTGATCGGCGCGCCTGCTGCTCCCCTTCCCCCGCCAGCGAACCCCTCCGCCGCCAGCGGGGCTTTCCCCGACGTCATCGGGCGGGCGCGCGCTTGCCCTTGCGCTTGTTCCCCAGCTCTCCTCGCGGGGGGAAGACCTGGCGGGGGAGCTGCACCAGCGGAGGAACTGGAGGAAAGGGGGGAAGGGAGCGGAGGCGTGTGTGCGGAGGAGTGTCTGACTGAGTCTAGCTTCCGCACGGGCTGCGAGGCGGAACGCGCAAACTCGCGTCCCCCCGTGGCTGCTGCTCCGCCAGAAGGGCTGATCACTCCCGGCCTACCGCGCCCAGGCGGAAGCCGGCTTGGACTGGCGGAAGCAGAGCGCGAGGAAAGGGGGGAATGGGGGAGCGCGCGGGCGCCGGAAAGAGGGGATCCGCCGCCGTTTCCCGCATAATCGGGCCATGACGCGCCGCCGCTATCGGACCTAACGTCGTCTAAACTAAGCGAATCTCCACCGTCAGATCTGCTGTCCACGTCGGATGATCTGGCGGGGGGAGGGCGCCCGCGGGAAGTCGGGGCGCGCGCGGAAGTCTCCGCAGGAATCCCGCTGGAGGCGGAAACGCTCCGCGGAAATGCATGGCGTGCGGCGGAAACTCTCGACACCGCAGAGGCGACCGGCCCGCCGGCCGAACCCGACAAACCGGGGAACTCAAACCCGTCCGGCTCGTCACCGAGGCTCGATTCAGGTTCGGAATCCGAACCTAATCTCAGATTCTCGTGGCTTATCGAGCCTCGCAAGACGGAACCGCCTGTAGCAGGAGGACTTCGGGGCGGTACGGAAGGGTGCGAGGGAGTGAAGGGCTGCAGCCGTGCATGCGATTGGGCCCGTGGTGTCGTGCTGTGAGACGTGTCGGAACTCGATTGGCTATGCGGTCTCGCCTTCTCGGATTTCGACGTAGGAAACGGCCGCGATAGCGGGCGATCCGCGCCGCGATCGGGCCTGGGTGCGGACGGGGGATGGGCTCTAGGCGCGGTCTCCATTGGCGGTTACGCGATGATGACACGCGGCAAGTGCAGCATCCTGCAGGGATGGAAGGCGGAGAGTCCAGTCTGGTAGGCCTTGGGGATGGCGGGCCGATGGGAACATGGGATGTGAAGGAGACTGTACGCGTTGAAGATGGGGTGCCATGGCCACTTTGATGTGGCGATATCGGCGAATAAGCTATCATAAAAGGTGGTGACATATGGGGTGATCTAGGCACATAAATTTTATACGTTTACAAAACTGCATTGTCTAATGGTTGTATATGCATCATTCATAACAGAAATAGTTTGTTTTTGTATTGATCACCTTTGCGTGAGGAGTTGTGAAAATTTACTCGAATATATCTCCTAACGTTCCTTACAACTATCTAGCTCTACTTTACAAAATGTTTATTCTAGCGCATATATCCTTCCTCAACTCTCCTGCACTCGAGGCGTGTACTTAATACAAACAAATTACGGGGGTTCTGAGTGGAGAAAGTGAGTGGCTCTTAGATCATGACTCCCCACTTTACAACTTGGAGGGCATTACCTAGGATCTTTGACTTCTTGACTTCATACTAGCACTTAACGAAAGATTTTATTCTACGATACACGCCCTTGAACTGTCAATGCGGATTGCTTTTGCGCGACGTGTCCGCTCATACATCACAGGATTTGTTTTCCTCTACGTTTTATTGACTTCCACGATGGCAACAACGGACTCTCTAGAGCCTCGCGTAAACCGTCCGAATTCAACGCTGCACGAGCAGCGTTCTATGCGCGCTCAACGTGCTTTCCTCGTCAAGATTCACCCGCCATCCCACAAAACCGAGTTCCTTTGTGCGCGGAGAGTGTTACCGTTGCTCGTTCGTAGGCGGGACAATGATGGCTCAGCGTATCGCGCATACGTTGACCGGGTCGCTTGATGGCCGCGCACGCGTCGCGCTGTTATCAACAAGCAGCACGCCTGAATGCTGCTCAACGCGTTGCAACCAAGTTCTCGCTTCCTCTTCGCGAACCAGACACGTGGCGGCCACAGATTCGCGGACTCTCCGAAGCGCCTCACCTCCTCCTCTTCGACTTTCCGCTCCGCCGTGTTGCGCGCGGCTATCCGCCGTTGCGGCGCCGCGCGCACAGCCTGGCCCGGGGAACTCTCTCTGCGAACCCCCGCAATCCCGGCGCTTCGAGGCGGGGGTAGGAATCGGAGGTGCGAGTAGCGGACCACCACTGCGCACGACTAAAGAGCTTCCTCGTTCGCAGTCGCATTCGCATTCGTGTTCGCATTCCCCCGGGCATCGCTTGCGCTGCTCCGCCATTCCCCCGGACGCCGCAGATATCGCCGCAACCGCCGCCGCCGCTCTTGCCGGCCAGATTGGCCCCGCCGCTGATGCCGTTGGTGCGGCTGCGAGCCTAGGCGCGCCTGCTGCTGCTTCCGCGGCTGTGGGAGGAGGGAGGTCGGAGGTGACGTGGCAAGTTGTGGTTGGTGCGATTGGTACGTACAGTGCGCAGACTGATTCAGTTTAACACGTCTAAGGAGTCAAACAAATGTTTTTGAAATCGTCTCGTTGGGTCCAATGGCCACACAAGTGCTCCAATGGCTGTCGAAAGCGTCTCAACAGTTCCAACTCCAACGCCTCACCTCGCCATCTCATCTCCCCAACCACTGTGCCATTCCTCTGACCCCGCCCCCATGGACGAATCACCATGTGCCAGCTGGCGTTATCCCATTCATCGTGGCGTCCATTGAATTCGGCAAGCGCATTGTGAGTGCGGCTCCATCCCTGTTGTCCGCCTTCGTGGCTCAGTAGCCGCCAGTTATCGTCCACGGCCGATCATCCATCGCTCATCGTTCACTGCTCATCGGCTGCTGCTTATCGTTCCAAACGGTTTGTGCGTGGTGCTTGGTGCTTGGCGCTTTCCATCTCGCTCCTTCAGAGCTCGCCCCTCCTTTTGTTGCCCCTTCAACAAACTCCAAGGTTTTCTTTATCTCAACTAAGTAAAAGCCCGTGTTCAATTCCACACAGGCATTTGTGACCTGTTCATTTTGCGTCATGCGTGACTGCATCAACGCACCGCTCGCCTCTTTCCTCCCCCCGCCATTTGCCTCGCTCCCCGTCACAGCCTCCCTCGTCTTGCTGTACTAAGCCACGGCAAGCCTGCAGCCAGGGGCACATGAGCTGGTCCCCAGGGGCCAAGCGTCTCTCACGGCCCTCGCGGCCTTGCCCTCTTCTGCTCCCTCATCTCGCTTTTATCCCCTCTTCCTCCCGTTGCTCCCTCATCTCGCTTTTATCCCCTCCTCCCGTTGCTCCCTCCCGCCCTTCCTCCCCCTCTTCTCTCCCCTCTCTCCCCCACCCCATCCCATCCGCCCTCGTCCCCGCGCTGCCATCACGCCTCCCCCCAGGCGGCGCAGCAGCGCTGTGAGCAGTGCCAGGGCTCCGGGCTGCAGCTGGTGGGGCGCTACTACCGCCGCTGCTCGGCTTGCGGTGAGTGCTGGGTGCTGAAACAGCATGTGCGGCGAGTGTGAGTGAAGGACATGGCGTGTGATTCGAAGACGACCCATAACTCGTCTAATGCTGCGAGCAGCGCCACGGCTCGGGGCTGCAGCTGGTGGGGCGGTTTTACTGCCGCTGCCCTGCTTGCGGTGAGGTTTGTGAGCTGAGATCCGTGGTATTTCGGATTCCTGAGCTTTGTGAGCTGAGATGCAAGGCGCGGTGAGTGCGAGAGAGGGACAGCGTGTGCCGCTGCGAGCTGTGCCAGGGCTCAGGGCTGCAGAGAGTCTGGCCCCGCTGCCACCGCTGCCACCGCTGCTCCAAGGGTGGTGGTGAGTGTGAGCCTGTGAGGGCCATGGCATGTGGTGAGTGGGAAGGCCATGGCATGTGGTGAGTGGGAGGGCCATGGCATGTGGTGAGTGGGAGGGCCATGGCATGTGGTGAGTGGGAGGGCCATGGCATGTGGTGAGTGGGAGGGCCATGGCATGTGGTGAGTGGGAGGGCCATGGCATGTGGTGAGTGGGAGGGCCATGGCATGTGGTGAGTGGGAGGGCCATGGCATGTGGTGAGTGGGAGGGCCATGGCATGTGGTGAGTGGGAGGGCCATGGCATGTGGTGAGTGGGAGGGCCATGGCATGTGGTGAGTGGGAGGGCCATGGCATGTGGTGAGTGGGAGGGCCATGGCATGTGGTGAGTGGGAGGGCCATGGCATGTGGTGAGTGGGAGGGCCATGGCATGTGGTGAGTGGGAGGGCCATGGCATGTGGTGAGTGGGAGGGCCATGGCATGTGGTGAGTGGGAGGGCCATGGCATGTGGTGAGTGGGAGGGCCATGGCATGTGGTGAGTGGGAGGGCCATGGCATGTGGTGAGTGGGAGGGCCATGGCATGTGGTGAGTGGGAGGGCCATGGCATGTGGTGAGTGGGAGGGCCATGGCATGTGGTGAGTGGGAGGGCCATGGCATGTGGTGAGTGGGAGGGCCATGGCATGTGGTGAGTGGGAGGGCCATGGCATGTGGTGAGTGGGAGGGCCATGGCATGTGGTGAGTGGGAGGGCCATGGCATGTGGTGAGTGGGAGGGCCATGGCATGTGGTGAGTGGGAGGGCCATGGCATGTGGTGAGTGGGAGGGCCATGGCATGTGGTGAGTGGGAGGGCCATGGCATGTGGTGAGTGGGAGGCCATGGCATGTGGTGAGTGGGAGGGCCATGGCATGTGGTGAGTGGGAGGGCCATGGCATGTGGTGAGTGGGAGGGCCATGGCATGTGGTGAGTGGGAGGGCCATGGCATGTGGTGAGTGGGAGGGCCATGGCATGTGGTGAGTGGGAGGGCCATGGCATGTGGTGAGTGGGAGGGCCATGGCATGTGGTGAGTGGGAGGGCCATGGCATGTGGTGAGTGGGAGGGCCATGGCATGTGGTGAGTGGGAGGGCCATGGCATGTGGTGAGTGCTGGCGCAATCCTGAGACGCCTCAACGTCACCGACGCCACCACCTCCCCGCGTTGGGAGCACCAACAGGAGGCTCCGCCGAGGGAGTTTGTCTGCCCCTCACCCACTCTGTGTGTGTCTGGCTGGTAACTATTGCGCGTGTGTGCACGCCAGCATGGGCGCACTATATCATTGTTTGCCAGCAACACTGGTAGCTCATCACTTGACCTCCTTTTCCGTTCCTCGGTGCTGATGAGTCGTGCAGGTGGGTTCCTGCCCTGGCAATCCTGGCGCCGATTCTTCCTCGGATGAATGTCACGCTTGCAACTACTCATTGTGTTGGCCATTGGTGGTACTGGCGGTGTCTTTCAAGCCTGCTGAGCCCTTCGTACAGTTATGGGGAGCACGCTTGCTGCAGTTAGTTGGGTTGATATTGTTAAATTATATATGTTAGTATAGAATTGTAGGCTTGGTAGTGGTTACTGAACATTACTGTAGAGGGTACAACACCCCTCCTTGTATCCCTCTCTCTTCTTTCCTATTCTTTTCTCCCACCAACTTTCCTACCCTAAAACCTCACGCCATTTCCATGGCTCCTCCTACCTACGTAGATCCTAGTTTTAAGACATGGTAACAGAGCCGGTTCCCTTCCCGGGCCTGCTCCCCTTGTCAAACATGTGTAGTTATCATGTTTGTATAGACTGTATAGGGTCACCTTCTAGAGAGTACAACATTTAGGTATATGTTTGTGTACTCTCTCTCTCACATCATTCAATTCTAATTCTGATATGGTATCACGCGTAGGTAGGATCCCCCCCCACCTCCCGCTTCCGCTCATGCCCCCTAGCGCCCCTCCTGGGCCCCGTCGCGCTCCTCCCAGGCCCCCTAGCGCCCCTCCTGGGCCCCGTCGCGCTCCTCCCAGGCCCCGTAGCGCCCCGTCGCGCCCCTCCTGGCCCCGTAGCGCCCCTCCTGGGCCTCGTCGCGCCCCTCCTGGGCTTCGTAGCGCCCCTCCTGGGCCCTGTAACGCCCCTCCCAGGCCCCGTCGCGCTCCTCCCAGGCCCCCTAGCGCCCCTCCCAGGCCCCGTCACGCTCCTCCCAGGCCCCCTAGCGCTCCTCCTGGGCCCCGCCGCGCTCCACCCAGGCCCCGTCGCGCCCCTCCTGGGCTCCGTAGCGCCCCTACTGGGACCCGTCGCGCCCTCCCTGGGCCCTGTAGCGCCCCTCCTGGGCCCCGTCGTGCCCCTCCCAGGCCCCGTCGCGCCCCTCCTAGGCCCGTAGTGCCCCTCCTGGGCCGGTAGCGCCCCTCCTGGGCCCCCATTGCGCCCCTCCCTGGGCCCCGTATCCACCCTCCTGGGCCCCGTCGCGACCGTCCCTAGGCCCGTCGCGCCCCTTCCTGGGCCTCGTCGCGCCCCTCCTGGGCCCCCCCCCCCATTGCGCCCCTCCTGGGCCTCGCCGCGCCCCTCCTGGGCCCCCCCATTGCGCCCTCCTGGGCCCGTAGCGCCCCTCCTGGGCCTGTTGCGCCCCTCCTGGGCCCTGCCGCGCTCCTCCCTGGGCCCCGTATCCACCCTCCTGGGCCCCGTCGCCCCTGCTCGGCCCCGTCGCCCCTGCTCGGCCCCGTCGCCCCAGCTCGGCCCTGTCGCGGCCTCTCGGCCCCGTGGCGCCCGCCCGGCCCCTGTCGCAGCTGCCCGGCCCCTGTCGCACCTGCCCGGCCCCGTCACGCCCGCCCGGCCCCGTCGCCCCGCCCGGCCCTGCTGTGTCCTGCCCGGCCCCGTCGCTGCCGCCCGGCCTTGTCGCTGCCGCCCGGCCTCGTCGCTGCCGCCCGGCCTTGTTGCTGCCGCCCGGCCCCGTCGCAGCCGCCCGACCCCGTCGCAGCCGCCCGGCCCCGTCGCAGCCGCCCGGCCTCGTCGCTGCCGCCCGGCCCCGTCGCAGCCGCCCGGCCCCTCGTCGCGCCTGCCCGGCCCCGTCGCGCCTGCCCGGCCTCGACGTGCCTGCCCAGCCCCGTCGCGCCTGCCCGGCCCCGTCGCGCCTGCCCTGTCCCGTCGCGCCTGCCCCGGCCCTCCATACTTCCTGGTACTGTCCCCCGTTCCCCGCACCACTTTGCACCCTCCTGCACTTTCCTGCCCCGCCTTGCACCGCATTGCACCTCACTGAACCGCACTGGACCGCACTGCACCGCACTGCACCGCACTGCACCGCCCTGCACCGCACTGTACAGCACTACACCGCACTCCACTGTCCTCCTCTGCCCCTCATGGCTGCTGAGCTTCGTTTTGATGCTGAGGGTCAGCCTCTGGAGTTCGAGGCGTGGTTGGCTGACCTTCGCCGCCACCTCACTGGTCAGCGGCAGGACGGCCACCCGCTTTCTGCACACCTAGACGGTATGCTCCCCTGCCCTGGCCCCCCTGCTGTGCTGCCCGCTGATCCCACGCCCGCTGAGCGCGAGTCCACTGCCGCCGCTGCCCTTGCCCGCTCTGTCTGGCTTTCCCGCGATGCCCTTGCTCAGCTCGCCATTAGCAATGCCCTCCCCCCCTTGAGCGCCCTCGCTTTAGAACCATTTCTACCGCCCAGGCCTACCTCGATGCTGTCATCAAGCGCTATTCTACCCCTCCTGCTGCCTCAGTGGGTCGCCTGATCCTCCCCCTGCTCTTTCCTGACCTGGCGTCCTTCCCCACTGTCTCTGACCTCGCTGCCCACCTGCGCTCGATAGATGAGGCCTGGCGCGCTGCCTGCACTGATGCACAGCTTAGAGTCCACCAGCCTCCCATGACCTCTACCCTCTACCTCCTTGCCACCCGTCTCCCTGACCGCCTTGCCGCCGCCCGCGACCAGTTCCTTAGCATCCACCCTGCTGCTCTCACCCTCACCGACTTTGTTGACACCCTGACTGCCATAGAGACTCGTCACCGCTCCATAGCCCAGGCGAGCGGTACAGTACCGGTCCCTATCTTTCAGGGTTGTGCCCCCGCTCAGTGTACCTTCTCCGACGGCTCTGTCGCTGTGGCTGAGACTGCTGCTGCAGTGCAGTCCCGCTCGGGGAAGGGCCGCCGCCCCAAGGTTGGGAGCGGCGGAGGTGGCGGGGGTGCGGGTGGGGGTAGTGGTGGAGGCGGGTCGTCCGGTGCCGGTGCGGACGTGGGGACCCTGCCCGGTCCAGCTGCCCCGCTGCCTCCACCGTTGCAGCAGCCGCAGCAGCAGCAGCCTCCGCAGCAGCCGCAGCAGCCGCCGCAGACGAGGCCGGCGAGTGCTCTCCCGCCTGGGTGGCCTGGAGCTGGTGGTGGTCGTGCGCGTGGTGGTGCACCGGGTGGTGGTTCTGGAGGCGGGCCCTGTCAGTACCAGATCCAGACCGGTCCTCGCCGCGGCTTCGTTTGCGGTAAGATCGGTCATTCCACTCCTCGCTGTTTTCGTCGTCTGGACGACCTGTTCCGCCAGCGCTTTGGCCCGGCGCCCGACCTCCCGGACTGGCACAGCTTGCTTAGGCGTAGCATTCGGATTTTTGACTTGGACATGGATGCCATTGTAGCAGCCTTGCATGTGATGTATGCCGATGACTCTAGTGTGCTTCCCTCTTATTACCCCGTGTTGCCTAGTGTAGCTGTGCCTAACGTAGACTCCCCTGCTGCGTCAGGCGTAGGATCTCCTGCTTTGCTTAGCCTCGGTGCTTCCACCGCTTCACTGTCGCCCCACGCGACTGCTGCGCTTTCCTTCACCTTGGACTCTGGCGCCTCCCGGTGTTTCTTCCGCGACTCCACGACGCTGACGCCGCTGCCTGTTCCCGCTGCAGTTACTCTTGCTGACCCCTCCGGTGGTCCCGTCGTTGCCCGCAGTTCCACCTCCCTTCCCTGTCCGGCGGTTCCTTCAGGTTCGCTCACCGGTCTGCATATCCCCTCGTTCTCCAGGAACCTAGTTGGTGTCGGCTGCCTCCAGGACCTTGGCGTCACCACTACGTTCCCTGGTCACGAGCGGTATGCTGTCTGTACCGAGGCCGCCACTGGTGCCCCCCTTACCACTTTCCCCCGGGACCCGGTGTCCGGCCTGTTCACACTTGACACCGCGACGTCCCCGGCTGGGTCTTCCCCCCAGGTAGCTGCGTCCACCCAGGTTGCTGCTGCGTGCTCCTGTCGGTCCCTCACTCATCCGACTCTCCTTTGGCACCACCGCCTTGGTCACCCTGCACTCCCGCGTCTGCGTCACATGTCCCAGCACGGTCTCGTCCTTGGTCTCCCCGGTTCGTTCCCTGAGTTTCCCTCATCCCCCGCCCCACCGTGCACGCCTTGTGTCGAGGGCCGGCTCCGCCGTGCCCCTCACTCCTCCTCTTTTCCCCCTACCACCGCACCCCTGCAGACTCTGCACATGGACGTCTGGGGCCCAGCCCCGGTCCATGGGCCGCGTCGCGAGCGCTTCTTCCTAGTGCTTGTCGACGACTTCACACGTTACACCACCGTCTTTCCCCTGGAGCGGAAGGCCGACGTGCCTGACGTTCTCATCCCCTGGCTTGTCTCTGCTCGTCTCCACCGCGGTCTCCCTGCCTTGCGCCTCCACTCCGACCGGGGTGGCGAGTTCGCCTCAGGTGTCCTTGGTCGCTTCTGTCGTGCGGAGGGCATCACCCAGACGTTTACCCTGCCGGACTCCCCGCAGCAGAATGGGGTCGCTGAGCGACGCATCGGTTTGGTCATGGAGGTGGCTCGCACCTCCATGATCCACGCCGGTGCACCCCATTTTCTGTGGCCGTTCGCCGTGCGCTACGCCGCTCACCAGCTTAACCTGTGGCCGCACCCCCAGCGGCCGCAGGTTTCGCCGACCCTTCTGTGGACCGGGTCCCCTGGTGACGCGTCTGCGTTCCACGTCTGGGGCTGCCTTGCTCACGTTCGTGCCTCTGGCACGGACAAGCTCACTGCCCGCACCCTCCCCTGCGTCTTCCTCGGTTTCCCCCTTGACGCGTCCGACTGGCACTTCTACCACACGCCGTCTCACCGTTTCTTTCACTCTCGCGACGTCACCTTTGACGAGTCCGTCTCCTTCTACCGCCGCTTTCCCCACCGTGGTCCCCCGGTTACTCCCCCCCTGTTCCTGGTTCCTCCCTCCCTGGTGGCCCCTGTCCCTCCCCCCCCCCGCCCCCCCGTCCGGCCCCCTCTGGTGTGTCTCACGTCACCCCCCTCCCGTCGGTCGTTCCGGTCGACGAGTCTTCTGACTCTGGTAGTCCTTTGGCGCAGTCCTCGCCGTCTGTCCCTCCCCCGGTGTCTCCTCCTCCACCGCCTCCGCAGCCGCCGTCGCCGCAGCTGCTGCAGCCGTCGTCTCCGCCGCCGCCGCCGTCGAGGCCGTCGCTGCAGCCGCCGCCGCCGCCGCCGCCGTCGTCGCTGCCGCTGTTTGTGGACTCTGGGGGTGCTGGCGTTGAGGTGGGTACTAGTCCCGGGGCTCCTGTCGGGGCTTGTCCCGGCGGGCCTGGGGTGGTACCGGTGCTGGCGGTGTTTCGGGCTCTGGGGGTGTCCCTTCTGGGGGTGCCGGTGTGGAGGGTTCGGGAGGTAGCCGTCGCGCAGCTTGTGGCCCTGGCGTTGGTGTTGTGTCGCCGCAGCAGCAGTCCCCGCCGGTGTCCGCCCTCCGTCTGCTCGGCCTTCCGTCCCCTGACCCTGCGCCTGTTCCTCTCCGGCCGTCTCCCCCTCTTCCCGTCTACGGCCCCGTGTTCCCTCCGCCGGACTCGTCCCCGGCTTGTTTTCCCCCTCGTTCCCCACCCGTGTCCCCTCCTCTGTCTCCTGACCCGACGCCGCCCTCTCACGTCTGGTCTCGCCGCCCCTCCCGTGCTCGTCCTGTCTCCCCCGTCCCGCGCACTCACCCTATGTTGCTCCGCTCCCACGCGTCTCGTCCTCCCCTCCTCCCGTCTCCTCCTCCGTCCTCTCTTGTCGTTGCGTCTCCTCCTCTGTCTGACTACTTTCGTGCCGCTCGTCCTCTTGTTCCTCGGTCCTTGCCTCTCTCGTTACCGACCCGTCTGTTCCAGTGTCGAGTCTTGACGCCCTTGTCGCTGCGGTCGCTGACTTCGCCTCTACCCGCCGCCTTGACTACGCCTCCGCTCTGGTCTCTGACCCTGCCTGTCCTCCGTCTGTCGGGGGTGCTCCTGCCCTCGGCAGTGACGTCCTGGAGGACCGCCAGTTTGAGCTTGCTTTCCTGTCCGAGGCTGCTCCCCATCTCTGTTCCATGCTGCTAGTCCCTGAGGGTGACCCAGACGCTTTTGACATCCCGACCCCTCGTACTTACGCTGAGGCGGTTTCGGGACCTTGGGCCTCTCAGTGGATAGCTGCCATGGAGCAGGAGATGGCATCTTGGAGATCCACCGGCACCTTCGTCGACGCAGTTCCCCCACCTGGGGTGAACGTGGTCAATGGCCGTTGGCTCTTCAAGGTGAAGCGCCCTCCTGGAGAGCCGCCTGTGTTCAAGGCGCGTTACGTGGCTAGAGGCTTCAGTCAGCGCGAGGGGGTGGACTTCTTTCAGACTTTCGCTCCTACCCCGAAGATGACTACTCTTCGGGTTCTGCTACACGTAGCGGCTCAGCGTGACTACGAGCTTCACTCCCTCGACTTCTCCACTGCCTTTCTTCAGGGCAGCCTTCACGAGCAGGTCTACCTGCGTCGTCCTCAGGGCTTTACTGGCACCTTCCCCCCTGGGACCCAGTGGCTTCTGCGGCGCCCAGTCTACGGCCTGCGCCAGGCGCCTCGTGAGTGGCACGACACGCTGCGTGCTACTCTTGCTGACCTGCAGTTCTTTCCGTCCTCTGCAGACCCCTCGCTCTTCGTTCGTGCTGGCTCGACTCCGTTCTACATCCTCGTCTACGTAGACGACCTGGTCTTTGCCACAGCTGACAGGGACGCACTGGCCTCCGTGAAGGCAGAGCTGCTGAAGAGACACACCTGCACTGACCTTGGAGAGCTGCGCCGTTACCTTGGCTTGCAGATCTCCAGGGACAGAGCCGCGCGCACCATCACCCTGACTCAGTCACACTTGGTCCTTCAGAGGTTCGGCCTTCAGTTCTCCTCCGCACAGCCCACCCCTCTTCCTCTGGACCACAGACTCTCCGCTCCAGTTCCTGAGGAGTCGGTAGATCCCAGTGGTCCTTACGCTGAGCTAGTGGGTTGCCTCATGTACCTGATGACTTGCACTCGCCCAGATCTCGCATACCCTCTCAGCATCCTGGCTCGTTTTGTGGCCACAGGCAGACACCGACCTCAGCACTGGTCTGCCGCTAAGAGGGTTTTGCGTTATCTTGCAAGTACATCGGGCATGGGGTTAGTGCTAGGCGGACGCAGGCCAGTGGTCCTTACTGGACACACAGACGCTTCTTGGGCAGACGACGCCGAGACGCTCAGGTCTTCCCAGGGCTACTGCTTTAGCCTTGGCTCAGGTGCTGTCTCGTGGAGAGCTACCCGCTCCTCGTCTGTTGCCCAGTCCAGCTGTGAGGCTGAGATCTACGCCGGTGCCATGGCGGCACAGGAGCTCCGCTGGCTGACCTTCTTGCTCACTGACTTAGGTGAGCGGCCTAGCTCTGCCCCGGTCCTGTACGCTGACAACAGGGCCATGATTCTCCTGTGTCAGGAGCCTCGACTCGAGGGCAGAGCGAAGCACATCCAGCTGCGGTACTTCCTCCTGCGCGAGCTACAGCAGCGTCGCCAGGCTCGCGTAGTACACTTGGCCTCCGGTGCCAACACAGCTGATATCTTTACAAAGGCGCTTGCGCCTAAAGATCATCAGCGGCACTGTTTACAGCTTGGTGTGGTTCCTGTAGTCTCTCACTTACTCGGGCCTTGACTTTGTACTGTCGTATATATATATATGTATACACTCAGACTGGACTTGTGTCCTCTCACAGTGGTTGGACTAGTAGTGCCGCCCTGTACTCGTTCTTGCCTTGTCTGTACTCCTTCTGACTGGTCTTTTAGACCCTTGTCTCAGAGGCTGGACTAGTAGTGCCACCCTGAGCTGCTTGTCTAGAACATTCCCCTATGCAGTCCAGGGGGTGTGTCAAACATGTGTAGTTATCATGTTTGTATAGACTGTATAGGGTCACCTTCTAGAGAGTACAACATTTAGGTATATGTTTGTGTACTCTCTCTCTCACATCATTCAATTCTAATTCTGATACCCCTCGCTTCCGCCGCGCACTCCTGTTAGAATACGTTAATAATTGACTAGAGGGGAAAACAGGGAACATATAGCAGTTGGGTTGTACTCACTAAGAGCACACACCGATACTAGCCTATAACTTCTACATTCATGATATGTATAAGTTGACACACCCCCTAGGCTAGAGAAGGGGTGGTGCAAGCAAGAAGCACACAGCTCAGGGTCAGGGCTGATTTTATCAGACTATTTTAGTCTGATTGTCTGAAATTTCAGACCTATTTTTTTGCCGATCCTGATTTTTCAGACTTGCCATTTTCTGAATGCTGAACCCTTCAGAGTTATATGTTTTTGAATCCTGTGAATTTCAGACTTCGCAGTTTGCGGATACTGAGTTTTCAGAGCGCAGCGCGTACGGACCCTGAGACACACATACTAGTACTGCGCCTACCTGCCCTCATCAAAAAAATTCGTCTAACTCCCCAAGGGCCAGAGTCAAGTCCTTTCACACACACCCCACCCCGCAACCTAAAAAATCCGGCTAAGTCCTAGCAGCCAGAGACAGTTCCCCCCAGCACATTTCTTCCCTACTCCCCTCGCAGCCCCAGAAATTCGACCAAGTCCCCACAGACAGACACATCCCTCCCACACCTCCTGCGACCCTGAAATTTCGGCTAAGTCCCCACAGCAAGAAATATCCCTCCCTCAGCTCCCGCAACCCGAAAAAATCGGCTAAGTCCCTTGCAACCATAAAAAAAATCCTCCAACAAACACCCGCAACCCGGAATCCTGCTTATTACCCGACGTTTGTGAAGTTCCTAAAAGGGGTAACAAGAAAATCATTCATCTGGCTGGCGATTTTTTTTTCCTGATTTCTCAGACGATGTGAAACTAACTCTAAGAAATCACACTGTCCACGCCACGGTTCAATTGAGGGGGTGTTGTTTCCAACACAACACTTTCAGGCAACTTCGTGTCATTGCTGATTTTGCAGTCAAATTTGCCCGTCAATAACAGTTTTGATACGAAAAGTCGTGACGTTGTATCGTGTAGAAACAAGCCCTGAGGGGGCGAATTCGAAAAGGAGGGGATGGGGAATCGAATTCGAGGGGGAAAGGGGGAGGGAATCAAAACCGGGGGGAGGGGTGAAGCGAAACGGAGGGGGGGGGGAGGGGGAGGGAGGGGGGAACGAAACGGAGGGGAGGGGGGGGGAGGGGTGGGGGGGTCGAAACGGAGGGGAGGCGTGGAAGCGAAATGGAGGGGAGGGGGGAAGCGAAACGGAGGGGGAGGAGGGGGGGGGGGGGGGGTCGAAAATGGAGGGGGAGGGGGGAGGATCGAAACAGAGTGCAGGCAGGAAGCTGTGGAATTGGGCGATGGGAGAAACTTCACGCCATTGCAGCGCCCCGGTTGATCGATCGTGGACGTTTATCACATGTGACCATCGAATGGTTAAAAAACGTCGGAACGATCGCAATCGATCATGACCGTCCCATTTTTATAGAATTTCAGTTGACCAGAAACGACTGTTATTAGAATGCGGAATTTACTCTTGTAAAAAAAAAAGTGAAATCCTCTCTCCTAGTTGCCAAATCAGTTTTTTTTTCTCACACGCCTTAATGAAAAGGCAAACTTTTGCTAGGAAACACTGATCAATCCACGTAAATTTTCTTGACGAAAAGCTTATGAATCTTAGTACCCTAAAACCAATCGTGGGGTCTGGTGTGAACTCTGGAAATATAAGTTTTCGACTTGCGTGCAGGACTCTGAGTCGACATTCTGAACCCTGAGTATTTCAGACTCGTTGACTTTTGGACACTGAGATTTCAGAGTAGCGAAATTTCGAAAAATGGCCCTTCAGACTCGGGAAAATTTTTGGGGGGCAAAATCAGAGTGCCTTTTTTGAAACGTCAGCCCTGCTCAGGGTGCCACTACTAGTCCAACCACTGAGGCAGGGGTCCAAAGACCGGTCAGCAATAGTACAGACAAGACAAAAGCAAGCCAGGGCGGTACTACTAGTCCAACCACTGGTGGTTAGGCCACAAGGCCAGTCAGATAGGTATATATAGTAGAGAATACACAATCAGGGTCCTAACAAGTGAGTAGCTACAGGAACAAGACCAAGATGTACACAGTGCCACTGATGATCTTTAAGCGCAAGCGCCTTCGTAAAGATATCAGTTGTGTTGGCACCAGAGGCCAAGTGAACTACACGGGCCTGGCGACGCTGCTGTAGCTCGCGCAGGAGGAAGTACCACAGCTGGATATGCATCGCTCTGCCCTCAAGCCGAGGCTCCTGACACAGGAGGATCATGGCCCTATTGTCAGCGTACAGGACCGGGGCAGAGCTAGGCCGCTCACCTAAGTCAGTGAGCAAGAAGGTCAGCCAGCGGAGCTCCTGCGCCGCCATGGCACCCGCGTAGATCTCAGCCTCACAGCTGGACTGAGCAACAGACGACGAGCGAGTGGATCTCCAAGAGATAGCAACCGAGCCAAGGCTAAAACATTAGCCCTGAGACGACCTGAGAGTCTAAGAGTCGTCTGCCCAAGAAGCGTCTGTGTGCGCTGTGAGGACCACCGGCCTGCGTCCTCCTAGCACTAACCTTATGCCTGATGTACTTGCTAGATATCGCAAAACCCTCTTAGCGGCAGACCAATGCTGTGGTTGGTGTCTGCCAGTGGCCACAAAGCGAGCCAGGATGCTGAGAGGGTATGCAAGATCTGGGCGAGTGCAAGTCATCAGGTACATGAGGCAACCTACTAGCTCTGCGTAGGGGCCACTGGGCTCTACTGGCTCCTCAGGAACGGGAGCGGAGAGACCATGGTCTACAGGTAGAGGTGTGGGCTGTGCGGAGGAGAACTCAAGACCATTCCTCTGAAGGACCTGACGCACCAAGTGTGACTGTGTTAGAGTGATGGTGCGTGCTGCTCTGTCCCTTGAGATCTGCAGGTTAAGATAGCGACGCAGCTCTCCAAGGTCAGTGCAGGTGTGTCTCTTCAGCAGCTCGGCCTTCACAGAGGCCAGTGCGACCCTGTCTGCAATGGCGAAGACCAGGTCGTCTACGTAGACAAGGATGTAGAACGGAGTCTGGCCGGAATGTACAAACAGCGAGGGGTCAGCAGAGGACGGGATGTCGAAGGCGTCTGGGTTACCCTCTAAGACTAGCAGCATGGAGCAGAGATGGGGAGCGGCCTCGGAAAGGAAAGCAAGCTCGTACTGCCTGTCCTCTAGTACGTCTCTGCCAAGGGCAGGTGCACCCTCGATGGACGCAGGACGGGCAGGGTCAGAGACCAGAGCGGTAGCGTAGTCAAGGCGGCGGGTAGAGGTGAAGTCAGAGACAGCAGCGATAAGCGCGTCAAGGCGAGAGACAGGAACAGACGGGTCGGTAACAAGAGAGGCAAGGACCCGAGGGACAAGGGGACGAGCGGCACGGAGGTAGTCAGACAGCGGGGAGGTGCAACAACAAGAGACGAGGGAGGAGGCGAGGGGAGGAGGGGAGGACGAGACGAGTGAGAACGGAGTAACATAGGGTGAGAGCGCGGGACAGGGGAGACGGGACGAGCACGAGAGGGACGGCGAGACCAAACGTGGGACGGAGGTGTAGGTTCTGGAGACAGTGGAGGGGACACAAGGGGGGAACGAGGAGGAAGACGGGCTGGCGAAGAGTCCGGGGGCGGGAACACATGACCATAGACAGGAAGGGGAGGAGGAGGTGGGGAGACACCGGCGAGCGGTCAGGGGAGGGAAGTCTGAGCAGGCGAAGAGCGGAGACCGGCGGCGACGGCTGCGGCGGCTGGGGCTGCTGCTGGGGCGGGGTGTTACAGGATCGAATGTGTCGAGGAAAGGTTTGCTCAACGTTGCACTATCAATCTGTACAAGGTGCTTTTATACTTCCATAGTACATCAGGTAACCAGGTTTATCCTATCCAAAGGGAATAGACCCTTCTAGAAATAGAATCACCGTGCGTATAGCCACGCGAGGCTATTGACTTTAAGGGATTAGGGCAGGATTACGCTAGATATAGCGCGCCAGTACATCCCGAGCCTGGTCGGTGATATAATTATAATAACAGGATAAACCAAAGGATTATGGAAAAGGAGGAATATGAAACCAAATGAGATAAGATAAAGACCAAATGAATCAGGATAAAAGAGGAATGAAATAGAAAGGAAATATGGAAAAGGGAAAATAGTGTAACGGGGTCGTACTCTCACACGTCCCCCCCTCAAAGGTGGATGGTAGAAGTAACACCCTGCTTGACAAGGTAGTTGCGGAGAGGACGACGGCCGTTACCCATGTCGAATTCAGAGACACAGCCTCAGAAGTATCATAACCCTTCCAGCAAAGAAGAAGTTCCAGAGTGCCATTCTGACGACGACGGTGTCCGAGCACGTAGTTGTCCCATGGCGTGGATGCACACGGGTGGCGACGGTGGTTGGCATTCGTTGTAGAGCGTGTTTGGTCTTGATATGGTTTAAGAAGCTGGTATGGAAGGTGTTATGGATCTTCCAAGTGGCTGGTAAGCGGAAGCGGAAGGTGAATGAAGTGACCTTTGCTTCAATAAGGATAGACCTGCAGAAGCAAGTTTGAAGCTTGGATGGAAGATGGTTGATGTAGTGATTATGGTGTGGATAACTGTAGTGATAAGCGGCCCAGTGCTTCTGCTGCTGTTGGATGTCCAAGAGGTGTTTGTGTGGCCGATCTTCGAGATGGTGGAGGATGGTGATGAAATCGTAAGCCAGTTGGACTGTAGTCGTAGTTGTTACAGTGTGCTGTAACGTGCAGATGAATGGCTATGTTGTCCGAGCTGTGCATGCTGTTACCCGCATCTGGTCCACGTATGAAGATCACCAAGTGTTGGTGGTATGGGAATCGTGTCATAATACTGCTTCGGTAGAAGTGTTGTATCCGACAGATGCAGCTTCTGTCGAATGATGGTCCATGCCTTGGTGTTGTCGCGAGTCATACCCACTCGGCATCGTAGTGCTGCAGAATGGAGAGCAGAATCACTAATAGTAACCCTGTCCACCACGCGGTCTACTAGTCACACTGCCTTGAGTACAACAGCGCATGCGAAGTGCTGCTCAGCGTATCCCTTGAGTTCAGAACCATGCAAGGGGTTTGTACCATAAACGCGGAGCTGGTAACTTCCAGAATTGGCGCCAAGTAGTTTCCATCGGTGGTTGCTCAAGCAAGAAATCTTTGCTGCGTAGGTATCCCACCGTGATGGGTTAGGACATTTGGGAATGTTGGGGCTATTTCCAAATTATCCTCTCCCATTTCCAAATGAGCATTGCTGACAGCCAATCCAGGATGACCTTATGCACTTCCTGTTTAGCACAGAGGCCATTGGTAGGCATCGGTGTCTGGGCGCACACATTGGGATAGGTCTTCTGGTGCCATCATGTTTGTCTCATTCTGTCACTGTCCTTGAAGTAGTGTTGATGTCGAAGACGTCTCTGCTACTCAGCATCACTATTGAAGTTTGCTCCATTTCGGCAAACAGGGGTGTTGTTGGAGATACGCGGAGTCCACTATCCGGAGTGGCGTCGGCGCTCCATTTTACGCCTATCTGCTTCCGTGGAGGTGGTGCTGGTGATGGATTGGTTGCGACGCAGGTTTTATGACTCTTAAGGAAAGCCATAGGCCATGAGGACTTGTATACCGGTAGAGTACCGTGGTCCTCCCTTTCTCATAAGAGCAAATATCTTCTGCTCTTGAGGGTATATGCATTGCCATGTTGTTTCCTCGCATAGTGGTATCTCCTTCCCACTAGCTGGAAATCAATGTTGTGCCTGGCCGGGTCTTTACGATCATACTGGAATATAATCCAGTGTTATCTCCATTGAACGGAGAATTATCCATCAAGGTTTGGATATGATTGTTGTGTCGAGTCTTCTGCTGCGGCGGCGGTGGCGGTTTGCGACGACGGCGACGGCGGCAGCTGCTGCAGAGAATTCTCTCAACTCGTACCGGTTGAAGGAGAATCCATCAACTCCCTCTTCCCAGCAGAGTGTTCCTGATGGGTGTAACAGGCGTAACTACCAGGAACACGTGCACATTGGTACACATGTGTTGCTCCATTGCTGCCGGTGATGGTTTCATTTGAGGGTATGAAGAGAAATTTGCTTCTCCCCTCAATGTATCCACGGGTAGCAATTCCTGGAATGCTCATCCGTGCCTCCGATGTATGATCGGTAGAGCGCGTGATCATGTTGTAGTAGTCCACATCTCCCTCATGTGTGGAAACTTTGTATTGCTTTGCATTCTCCTGCATCGTCTAAGTTACGCTGATGCTTGTAACGCTTCAGCCTCTAGTAGAATCGCCTCCAATGCATGTGCCGTAGGGTCGCTAATGAACGAGTACTTGCCGGATTTGAGGTTAATTACTCCTCAATCTGTCAAGCAACGTGCCATGCAAAAAAAAATATCCACGCAGTTCATTAACACCTGGAATCACGACGCATGATTGGTGTGTCGCCTCGTGAAGTCGATCTTGAGACTGCTCCAACCAATCACTTCAAATGGCTGAGATTCTTGATGAAGACGAATCGTTCAGCTCCTGTTACGAAGAAGTGTCTCGCTGGCCTTGACGAGACGGGTTCACTGCGTCGTCGTTGCGTGCGAAATCAGCTCCTTCGCAGCAACTTGATGTTGGGATATTGCAATAGAAAACGGCCACTTCTCTGCAATCCCATAGGTTGTCGATCAATTTGTATGAAGAAGTGTCTCATGGATGGAGAACATGTCTTCACGCGGCTCCTTTGGTTCTCCTGGGTGAAGATCTCACTGTGTTGATTTCGATCCATTTTTAACGAAGATGCCTTCGTCAAAATAAATCGATCGTTATCGACACTTGTTAGAAGATGCGTCGATTGTGCAGTCGCTGGTCACGAATGTTGTCTCCATGATGATGATTTTCCATAGTGTTGTCTCAGCCGCATTCGTGCCGTTGATTCCGCACAGATCCGACGAACCACGATCTCCTATCAGTTTTCTGCTTGCAGCTATTACCAAGTAGGTAATTCTTTGGCAAATTTCTGACTCTGCAGATGATTTGTGCGCCATATTCGTCGCCAAATGAAGGAATTCGAATCTGGTTGTCCAGATGATGTTAGCTGTGTCGAAAGCGGCTGATTTCTGGTTCTGCGCGTCATTCTTCCTTTGTGCAGCAGTCGCGCTCCATCTCGTCCGTTGAAGCAGAAGTGATCCGACGGTTCAAACTCCAAGCAATCTGAAGTTATTCCTGAGTCGCGTTCAGCAGCTTTTGGTGCACGGGTTGACTCGTTTCCTGAAGCAATTATCGGTCGTCGATTTCGAATGTCGGACGATCGGACGCTCCGAAGAATTTCACGGCTGGCGAGGTTCCGTTCCCATTTGCGTTAAAATGCGAACTCGCTCAGAAGGTATCGTTTCCGCCTCGGTCGATCTGAAGCGTCGAATCCTGATCGGACGGATGTCGTCGGTCGCAGCTCGGCACATTTCCGCGCAACTCCAAATGTCGTCGCGAACTGCGAACACCTCAGAATGTCGCAGGGAGTGTTCCGCCAGAAGTGACGCATTCGCGGAGGTCGAGGCCATTTGCCCCCGTGAAAAACATCGGCACCGTCGATGCAGTCCATCGAACAGTCGGCGAGGCATCTCGCCTTCGAAGGGACCCCAGGTGTAACTGCGAGAGGGGAGTCGAAACTTGTACTTACTGGGATTGAGGTTTCGACTCCACCCTCCGCCTGCTCCTGGGGGCCCAGCGGTTAAGCGTTTGAGCTGAAACCTTGGCTCTGATTACCAAGTGTCACAGGATCGATTGTGTCGAGGAAAGGTTTGCTCAATGTTGCACTATCAATCTGTACAAGGTGCTTTTATACTTCCATAGTACATCAAGTAACCAGGTTCATCATGTCCAAAGAGAATAGACCCATCTAGAAATAGAATCAACCTGCGTATAGCCACGCGAGGCTATTGGCTTTAAGGGATTACGGCAGGATTACGCTAGATATAGCGCGGCCAGTACATCCCGAGCGTGGTCGGTGATATAATTATAATAACAGGATAAACCAAAGGATCATGGAAAAGGAGGAATAGAAAACCAACTGACATAAGATAAACACCAAATGAATCAGGATAAAAAGAGGAATGAAATAGAAAGGAAATATGGAAAGGGGAAAATAGTGTAACGGGGTCGTACCCTCACACGGGGACTGGGGCTCGACCCTCGAACCGGCAGGGGCACAACGACCTCCGGAGAACACTCAACAGCAGCACCCCCAGAACGAACACCCCAGAGCGAGAACCCTCTCCAGCCCAGCGGCACCCCCAGGCCCGCCGGGACTGACCACGCCAGGAGCCGCAGGACGAACACCCTCCTCAGCGCCAGCACCCCAGAGGCCAAGAACGGCGGCGGCGGCGACGACGGCGGCGATTGCGACAGCGGGAGCGGAGACACCAGGGAAGGAGGGCGCAGCAAGGGCGGGGCGGGGGGACCACCAGAGTCAGCAGACTCCTCAACAGGGACAACTGACGGGAGGGAGTGACCTGGGAGACACCAGACGGGGCAGGACGAGGCGGGAGGGAGGAGGGGCTACCGGGGGAGAGGGGACAAGGAACAGGGGGGGGAAACCGGGAGACCTCGGTGAGGAGAGCAGTGGAAAAAGGAGACGGACTCATCAAAGGTGACATCACGAGAGTGGAGGAAGCGGTGAGACTGCGGGTGGTAGAAGAGCCAGTCATACGAGTCCAGGGGGAAACCAAGGAAGACACAGGGGACAGTGCGGGCAGTGAGCTTGTCCGTGCCAGAGGCATGAACGTGAGCAAGGCAGCCCCAGACGTGGAACGCAGACGCGTCACCGGGGGACCCGGTCCAAAGGAGGGTCGGCGAAACCTGCGGCCGTTGGGAGCGTGGCTACAGGTTAAGCTGGTGAACGGCGAACGGCCACAAAAAATGGGGTGCACCGGCATGGATCATGGAGGTACGAGCCACCTCCATGACCAAGCCGATGCGGCGCTCAGCAACCCCATTCTGCTGTGGCGAGTCCGGCAAGGTGTACGACTGGGTGATGCCCTCCGCACGACAGAACTGTCCAAGCCGACCAGAAGCGAACTCTCCGCCACGGTCAGAGTGGAGACACAACACAGGGAGACCACGGTGAAGACGCGCAGCCACAACCCACGGGAGAGGAACGTCGGGCACTTCGGCCTTCCGCTCCAGGGGAAACACCGTGGGTGTAGCGCGTATAGTCGTCGACGAGCACAAGAAAGTAGCGCTCGCCACGCGGTCCAGGGACGGGGGCTGGGCCCCAAACGTCCAGGTGCAGGGTCTGAAGGGGAGCAGTAGCAGGGCAATGCGAGGAGGAGTGAGGGGCATGGCGGAGTCGGCCCTCGACGCAGGGCGTGCACGGTGGAGCAGGCGAGAGGGGAAGGGCGGGGAGCGACGCGGGAGGCCTAAGACAAGACCGTGCTGGGACATGTGACGCAGACGCGGGAGTGCAGGGTGACCTAGGCGGTGGTGCCACAGAAGGGACGGGTGAGTGAGGGACCGACACGAGCAAGCTGCAGCGACCTAGGAGGACGCACCAACCGGGGGGGAAGCGGTGTCTAGGGTGAACAGACCGGACACCGGGTCCCGGGGGAACGTCGCGAGGGGGGAACCTGAGACAGCCTCAGAACAGACAGCGAACCGCTCGTGCCCGCGGAACGTAGTGGTGACGCCGAGGTCCTGGAGACAGCCGACACCAACCAGGTTCCTCGAGAACGTGGAAACGTGGAGGCCTGTAAGAGAGCCCGAGGGAACCGCTGGACAGGGAAGGGACGTGGAACTACGAGCGACGACAGGACCCGCAGAGGGGTCAGCGAGAGAGACAACAGCAGGCGCAGCAAGCGGCGTGAGCGTGGAACGGTCGCGAAAGAAGCAGGCAGAAGCACCGGAGTCAAGAGTGAAGGACAGCGAAGTAGTGGCAGAGGCCGGGAACGCAGCCGGTGTAGAGACTAGGCTAGGCAAACTAGGCAGTCCTACGCCTGACGCAGCAGGGGAGGCTAGGCTACACAATGGTGCAACACCTAAACTAGAGTACACAGGGTAATAAGATCCAGCAACACTAGAAGCGTCAGAATACAAGGCATGCAAAGCAGCACCTATCTGATCCATGTCTAACTCAAAGATCGGCACGCCCTGGCGGAGCAGGCTGTGCCAGTCGGGGAGGTCCGGGGCCGAGCCAAAGCGACGACGAAAGAGATCGTCGAGGCGGCGGAAACAGCGGGCAGTCAGGTGCGGGCAGCGGCACAGAGTGCCGCGGAGAGGCCCGGTCTGAAGCTGGTACTGGCAGGTCACAGCATCGGAGCCGCTAGTAGACGCCGAGTTGCGCGGGCCGCCACCACAGACACTACCTCCGGAGGTGCCGGGCCAACCAGGCGGGAGACGAGCCCACGGCTGCGACGGCAGCTGCGGCTGGGGCTGCTCCTGCTACGGAGGGGACTGTGTCTGCTCCTGCCTGCCGGTGGTAGTCCCCTCAGGCGGACTACCGTCACCACCACCACTCCCACCACCACCAGCGCCACCACCCCGACCTCCCTGGCGTCGACGGCCACCGCGACGCGAGCGCTGCTGCGGGTGCACCGCAGCAGCGGTCTTGGTAAGGGGGGTCGCAGTGGCAACCGCAGCCGAAACGTCAGTAAACGTGCACTGGGAGGGGGCACAGCCGTGAAAGATAGAGACTCCCGGCGCACCGCTCGACTGAGCGATAGTGCGCTGGCGAGTCTCAATCTCGGTGAGGGTGTTGACAAAGGCGGGCAGGGTGAGGTCACCCGGGTGCTGGCTAAGGAAGTGGTCGCGAGCACTAGCGAGGCGGTCCGGCAGGCGCATGGCGATAAAATAGAGCGTCATGCTGAAAGGGGGGGGGAGCGCAGTGAGCTGGGCAGTAGTGTTGGCAGTGCGATAGCGAGTCTCTAGGGCACGCAAGTGAGTGGCAAAGTCTGTGACAGTAGGGAAGGCAGCAAGGTCTGGGAAAAAGACAGCATAGGAAAGAGCAAGCGGCCGTCAGAAGCGGAATTAGGTGTGGAATAGCGACCAATAACGGCGTCTAAATATGCTTTGGCCGTATCAAGTGTAGCAAAACGCGAGCGCTCAGACACAGGGAGGGCGTGACTGATAGCAACCTGAGCTACCGCAGCGCGTGTGTCCCAGACCGCACAGGCAAGAGCAGCAGTAGAGAAGGCCTCACGGTCATCAGAGGAGGGGTCAGCAGGGAGGGAAGCAAGGGCAGGGGGGCGGGGGAGTATGCCATTAGCATGGACTACCAAGGAGTGGCCATCCTGGGGCTGACCTGAAAGGTGTCGGCGGAGGTCGGAGAGCGAGGCGGCGAAGTCAACCGCGTGGCCCTCAGCGTCCAGACGGAGCACGAAGTCAGCCATCGTGCAGGGTCAGCGACACAGCAGCACAGCTCCACAGCTCCTCAGGAGCACAGTGGCGCGGGGACACGGCGGCAGCACTCTCTGGCAGGGCGGCAGCGAGGCGCCCCAGCGCGGGCGAGCAGAGGAGACGGGGCCCGAGGTGGCATGGCAGGCCGAGCAGGAACGAGGAGGGGCCGGGCAGGAACGAGGAGGGGCCGGGCTGGCGCTGGAAGTCAGGGAGGCGGACGGGGCCGGGCGGGCGCTTGGAGCCTGACGGGCGCAAAAGGGGCCGGGCGGGCCGGCGCTAGGAGGGCCGGGCGGGCGCTAGGAGGGGCCGGGCGGGCGCTAGGAGGGGCCAGGCGGTCACGGGGAGGGGCCGGGCGGTCACTAGGAGGGGCTGGGGTGCGCAACAGGCCGGGCGGGCGCGGTGTGGCCAGGTAGGCGCTAGAGGGTCAGGCGGGCGCGGTGGGGCCAGGCGGGCTCGACGGGGCCATGAGGGTGCGACGGGGCCAGGAGGGTGCGACGGGGCCAGGTGGGCGCGACTGGGCCAGGAGGGCGTGACGGGGCCAGGAGGGTGCGACGGGGCCAGGCGAGCGCGACGGGGCCAGGAGGGCGCGACGGGGCCAGGAGGGCGCGAAAGGGCTAGGAGGGCACTACGGGCTAGGAGGGCACTACGGGCCAGGAGGGCGTTACGGGAGCCAAGAGGGCGATACAGGGCCAGGCGGGCGCTAAGGGGCCAGGCTAGCGCGACAGGGCCAAGCGGGCGCGACGGGGCCAGGCGGGCGCGACGGGGCCAGGCGGGCGCGACGGAGCCAGGCGGGCGCGGTGAGGCCAGGCGGGCGCGACGGGGCCAGGCGGGCGCGACAGGGCTAGGCAGGCGCGACGGGGCCAGGCAGGCGCGACGGGGCCAGGCAGGCACGACAGGGCCAGGCAGGCGCGACGGGGGGCCTAGCGGGTGCGATGGAGGGCCTAGCGGGCGCGACGGGGGCCTAGTGAGCGCAACGGGGGCCTGGCGGGCGCGACGGGTGCTAAGGGCCAAGCGGGCTCTAAGGGGCGGGCGGGCGCTAACCTAGGGCGCGGGCGGAAGCGGGTGGGAGGACCTAACCTACTCGATACCATGTTAGAATACGTGAATAATTGACTAGAGGGGAAAACAGGGAACATATAGCGGTTGGGTTGTACTCACTAAGAGCACACACCGATACTAGCCTATAACTTCTACTTGCAGCCCGCCCACCAGCCAGTAAGCGCCGCGCCAGCAATGGCGCCGCGCTGAAGATCCGAAGCCCCGCCCCTTCCCCCTTCCCTCTGTCCCCTCCTCTTCGCCACAGCCGTCGCCTGACTCTCGCCGGTCGTCCCCCTGTCGCGGAGTTTGGACACGCCACCGGAAGGGCGGGGGCCGCTGCCGTTACCGCTGTCGTAAGCCGAAGACGTCGCCGTCGTCGCTGTCGTCGCCGCAAGCCTGTTGCCGCTGCATGCCCGTCATCGCCGTCGTTGTCGCCGCTGCCGGGACGGCCGCCGTCGCCATCTCTAGGGCCTTGGGGTTGGCCCTGCTGGAGTAGTCGTGGCTGATGGGAATGAGGGTGCTAGGTTAGAGGGTGTGGGGGTGTGTGGGTCCTTGCTACCAAGCCTAGGGGGTGTGTTAAATTATATATGTTAGTATATAATTGTAGGCTTGGTAGTGGTTACTGAACATTACTGTAGAGGGTACAACACCCCTCCTTGTATCCCTCTCTCTTCTTTCCTACTCTTTTCTCCCACCAACTTTCCTACCCTAAAACCTCACGCCATTTCCATGGCTCCTCTCCTACCTAGATCCTAGTTTTAAGACAGATATCATAGTATCATGCCGGTCTGATTTGTGCAGTTTGTGCTGCTCGACTCTGTCAGCCTGACTGTGTTGACTGGATGCTTGGTGGTGGGAGCTTTGGAGTGTTGTGGCACACGGATAACCTTGTCGATCCTCTCTCTATCTCTAGGGAGGGTATTGGGGGAGGCTTTCCTTGGGAAAGGTGGATATATGGAGCCTAACCCACTAGCATGACATCCCTACTTGTCCCAGTACTTAGGACTGGTGACTTTATGACTTGGTATCAGGCCTATTTACATGTTCAATTGACATGTTTAATTCTTGGTGTACATGTCAAGGTATTTGTTTATCTTTATTAGACTACATAGAGTCTTGCCATAGAGAGTACAACCCACTAGCTATATACCCTTGTATACTCTCAATCTAGTCATTCTTTCTAACTCTGAGATGGTTGTGAAAAGTAGAAAGAATGATTAGAAGAATGGATAACAGGGGAGATATAGCGTTTGGGTTGTACCCACTAAGAACATACCCTATCTAGCCTATAACTTACTACAAAATAATATATGTATAAGTTGATACACCCCCTAGGCTAGATAAGAGGTAGTGCTGAGCAAGAAACACGCAGCTCAGGGTGGCACTACTACCGTATTCTCCCGGATACAGTACCCTAGGGAGCTAATAAAAATTCATGAAAATTTTGGGGTGGGTGGAATTAAAGGCAAAAAACATATAAGACGATGGTTCTATGGAACATGCATATGCATTTTTCAATTCCAAAATAGTTGTGCATATTACACCACTTTGTTTTGTGTCACATATCAACATCCCGTGTCCTCATCGCGTACCCTACAATGTGGCCCTTCCACTTGCCACATCGTCAGCTAAACAAGGACGAGGCTGGCAAAGCATCCAATCAATGAGTGCTGCAGGCCTCGTCCTTGCTGCCTCCAATCAGTGGGCGGCAGCGGAGGTTTGTTTTGGCGGGAGGGCGCGAGAGTCGAGAATGAACAGTTTGGATTTTTTTAAACTTCGGACACATTCAGGTTGACCACCAGCTCATTTCCCCCACTCGCCCTCACATTTACGCATGTAACTATGCACGGCAAATTCTGTTGTTCCCTGTCAAAATAAGGATTCTGGGTGGCTGGGGGTGTTCAATTGTTTTCAAGCCCAAAAGTAGGGTGGTAACTAGATCCTGTTTAATGAAACACCCATACCCGCTTAAGCTACCCATAGGAGCTTAATTCCGGCGGGTATTATATCCGGGAGATTACGGTAGTTCAACCTCTGAGGCAGGGGCCCGAAGACCAGTCAGCAAGAGTACAAGCAAGACAGAGCCAACCAGGGCAGCACTCCTAATCCAACCACTGGAAGAAAAGCCACAAGGCCAGTCTGGAAGGCATAAATAGAAAAGATTACACAATCAAGGGCCTAGCAAGTGAGAGTCAACAGGGACTAGACCTAACTGCAAGCAGTGCCGTTGATGATCTCTTGGCGGAAGCGCCTTAGTAAAGATATCAGCTGTGTTGGCACCGGAGGCCAAGTGTACTACGCGGGCCTAGCGACGCTGCTGAAGCTCGCGCAGGAGGAAGTACCGCAGCTGGATGTGCATCGCTCTGCCCTCAAGTCGAGGCTCCTGACACAGGAGGATAATGGCCCTGTTGTCAGCGTATAGAACCCGGGTAGAGCTAGGCCGCTCACCTAAGTCGACAAGCAAGAAGGTCAGCCAGCGAAGCTCCTGTGCCGCCATGGCACCGGCATAAATCTCAGCCTCGCAGCTAGATTGAGCACCAGACGAGGAGCGAGTGGACCTGCACGAGATGGCACCAGAACCAAGGCTGAAGCAGTAGCCCTGGGAGGACCTGAGCGTCTCAGCGTCGTCTGCCCAAGAAGCGTCTGTGTGCCCAGTAAGGACCACTGGCCTGCGTCCCCTCCCAGCACTCGCCCCATGCCCGATGTACTTGCAAGATAACGCAAAACCCTCTTAGCGGCCGACCACTGCTGTGGTCGGTGTCTGCCTGTGGCCACAAAGCGGACTAGGATGCGCAGAGGGTATGCGAGATCTGGACGAGTGCAAGTCATCAGTTACATGAGGCAACCCACCAGCTCTGCGTAAGGACCACTGGGCTCTGCTGACTCCTCGGGAACTGGAGCTGAGAGCCTGTGGTCTACCGGCAGAGGTGTGGGCTGTGCGGAGGAGAACTCAAGACCGAACCTCTGAAGGACCTGGCGCACCAAGTGTGACTGAGTCAAAGTGATGGTGCGCGCTGCTCTGTCCTTGGAGATCTGCAGGCCAAGGTAGCGACACAGCTCTCCCAGGTCAGTGCAGGTGTGTCTCCTCAGTAGCTCAGCTTTCACGGAGGCCAGCGCGTCTCTGTTTGCAGTAGCAAAGACCAGGTCATCTACTTAGACAAGGATGTAGAACGGATTTTGGCCAGCACGAACGAAGAGCGAAGGGTCAGAAGAGGACGGAAAGAACTACAGGTCAGCTAGCGTAGCACGCAGCGTGTCGTGCCACTCACGGGGCACCTGTCGCAGGCCGTAGACCGGGCGCCAGAGGAGCTATTGGGTCCCAAGAGGGAAGGTACCGGTGAAGCCCTGAGGACGGCGCAGGTAGACCTGCTAATTTAGGCTGCCCTGAAGACAAGCAGTGGAGAATTCGAGGGAGTGCAGCTCGTAGTCATGCTGTGCTGCTACGTATAGCAGCAGCGCCCAAAGGGTAGTTATCTTTGGGGTCAGGGCGAAGGTCTGAAAGGAGTCCACCCCCTCTCACTGACTGAAGCCTCTAGCCATGTAGCGCGCCTTGAACACAGGCGGCTCTCCAAGGGGGCGCTTCACCTTGAAGAGCCATCGGCCATCAACTACGTTCACCCTAGGTGGGGGAACTGCGTGGACGCAGGTGCCGGTAGCCCTCCACGATGCCATCTCCTGCTCCATGGAAGCTATCCACTGAGAGGCCCAGGGTCCCGAGGTGGCCTCAGCGTAGGTGCGAGGGGTCGGGATGTCAAAGGCGTCGGGGTCACCTCAGGGACTAGCAACATGGAACAGAGATGGGGAGCAGCCTCTGACAGGAAAGCAAGCTCGTACTGCCGGTCCTCCTGGACGTCACTGCCGAGGGCAGGAGCACCCATGACGGACGGAGGACTGACAGGGTCAGAGACCAGAGCGGTAGCGTAGTCAAGGCGGTGGGTAGAGGCAAAGTCAGCGACAGCAGCGACAAGAGCGTCAAGACGGAAGGCAGGAAAAGACGGGTTGGTAACGAGGGAGGCAAGGACCCGAGGAACAAGAGGACGAGCAGCACGAAGGTAGTCAGACAGAGGGGGAGGCACGACAGTGAGCGACCATGGAGGAGGTGACGGAAAACGGGGAGGATGAGACGCGTGGGAACGAAGCAACATAAGGTGAGAACGCTGAACAGGAGAGACAGGACGAGCACGAGAGGGATGGCGAGACCAGACGTGAGACGGAGGCGTCCGGTCAGGAGACAAAAGAGGAGTAACATGAGGGGAACGAGAGGGGAAACGAGCCGGGGACATGTGCGGCAGAGGAAACACAGGACCGTGAACAGGAAGAGGTGGAGACGGGGAGGGAGGCGCATGCGAGCGGTTAGGGGAGGGAAGGCCGAGCAGGCAAAGGGCGGACACCGGCGGCGACTGCTGCTGCTGATGCTCAACGCCGACACTTGGGCCACCAGCTGCACCACTGCTACCTCCGGTACACTCCACGCCAGCACCCCCAGAACGAGAAACGTCTCCAGCGCCGGTGCCACCCCCGAGCCCACCGGGACAAGCCACGACAGGAGCCCCAGGACTAGCACCCTCTCCAACTCCAGCACCCCCAGAGTCCACAAACGGCTGTGACTGCGGCGACGGCTGCGACTGCAGCGGCGAAGACGGCTGCGGCTGCGGGGACGGCTGCGGCTGCGGCGGCGACTGCGACGAGGGGGGAGGAGACATCCGGGGAGGGACAGGCGGAGCAGACTGCGCCGCGGGGCCACCGGAGTCAGCCTACTCCTCGACCGGGACAACCGACGGGTTCCTGGGATGTGAGACACACCAGACGGAGTAGGACGGGGAGGGAGGGGAACAGGGGTGACTAGGGGAGTGGGAACCAGAAATAGGGGGGGGGGAACACAGAGACCTCGGTGAGGAGAGCAGTGGAAAAAGGAGACAGACTCGTTGAAAGTGACGTCACGGGAGTGAAGGAAGCGGTGAGACGGCGGGTGGTAGAAGTGCCAATCAGACGAGTCTAGGGGGAAACCGAGGAAGACACGGGGGGTAGTGCGGGCAGTGAGCTTGTCCGTGTCGGAGGCATGAACGTGAGCAAGGCAGCCCCACACGTGGAACGCAGAGGCGTCACCAGGGAACCCGGTCCAAAGGAGGGTCGGCGAAACCTGCGGCCGCTCAGAGCGAGGCCAGAGGTTAAGCTGGTGAGCGGCATAGCGAATGGCGAACGGCCATAGAAAATGGGGTGCATCGGCATGGATCATGGAGGTACGAGCCACCTCCATGACCAAACTGATGCATCGCTCAGCGACCCCATTCTGCTGCGGGGAGTCTGGTAGGGTGTATGTCTGGGTGATACACGACAGAAGTGACCCAGCCGACCAGAGGCGAACTCGCCGCCACGGTCGGAGTGGAGACACAGCACAGGGAGACCGCGATGGAGGCGTGCAGTGACGAGCCACGGGATAAGAACGCCAGGCACGTCGGCCTTCCGCTCCAGGGGAAACACTGTGGTGTAGCGCGTGAAGTCGTCAACGAGCACAAGAAAGTGGCGCTCGCGACGCGGTCCAGGGACAGGGGCTTGGCCCCAGACGTCCAAGTGCAGGGTCTGAAGGGGTGCAGTGGCAGATCGAAGTGAGGAGGAGTGAGGAGCACGTCGCATCCGGCCCTCGACGCAAGGCGTGCACGGCGGCGCAGACGAGGGAGGGAGAGCAGGGAGCGACGCAGGGTGGCCGAGGACTAGACTGTGCTGAGACATGTGACTCAGGCGGGGGAGCACGGGGTGACCTAGACGGTGGTGCCACGACAGGTACAGGTGAGTGAGCGACCGACAAGAGCAGGCCGCAGCTACTGTACCTGGGTGGACGCAGGACCGAAGGAGGACTTGCCCGCCGGGGGGGGAGTAGTGTCCAGCGTAAACAGGGTCCCGGGGGAACGTCGCAAGAGGGGCACCTGAGGCGGCCTCGGTATAGATCGTGTACCGCTCATGACCAGGGAACGTAGTGGTGACGCCGAGGTCCTGAAGACAGCCAACACCAACTAAGTTCCTGGAGAACGAAGGGATGTGCAGGCTTGTAAGGGAACCGGAGGGAACCGCTGGACAGGGGAGGGTAGTGTAGCTGCGAGCAACTACAGGACAAGAGGAGGGGTCCGCAAGGGCGACAGCGGCAGGTGCAGCAAGCGGCGTGGTCGCGGAAGAAACTGGCTGAGGCACCGGAGTCTAGAGTGAAGGACAGCGACACCGTAGTGAAAGACGACTGAGGAGCAAGGGTAGAGCCTAGGCTAGACAAAGGAAGCTGTCCTACGCCTGACGCAGCAGGGGAGTCTGGACTATACACAGCTGCTATGCCTAAGCTAGAGAACACAGAGTAATATGATCCGGAAACAATCGAAGCGTCAGCACACAAAGAATGCAAGGCAGAACTAATCTGATCCATGTCTAAGTCAAACACAGGCACACCGTGGCGCAGCAGGCTGGGCCAGTCAGGGAGGTCCGGGGCGGGACCAAATCGGCGACGGAAGAGGTTGTCGAGGCGGCGGAAGCAGCGGGCGGTCGGATGTGGGCTGTGAGAGTACGATCCCGTTACACCACTTGGCCTTTTCTTTATTTCCTTCCTATTTCAATTCTCTTCTTATCCCATCTCATTTGGTTTCCTATTCTCCATTTTCCATTTTCCTTTGGTTTATCCTGCAATTATAACTATATCACCGACCAGGCTCGGGATGTACTGGCACTCAATATCTAGCGTAATCCGGCCGTAATCCCTTAAAGCCAATAGCCTCGCGTGCCTATACGCAGGGTGATTCTATTGTCTAGAAGGGTCTATTCCTTTGGATAGGATAAACCTGGTTACCTGATGTACTCTAGAAGCATAAAAGCGCCTTATATTCATCGATAGTGCAATCTTTCCTTGAGACATTCGATCCTGTAACACTTGGTAATCAGAGCTTTTCTCACTCGGCCGTGCTCAACAAAGCAGCAGCAGCGGGAGAACCTTCCTCGAAAAACTGCCGGGGGCGACGAATTCGACGCCGATTCTGGTAAGCACCAGCCCTACGTCTTGTGAATTAAACCCCCCCCCCCCCCCCCCCCCTCCCCTCCCCCGCGTGTTTTGAACAGGATGGCGACCTTCGACAACGCCGAGGTTATCCAGCAGCTCTTCGCGAGCATCGCAACCCTTCAGGAGGAGATGCGAGCGGATCGCGAAGCGTGGCGATACGAGTTCGAGCGAGTAACTCGACTCACCGGAGCGTAGCACGACTCGACAACGGCGACAACAGTCGCAACAGTCGCAGCAGTTTCTCGAGGCTTCGAAACCGCGCCCACCTGAGCCGTTCGATCCGAGCAATCGAAACTCCGACGCCCGCAGATGGATTGCCGGGATGGAGATCTACTTTGCAGCCGTCGGATGGAGCTCGCCAGTCTGGGACGGACAATGCGTACGACTCGCGGCGACGCTAATGCGAGGGCCGGCACTCGAGTGGATTGGCGGCAACAGCACCTTCATCTACGGTGAAGCCACGTGGCAGCATTTCCGCACCGACCTGCTGAAACGCTTCGAGCAAATAAATTCAGGTTTCCTTGCCCGGGAAAAAAAATCATCGACATTGACAGTTCGGGAGTGTAGCACAGTACACGCAGCAGATGGAAGAATTTTATAACCGAATTCCCGACGTGACCGAAGGGGGAAAACTACAGTCGTACCTCGCCGGGCTGAAGACCGAAGTCAAACGCAGGAAGTAGCATCAAACTACGCGAGCTACAGTGACGTCGTTTCGGCAGCGGAGCGCTTCGACATGGTCAACGCCGGGACGCGACGGACGCACGTCGGCAGTATGCGACAGGGCGACCACTCGGCTCACACCACGTTCGCCGACCCGATGGAAATCCACAGGTTAGACGGGCGGCCACGTCCGAAAAACACCAACTACACGTGTGATTTTTGTGGGGTGCCGGGCCATTGAATCTTCGAGTGCAACAAAATGAAAGCCGCAGGTGCAGAGTATCGGGCACGCAAGAGTGGCGGAAATTCTTCGGCCAATCAGAAGACAAAAAATATGAGTCGCCAGTGATTGCGGATCTAGCTGGCAAAAAAGAAAAGATCCGAAAACGGCCGCGGGATTTAGGAAAAATCTACTTCGACGAAGCTGATTCGACGTGAGCAGGAGGAAACGATGGGGGAAATTCTCCACCCCACGACCAGTCTTCGCTAGGGGAAATCGCCAAGAAGAAATCCAACTCCGCGAAAAAAAGACTCTGCCGAGACGGAGAAACTCCTTGAAGACCCAAGAAATTATAAGGATTTGTTAAAGCTATCCTATAAAGATGCTTTAATGAAAATTTATGATTCTCGAGGGGCTAGAGCCTTGGAGAAAATTCAGGAGGGACTCCAAAAGAACCGGTACCGGACAACTTGGGGAAAAAATTAAGGAGTGTGGAAAGAAGCCGACCTTTCCACGGAGTCAACGTCCTCTCCCGACACCAGCCCACAACAACTACCCGTTCCCCAGGGAAGACGTCGGTGGAGCTAAAGCAGCTCAAGAGGAAGCTGGGGGTCTACAAGAAGCTGCATAATTCCTGAACTCCTCCTCCATATGCATCCAGTTCAGCAACTTCGGCATCAACGACGCGCACAGTCGTCAAGGAAACTCCGGGCCCTGGAGAAGAGCCGTTCTCCAAGCAGCCTCGGCCAGCTGCCTGCTCAGGAGTAGATAGCAACGAAAAGGTGTGTACGGACTATTGGGATGTACCCTATGACCCTATTAATGAAACTATCTTTGGGTACTCCGAGGAACGCCTGCCCCTCGTGCTCGAGGTCATCTGCAAAGGACGACGCCTCAAAGCACTCGTAGACAGCAGAGCATCGCACACCGTCTGCGACAAGGCAGTAATCGACCCACTTCGGGAAGATTACAAACCTTAAGGATTCTCTGCAATGATGGTGGACGGCAGCAAGTTACCAGTACACGGCGAAGCAATGTTACATCTACAAATTGGACCACTGCGCTGGAGACCAGCACTCCCCATCACCAACATCAAAGGGCTTGACTTGATCTTCGGGCGAGACTTCCTGAAAAGATTCAACCCCGAGATCAACTGGGTAAACCACACCGCAAGCATCTACAACAATGGAAGGAGAGTCCAACTACCCAACTGGGACGATACAGGAGATATCCTAGTGGAGACACTCGTACGATTCGAGAAGGACGTGAAGCAAACCGACACCGGGTTCTTGGTGATAGCAACAGAGGTGGAGAACGACGAAGAGAAGACCTCGGAACCTCCAGGAAAAGTCAAGGAATTGCTGAAGGAGTTCCAAGACATTCTCCCTTACGATCTTCCGAACGAGCTACCGCCATACCGAACGCATCAATATGAGATCGTGGAGGAACCGGGTTCGAAGCCGACCTTCCGAGCACAATATCGGCTCAGTCCCACTGAGTTGACTGATATGAAAAAACAGATCGAGTATCTCCTCGCCCAAGGGCTCATCCGACCATCTACTTCACCATACGGTGCCCTAGTGCTCTTCACACCGAGACCGGACAGAAGCCTGCGCATGTGCATCGATTACCGAGCTCTCAATAAGCAGACCATAAAAAATAAATATCCGATACCACAAATCGATGACCTGCTTGACCAGCTTCGAGGAGCCACGGTATTTTCCAAACTGGATCTGTGGTTCGGATACTGGCAGATACAAATGGCGGACAACTTAGTGTACAAGGAGTGGAAGGCGGAGAACCAAGCGAAGATTGGTGTGCGGCTTGGAGAGGTGAAGAGTACTGGCTTGGAGCATGTGGAGCTGCCCTTGGAGATGAGTAGTAGCAGCAAGGTGATGAGCGTGCACCGTCACTTCCGCCTCGTGCTACAAGTGCTCGCAGGAACCGACCAGATTTACCGCAATGCCATGAGAGCATTCAAGTCCCTGCAGCAGAGGAGGAAGGAAGGGGGAGAAGGAGGACTCAGCCCCCCAATAGGTTGAGCTACGACCAGCTTGGAGGACCAGCCAACTCAACCTTGACCGGTTCGGCTCTCATGCTAGGCGATGATGCGAAAGATGAAAGCGAGGAGTGCGCTTTTGCCTTCTTCTCTCCGGTGGAGATGCCGAGGGAGCCTACAGATCCCAAGGAGGCTTGGGACGGCCCCAATGGGAAGGAGTGGAAGAAGAACTCAGATGAAGAAATGGGGAGCATCATAGAGAACGACACATTTGACTTGGTGAACCTACCTCCGGGGCGGAAGGCGATCTCTTCCAAGTGGCTCTTCAAGCGCAAGACCAACGCCGACGGCAACATTGAGCGCTACAAGAGCAGACTTGTAGCCAAGGGGTATCAGCAGCAAGAGAAGGACTACAATGAAGTGTATTCCCCTGTGGGGAAGGGTACAACCCTTCGAACCCTCTTCGCCGCGGCGGCCATCAAATGATGGTTGGTGAAGCAAATGGATATAGTAACGGCATTCCTCAATGGCGTTTTGAAGGAAGAGACCTACATGGAGCAGCCAGAGGGGTACAATGATGGGAGTGGCAGAGTGTGGAAGGTGAAGAAAGCACTCTATGGCCTCAATCAAGCCACTAGGCAATGGTACATCAAGCTGCGGGAAGTCTTGGAGGCGATCGGCTTCACTCCCTCAACGGCCGATCAATCGTTGTTCATGCTTGGCGAGGGGGAGCAGAGGAGCTTCATGGTGGTTTATGTGGATGACATCCTTATATTCTCACCCTCCTCTGACCTTGTGAAGGAGGTGATGCCGAAGGTTCAAGACAAGTGCAAGTGCAAGACCCTTGGTGACGTCAACTACTACCTTGGGCTTCACATTGAGCGAGATGTGGAGAAGCGGTGGATGCGAGTGCATCAAAAGAAGGACTTGGAGGCCTTGGCTGCAAACTTTGGGAGAAGTGAAGGTCATGTGGCTACTCCTCTACCCTTGGGGTTTAAGTGTGTGAAAGGACCAACAGAGGAAAGTGTTGGTGAAGATGAGAGGCGCCGATTTCACTCCTTGGTGGGCAGCCTCATGTATGCGGCCGTTCACACAAGGCCGGATGCAGCCTTTGCTACCGGGCAGTTGGCTAGGGTTGTCCAATCCCTTAATGAAGAGCAGTTAGCAGCTGGAGAGAGTGGCCAAGTATCTTGGCCAAACAGCAACTGTTGGACTGCAATACTCCGCGGCGGCACAAAGGCGTCAAAAGGGTGCGGATGGAGTCAAACCCGGGAGGCTCTTTCTCACCGCCTTCTCTGATGCATCTTGGGAATTAGAACCAAAGGATATGACAAGTGTGGGAGGCTTCATCTGCTGTGTTGGTGGAGGCCCAACAGCTTGGGAGAGCAAGAAGACTATAGTGGCTGCTATACCTCCTGCCAGTCAAACCGCTATAGCGTCGTCAAATCTTCATGGAATTTCATGATTCAACTTGCTGCTGATAGAGGACAAAAAAAAGCTCCAGATCAAAGTTACAGATCACTTTTTGAGTCAGCGAGCAGATCGTCATCAAAATTTGAAGCCGTCTGATGGAAATCGGACTGTGCACTCTATCTCTCATTATAGGCACATCTGAGCCTATTGTGATTATAACAGTCCCCCGGTCACTCCCCCCCAGTTCCTGGTTCCCCCCACTCCCCTTGTCGCCCCTTCTCCTCCCCCTCCCTGCCCTGCCCTGTCTGGTGTGTCTCACGTCACCCCCCTCCCGTCGATTTTCCCTGCCGAGGGGTCTGCTGGCTCTCACGGCTCGGCGGAGTCCCTTCCCCCGCCTGTCCCTGCCCTGGTCTCTCCTCCCGTGTCGCCGCCGTTGCTGTCACAGCCGCAGCCGCCTCTGCAGCTGCTGTCGCCGCCGCAGCCGCAGGGGCCGTCGTCACCGCCGCTGGGGTTTGTGCGCTCTCGGGGTGCTGGGGAGCGTGCCGGAGTGGGTACTGGAGCGGGATCCGTTCTGGGGGTGTTGGCGTGGGGCTTCACGGAGGGAGCCATGGTCCTGCTGGAGGTTCTGGTGTTCGCGTCGGGCAGCAATCGTCACAGTCGCGGACGGTGTACGCTCTTCGCCTCCTCGGCCTTCCTTCTCCTGACCGCCCGCTGGTGCCTCCTCGGTCGCTGCCGCCTCCTCCTCTGCTGGTCTCCGGCCCTGTGTTTCCTTTTGTGGACTCTTCTTTGGCTTGCTTCCCTCCTCGTTCTCCTCCTCTATCTCCTCCCCTCTCTCCTGACTCGACTCCTCCGTCTCACGTCTGGGCTCTTTGTCCATCTCGTGCTCGTCCTACCTCCCCTAATCTGCGTTCTCACCCTATGTTGCTTCGTTCCCACGCGTCTCGTGCTCCTCCGCACCTCCCGTCTCTTCCTCTGTCGTCGCTCGCTGTGTCCTGGCCTCCATTGTCTGACTTCCTCCATGCCACGCGTCCGCTTGTTCCTCGTGTCCTTGCCTCTCTTGTTACCGACCCGTCCGTTCCTGCCTCGAGTGTGTCGGCTCTTGTTGCTGATGTCACTGGCTTTGCCGCTACCCCCTGCCTTGATTACGCCACCACTCTGGTCTCTGACCCTGGGTGCCCTCCGTCCGTCGGGGGTGTGGCCGCCCTTGGCAGTGACGTCCTAGAGGACAGACAGTACAAGCTTGCTTTCCTATCAGAGGCCACTCCCCATCACAGTTCCATGCTGCTAGTCCCTGAGAGTGACCCAGACGCCCTTGACATCCCAACCCCTCGCACCTACGCTGAGGCCACCTCGAAACCCCGGGCCTCTCAGTGGATAGCTGCCATGGAGCATGAGATGTCATCTTGGAGATCCACCTGTACCTTCGTCGACGCAGTTCCCCCACCTGAGGTGAACGTAGTCGATGGCCGATGGCTCTTCAAGGTGAAGCACCCTCCTAGAGAGCCGCCTGCCTTCAAGGCGCGCTACGTTGCTCATGGCTTCAGTCAGCGTGAGGGGGTTGACTTCTTTCAGACCTTCGCCCCGACCCCAAAGATGACTACTCTTTGGTTACTAATACACATAGCAGCACAACGTAACTACGAGCTGCACTCACTCGACTTCTCCACAGCTTTTCTCTTGGGCAGTCTATATGAGCAGGTCTACCTTTGCCGCCCCCAGGGCTTGTCCGGTACCTTTCCCCCTGGTACTGAGTGGCTCCTTCAGGCGCCCTGTCTACGGCCTGCGCCAGGCACCCCGTGAGTGGCACGACACGCTGTATGCGACACTTCCTGACCTGCAGTTCTTCCCATCGTCTGCAGACCCCTCGCTCTTCGTCCACTCCAGCCAGACTCCATTCTACATCCTTGTTTACGTAGACGATCTGGTCTTTGCTACTGCAGATAGAGACGCGCTGGCCTCTGTGAAGGCCAAGCTGCTGAAGAGACACACCTGCACTGACCTAGGAGAGCTGCGCCGCTACCTTAGGCTGCACATCTCCAGGGACAGAGCAGTGCGCACCATCACTCTCACACAGTCACGCTTGGTGCGCCAGATCCTTAAGAGGTTCGGCCTTCAGTTCTCTTCCGCATAGCCCACCCCTCTGCCAGAAGACCACAGACTCTCTGCTCCTGTTCCGGAAGAGGCTGTAGAGCCTAGTGGTCCTTACGCAGAGCTGGTGGGTTGCCTCATGTACTTAATGACTTGCACTCGTCCAGATCTCGCATACCCTCTCAGCATCCTGGCCTGCTTTGTGGCCTCCGGTAGACACCGACCACAGCACTGGTCGGTAGCTAAGAGGGTTTTGCGTTATCTAGCAAGTACATCGGCCATGGGGCTAGTGCTAGGTGGACGCAGACCAGTGGTCCTTACCGAGCACACAGACGCTTCTTGGGCAGACGACGCCAAGACTCTCAGGTCATCCCAGGGTTACAGTTTTAGCCTTGGTGCAGGTGCTGTCTCGTGGAGGTCGACCCGCTCATCGTCTGTTGCCTAGTCTAGCTGTGAGGCTGAGATCTACACTGGTGCCATGGCGGCACAGGAGCTCCGTTGGCTGAATTTCTTGCTCATAGGCTCAGGTGAGCAGCCTAGCTCTGCCCTGGTTCTGTACGCTGATAACAGGGCCATGATCCTCTTGTGTCAGGAGCCCAGACTCAAGGGCAGAGCGAAGCACATCCAGCTGTGGTACTTCCTCCTGCGCGAGCTACAACAGCTTCGCCAGGCCCGCGTAGTACACTTGGCCTCTGGTGCCATCATCAGCTGCAGTGTGTACAGCTTGGACTCGTTCCTGTAGCTCCTCATTTGTTAGGAACTTGATGGTGTATAACTCTTTGTACATTATCCTGACTGGCCTTGTGGCTTCCTCCCAGTGGCTGGACTTGTAGTGCTGCCCTGGTCTTGTTCTTGCCTTGTTTGTACTCTTTTGACTGGTCTTTAGACCCCTGCCTCAGAGGTTGGACTAGTAGTGCCGCCCTGAGCTATTTGTCTCTCATCAGGCTCTGCCCCTATCTAGTGTAGGGGGTGTGTCAAACATATTTGTATATGTTTACTAGACTACATAGGGTCTTGCCATAGAGAGTACAATCCACTTGCTATATACCCCTGTATATTCTCATTCGAGTCATTGTTTCTAACTGTGAGATGGTATCATGAGTAGGTTAGGTCCCACCCACGCTTATGCCTTAGGTCCTAGCTCCTAGCCACCCAACGTGCCCCGCCGCCCCGTTGCCTTGCCGGCTCCACGGCCCCGTTCCCTAGCACCTAGCCACCAACTCTGAGAGTACACGCTATCCCAGCGGGGGGGTGTGTCGTGGCACTGGGATAACCCTGTCGATCCTCTCTCTATCTCTAGGGAGGGTACTGGGGGAGGCTTTCCTCGGGGAAGGTGGATATATGGAGCCTAACCCTCCTGATGACATCCCTTCTTGTCCCAGTGGTTAGGACCGGTGACTTTATGACTTGGAGGGCCCCAGATATCAGACGAAATCGGTCTGATGGTCTGAAAAACCGGCTCGTTATTTACTGTAATGTTCATCTAATTTGTTAGACCACCCATTTCATCTCGTTTGAACGTTAAGATGGTTATTTTAATTTCGTCTGAAAAAACAGACACTGAGTTATATTTCGTCTGAGAAATCAGACAACGCGCACATTTTCGCCTGAAACCGACAACTGTGATAGACTCGCGAAAACGCTGGTACAGGCAAATTGTACCTGTTTGCGCACAACCTGGCCCCCAGTTTTCAGGCCATTTACACTGATTCAGGGTTTTTTCAGGGATTTTTTATGTACCAGCCCAGTCTTGCTAGGGTATTTTGTGCAACCTACCCTGATTTCTCAGCCTTTTGTTTTAAGGGAACTTTGACTGGTCTGCAGTGTAATCGCTATGGACCCTCACGAGTCCGCCTAATATCGCAGTACAACCCTGATTCCTGTAATAGTGAAATGGCATATTGCAGCCACGCTACATCCAGCACATTCAGTGCTGCAATACATGATTGGTCCTTAGCCAAATTCAGTTTTGACAGTCAATAGACCAGCGTCGTTCACCAGCTACAGATAACCTCGCGCGACAGAACGTGGCGGTTACCTGGCGGCTCGGACAAGAGAACCAGCGCATCGCGTTCATGCATGCAACCATCCCATTCTGGCTGGCGTTTTCGTCCCCCCATGGCAAGGCCCCTTCTGCTAGCTCCATTTCTTGCTCCCACCTGTTTTTCCCCTGAACATTGATTCTCCTCGTCGTTCTGTGTTTGCAAGTCATTGCAGCACGCTGCTCGACTCGCAGATGCCATGGTCGAGCCAGGCGACCCCGACGATCGTGACAGTACTCGGCACTTGGACTATCACAGGGGTCTAGACTTGTTACTCTCCACCCTCTCAAGCCTGACGCGTATCCCGCCTAGGGTTAGCAGCACCGTTCATAGTCCCGCCTGTCCGCCAGCTGGCGGTTCTGTAGGTGACGCTGCGGCTCGGTCTAACAGCAACCCCAATGACGGCCCCTCTACGGCTGAACCCGAGATCCCCCTACTACGGTTGATACTCCGGCTAAGAGCTCCAGTCGTTACAGACACACCACTCTTCCATTTGCTCGCTCGGAGACGATGGGAAACGAGGCATACGGGGCGCCTGATTCTGATGAGGAGGACGATGAAGATGATCCTCCCTCCGCCACCAAACCCATGCATTCAGCAGACGACTTGAATGCGGATGCGCAGCGCCACTACAACACAAAGTGGCAAGATGAGTTTCCATGGCTCCTCCTTGAAAGTTCGTCAGATGGACTTCCTGCCTTCAAGTGTTCCGTGTGCATTGAGCATGCAGGTCTGAGTGGCAAGACTGGGCGACGTGGCAGCAGGATCAAGGACGTGCAGAAGCACGCATTCACTCGCCATGCTAGGATGGCTAAGCATCGGTTGGCGTTCGGGAAGCAGACGACGTTGCTGCAGCAGGCGACGACACATACAGCGACGGAAGAAATTGTCCACATCTCAGCCTCTCTAGTCGAATAATCGTGTGTAGTGTTTAGAGATGCAGCTTATTAGCTGCGAAGTTTTAAGGAAGAGTTAGACATATGCCTATACACGAATGTCACGTGGGAACTAGCCCTGAAAGTACAGTAGAATGTGCCTGGGCAAAATCCATACACACACAAGTACACTCGGACAGTTTGTGCCATGTTCAAAGTATGCAAAAGACTCCCAGAAATCAGTACCTAGTCCATTTTCCCTTAGCCCTAACCACCGCCTTCACCCTCCTAGGCATACTATCAATGAGCCCCCTGCACACATCAGCATCTATCCCCTCCCAGATCTCTTGAATCCGCTCCCAAGTCTGGAGCATTCCTGAGGGGGGGTGCTCATACTTGGACAGCTCGCGTTTGAGATGGCCCAACAAATGCTCGATGGGGTTGAGGTCTGGGGATGAAGAGGGCCACAGCAGGACTGAATATTCATGCTCTGACAACCACTCCTGCACAAGGCGGGACTTGTGCTTGGGGTCGTTGTCATGCTGGAAAATGACATCAGAGGTAGTAAGGTCATAAAACTCAAAGGTTTGTGCAAGCTCATCCTGCAAGATGCTTCGATACAGCTGCTCGTCCATACGACCGTCGATTTTACACATGTATCCAGGGCCATCGTACGTCATACACCCCCATATCATGACTGACCCACCCCCATGCTTTACTGTTTGTTTTATGTGTTGCCCTTGAAGAGCCGCCCTGTCGCGAATCCATGCATACGTCCGGCCGTCACTACAGAATCGGTTGATCTTGGTCTCATCAGACCAGACCACCTACTTCCAGTCGTCCAAGGTCCAGTCAACGTGGGCCTTGGCAAAATCCAGTCTGTCTTTAATGTTACGCGCGGAGAGACGTGGCTTCTTCGGTTGTTGTATGGCGACTAGGCCAGACAGTTTGAGGGCGTTGCAGACTGCTCTGGGGCAGATCTTAATGCCGTGGTCTGTTTCCAGTAGCTTTGCGGCTTCTACGCTAGTCTTCACCTCGCCTGAAGTCACAGCGCGAACAAGGATGCGCCTGTCACGTACTGAGAGCAGGCGCGGTCGGCCAGACCTCGGGACTGTTGGCCTAACCGCTAGGCTGCTGGTGCACTGAGAGGCCTCTTGAGCGTATTTCTGAACTGTAATCTTCCCTATCCCTAGCATTCTAGCGATCTGACGGAAGCTATGACCGTGTCGAAGCAAGGTCGCGATCCTATCTTTCTGGCGCGAAGAAAGAGGCTGCATCGTTGCTATGAGTCTGGCGGGGTTCACGTTATTCCGTCGATAAAGACTAGGAGGTTAGGTTTGCGAGATCGCAAAATGCCGTGAGAAAATAGACCTACAGTGACGGAAAAAACTGTCCGGATGTTTGACACTAATTAGGGTTTTTAGGCTTTCCGACCACGGTACATAAAGTCTTAATGTTTAATTGTGGTACGCTTTTGGAGGGGCACATAGTGGATGTGTTCACATCACTTAAGTCCATAGTAGTACACTGGATCTAACTTTGTGCCAAAAGTTATACAAGGGGGTCATCCGGACAGTTTTTTCCCGGGACAAAGCGTTAACTTCCGAACAGGTTTCTAGTACCTAGTACACCGACCCTTGGCCTTGATCACCACCCGCACCCTCCTAGGCATGTTATCTACGAGATAAGTGCAAACCGTTGCAGAGATCTTCTCGCACTCTTCCTGGACCCTCCTTTTTGCATAAGGGGGTGAGCACTAGGAAAATTTGAAGGATTTGAGCGTCTGCAAGAGTTTTGTGCACGATTTCTGTTTGAATGTTATCTATGAGACTAGCCACACTGAGGTATAACCAAAGATGCCATTAGCCGATTGGTTCCATCTTATCATGGGTCGTCTTCGTCGTACCGCTGTAGGGTAAAACCACGAACATAGCGGCAAAAAATGGTGTATATGCCGTGAAACTGAGGGTAACGTAGCACGGTTGATTATTCATTCTTGCACAATTAGAATCACGCTAGGATCTGCATGTCTCATCACGGTGCAGCAGTCGAAGAAGATGCGACTGTTCGGGAAGAATATCCGGGTTGAGGTCAGGTGAAGAAAAGGGCCACTCCAGTGCTACAAACTGATGTTCTCCAATGCTATTCCAAGCCTATGCGGTACAAATGGCTTGGAGAGCATTGGGGAGCATGAGTACGTTGCACTGGAGTGACCCTTTTCTTCACCAGACCTCAACCCGGATATTCTTCCCGAACAGTTGCAACTTCTTCGGCTGCTGCACCGTGATGAGACATGCAGATCCTAGCGTGATTCTAATAGTGCAAGGATGAATAATCAACCGTGCTATGTTACCCTCAGTTTCACGGCATATACACCATTTTTTGCCGCTCTATTCATGGTTTTACCCTACAGCGGTACGACGAAGACGACCCATGATAAAATGGAACCAATCAGCTAATGGCATCTTTGGTCATACCTCAGTGTGGCTAGTCTCGTACATAACATTCAAACAGATATCGTGCACAAAAAGCTTGCAGGCGCTCAAATCCTTCGCATTTTTCCAAGTGCTCACCCCCTTATGCAAAAGGGTGGGTCGAAGAAGAGAGCGAGAAGATATCAATAAAGTTTTGCTCTAGCCGCGTAAATAACATGCCTAGGAGGCTGCGGGTGGTGATTAAGGCCAAGGGTCGGTGTACTAGGTACTAGAAACCCTGTTCGGAAGTTTGCTCTTTGTCCCGGGAAAAAACTGTCCGGATGACCCCCTTGTATAACTTTTGGCACAAAGTTAGATCCAGTGTACTACTATGGATTTTAGCGCTTTGAACACATCCACTATGTGCCCCTCCCAAAGCGTACCACAATTAAACATTAAGACTTTATGTACCGTGGTCAGAAAGCCTAAAAACCCTAATTAGTGCCGAACATCCGGACAGTTTTTTCCGTCACTGTAGACTCGAATCGGGAGCTAATTGTCCGCATCGAGTCTCGCTAGCAAAGTGGTGTACTCACTATAAGCAGTTCGATAAAACATACAATACCATACATCATAAGGATGCTTCACTCCTAAGTCACATGGTACAATGGGTACTTGGGGATAAATGTACACGATACATGCTTAAAATACATAATCTTTAGACTAGTGTACCTTTTCTAGCCCAATTAATTCCGTTGCTGTAATCAGATCGACCATGCTGCTGGCGCATCGGACGTGGAGGCGGCCCGCGTCAAAGCTCTTCTCGACGTTCTCTACCTCTGCTGCAAGACCAACGAGCCGATGGAGTCGTGGGTGAGGTTCTCATGCTACCTCACTGTGCAGAAGGTAAAGAACTTCACCGACGAAGGCTACGGGTGTTACATGAACAGGTACGGTCCGTATTTGGTGTGGTTCACTGATCCTCATTCCATGAATGTCTTTCCAATAATGTTATTTCTCACAAATTTCCTTGAATGTCTATCCTTTCCGTGTGTTGTATCCTGGTTGGCAGTTACGGCTTTGGAGATTTCACCCTGTCAACCACAACCTGGCTGCAAACCACGCAACTGGAGCACTTGCTCCGAAGCCCATTCATTGGCATCAGTTTGGATGAGAGCACGGATCGCTGCAGGGGGAAACATCTGATAGTCTTTGCCACATTCATTCGCGAGAATCGTGTTGTCTGCGAGTATCTCCCCCTGCTCACAGTGGACAAGGCGGACGTTGCGTCCCTGTTCGCACTGTTGCTCTCACACTTGGGGGCGATTGGCGTAGACCTACGGCGGGTCTCCGGCATCAGCACCGATGGTGCGGCTATGATGATGGGAGCCAAAGGGGGTCTGGTGACACACCTGCAATACCAGATTCCTTACTTGGTGTCTTGTCATTGCATAGCACACATGTAAGCGCCGTTTTTTATATGATTGGTGTTTACGCAAACAGATCGTTGTACGTATTAGCACCCTTTTGTATCGTGCATCATTTGTGTGTGTGCAGAGAGACACTGGCTGTGAAGGTGGCGGCAGAAGAGATGCCCAGTTTCAAGATCATCGACGATGTGATTCGTGAACTGGCTGAGTTCCTTGGTCGTTCGGGGTCGTGGCACCAGCGGTTTCTGGCGCTCCAGGACGTGTTTTTGGCAACGTCACACGAGATGCAGGGCATTTTTCACGTTCGCTGGCTATCTCGAGGTGACGCTGTCATTCGTCTTGTCTATGTTCTCCCTGCAACCATTGTCATGCTCTCTGAGTTTCCTGACAAGTGGCTGTACAACATTGTGATTAACGTTTATGGATCATGCTGATGTTTCTTGCTGATGTTCTCGAGCTGCTCAACACTCTCAACAAGACCTTTCAAGCACGCGAGGTATGTTCAGTTGCCTTTTTCTTTTTTAATCCACACTTACTACGACTTGCCTTACTCTGTCTATGTCCCCCCTGCTCGCAGCTGGACTTCAGCTCCGTCAACTCGGCAATCAGCTGCGTGAAGTCCCTCCTCCTAAGCCGTTACGTCGACTACGGCGACGACTTCACCGGGGGGGCGAAAGACCGCCTCACAGGATTCCTCACCCGTCACGGCCCTGGCGGTTCACGCAGCGTCACCGTTGAAGGCCTGAAGTCCGACGGCAGCTCAACATGCTTCACCTTCATCCTGCATGATCGAGGGCTTCTGGACTATCCTGAGGGGTGGAAGCACGATGACTGCATGGTGGAGTGCATGGCGTTGGCGAAGGGGCTGGTTAACAACCTGCAGGAGTGGCTGGGGGATGTGGAGAAGCTGATCGGCGCCAGAATGTTCGTTGCAGATGAGTGGCCCATGGGGTGGCTACGAGCTCTCCGGAACGCCCATTGCCTTGCCTGGTTCGAGTCCCTAGTCGACCTCTACCATGCTGGCGAGGCTGCCGAGATCCTGCCAGGCATCGACAAGTTTGCAGCTGCCAAGGAAATTCCGCACTTCACCCTGGTTCTTGCTGCCCTTCCGAAAGGTGACAAGGGCTACTTCACTGGTCTCACCACCTTGCTCAAGACACCGAATTGGCAGCATAGTTACCCCAACTTGGTGAAGCTCTGGTGCCCCGTTGCCGTCCTACCTCTTAGTACCGTAGAGTGCGAGCCCGGGTTCTCCTGCCAGAACAAGATAAAGAGTACCTTGTGTGGCAGCATGAAGGATACACGTCTTGGGGACCTGATGTGCCTTAGCTTGCTAGTCTATGAGCCCGATTGGGCATCAGTTGTAGAAATCTGCAGGGTGTACAAGAAGAGGAAGCCCTACAACAACGCTCCTCAGATCCAAGACCGTGGTAGCAAGAAAGGGAAGGAGAAAGAGGATGATGATGTTGGTGTGGTAGCTGTAGAGTGCATGGAAGAGGAGGATGATGAGTAGATTTTCTGCCCTCATAATACAATGCCTTTGGTTTTCAGCTCACCTAAAATGTATTAGCTCACCCTGAATACCCAGCTTAATTTTTTTTCACAGCCCTGAAAAATCAGCGGAAAAAAAAGGGGGGGGACTGAAAAAACAGGGTTCTCTAGGGGGGGGGTGGGGGGGGGGGGGGGGGGGGAGGGGGGAGCTGAGCAATCAGGGCACCTCTAAACCGATCTGATGGCCTGCCCACAACCCTGAAATTTCGGAGAAGTCACCAAACACCAAAGAGTTTCCCCCAACACACCCTGCAACCTACTAAAATCAGCTAAGGGTGAATTCCTATGAAGTAGGATCAGAATCAGAAACGTGAATTTCATTGTTGATCTCCTTGCTTGTCTATTCCGCCAAGATTAGAAGCGAGGGCAGCCACCTCAGCTTCGCACAGGAACGTCCGATTGGCTGCTCCTAAAAACACATTCGGGGCAGGCCCCAACTCGCGCCAAGCAAACGCCGCGTGGCGAAAGTGCGCTGACGAGTAACGTGCAACGAAACAATAACCTAAAAAACGAACATCACATATGGCACGCCGCAGACACAAAGTCGAATTGTGCTTGTGCTTCAGCTGGCTTCGAAATTTTCTTGCTCGTAATTGGAGCGCACATTTCCCAGTCTGGTTCGGCGTGGCGAGGATTTTGCTACTGTATAGTAAACTTGCATATTCAAGACTAGGCAGTCGAAGTGATATTTTTGTGTTGAAAGGGGTGTACACGTAGTATCGTGCGAGCCATCCAGGTTCGCACGCGAAACTCACTTGCGATTGTTTTCTAGGATTGTTGATCCGCACGTAGCAAAATGGCAGGGTCAGGAACATTCTTGATTTTGATCCTACTTCATAGGAATTCACCCTAAGTCCTTTTGTACAGACATCCCCCCCCCACACCGAGCAACCTACCAAGCAACCTACAAATATAGGCTAAGTCCTCTTGTACAGACACTCCCCCCGCACACCCAACAAAAAAAAACAATCGTCTAAGTCCTACTACACAGACATTCCTGTCAAATCATATATAATATATAAGATGGTGCAGAAGAAATTGTGAAACGGTGCAGAAGACTAAGTATAGAATCTGTAGACACAAGTACTTGAAGTAGAAAGTAATGTTGGAAGTGTCAAACATATAATGTATATATCTTATAGGCTAGATAGGTGCGTACTCTTAGAGGGTACAACCACTTAGACAAAACCTACCTGTTTGCCTCATTCTATTCAATCTTTCGAACTTTGATATGGTATTACGCAAGGTTAGGATCTCGCCCACCCGCGCTTCCGCCCTCGTCCTAGCCCTAGTCCGCGCCACCCTTAGCTAGTCGCCCGTTCCTAGCTGCGCATCGTAGTCGCCAGCCACACGTTGCCCGCTGGCCGCCCGTCGCTTGTAGCCCGCTGGCCTCCCTGCCGCTGTCGCACTTGCTGACCCCTCCTCAGGCTTGGTAGTTGCCCGTAGCTCTACCACCCTTCCCTGTCCGGCTGTCCCCTCGAGTTCTCTTACAGGTCTACACATCCCCTTGTTCTCTAGGGACCTAGTTAGTGTCGGCTGTCTTCAGGACCTCGATGTCACCACTACGTTCCCCAAACACGAGCGGTATGCGGTCTGTATTGAGGCCGCCACAGGTGGCCCCCTCACCACGTTCCCCTGGGACCCTGTTTCTGGCTGTTTTACGCTTGACACTGCGCCCCCCCCCGATGAGGGCATCCCTCCAGGTGCATGCGTCGACCCAGGTTGCTGCAGTTTGCTCGTGTCGGTCGCTTACTCACCGGTCACTTCTGTGGCACAACCGCCTAGGTCACCCCGCCCTCCCGCGTCTACGTGACATGTCACATTACAGTCTTGTCTTCGGTCTTCCCGCGTCGTTCCTCGCCTTTCCGGCCTCCCTTGCGCCGCCGTGCACGCCTTGCGTCAGGGGCTGGCTGCGCCATGCTCCTCTCTCCTCCTCGCTTCCCCCTACCATTGCGCCACTCCAGACCCTGCACCTGGACGTTTGGGGCCCAGCCCCCGTCCCTGGGTCGCGTCGAGAGCGCTACTTTCTAGTGCTTATCGACGACTTCACGCGCTACACCATGGTGTTTCCCTTCAAGCGGAAGGCCGACGTGCCTGACGCCTTTATCTCGTGGGTCGTAGCTATGCGAGTCCACCGCAACCTCCGATCGTGGTGTCGAGTTCGCCTCCGGTCGGCTTGGCCAGTTTTGTCGTGCGGAGGGCATCACCCAGTCGTACACCCTAATGGAATCCCCGCGGCAGAATGGGGTCGCTGGGCGATGCATCGGTTTGGTCATGGAGGTTGCTCGCACCTCCATGATTCATACCGGTGCACCCCATTTTCTGTGGTCGTTCGCTGTTCGCTACGCCACTCACCAACTTAACCTGTGGCCGCAGGTTTCGCCGGCCCTTCTCTAGAACGGGTTCCTTGGTGACGCGTCTGCGTTCCACGTCTAGGGCTGCCTTGCTCACGTTCGTGCCTCTGGCACGAATAAGCTCACTACCCGCACTGTCCCTTGTGTCTTCCTTGGTTTCCCCCTCGACGCGTCTGACTGGCACTTTTACCACCGGCCGTCTCACCACTTCTTTCACTTGAATAGCGTCACTTTTGACGAGTCTGTCTCTTTCTATACCCGCTTTCCCCACCTAGTTCTCCTGGTTCTCTCGCCCCTGTTCCTGGTCCCCAACTTCCCGGTTGCCCCTACTCCTCTTCCTCCTCGTCCTAACCCGCCCGGTGTGTCTGACGTCAATTCCCTCCCGTCGCTTGTTCCGGTTGAGGATTCAGCGCCGGTGGCTTCGCGTTCACCGCCTATCTCCACCCAGGTGTCCCCTCCTCCTCCGCCGCTGCCGCCGCAGCAGCAGCAGTCGCCGCCGTCGCTGCCGCAGCCGCAGCCACAGCCGCCGCATGGGTCCGCGAGTTCTGGGGGTGTGGGCGTTGGGGAGGGCGCTAGTCCTGAGGCTACTGTCGTGGCTCATCCCGGCGGTCTCGGGGGTGGCACCAGTAGTGGAGAGAGTTTTCGTTCAGGGGGTGCTGGTTTTGGGGGTGCTAGTCCTGGGGTTACTGTCATGGCTTGTCCCGGCAGTCTCGGGGGTGGCACCGGTGCTGGAGAGTATTCTCGTTCTGGGGGTGCTGGAATGGAGTGTCCCGGAGGTCTCCGTGGTGCATCTGAAGGCTCTAGTGTCGGCGCAGCAGCCGCAGTCGCCTCCGGTGTCCGCTCTTCGCCTCCTTGGTCTTCTCTCCCCTGACCACCCGCCTATGCCTCCCCCACCGCCACCTTCTCTGCCTGTCTACGGCCCTGTCTTTCCTTCGCCGGACTCGTCTCTGGCTCGTTTCCCTTCTCGTTCTCCTCCTGTGTCTCCTCCTATGTCTCCTAACCTGACGCCTTCATCCAACATCTGGTCTCGCCGTCCCTCTCGTGCTTGTCCCGCTTCCCTTCTTCAGTGCTCCCACCCTATGTTGCCTCGTTCCCACGCATCTCGTCCTCCCCTCCTACCCTCGCCTCTTCCGTCGTCGATTGTTGTCACCTCGCCTCCTTTGTTTGACGACCTTTGTGCGTTAGTCCTCTTGTTCCTCGGGTCCTTGCCTCCCTCGTTACCGACCCGTCTGTTCCAGTCTTGAGTCTTGACGCGCATGTTACTGCCGTCGCTGACTTCGCCTCTACCCGCCACCTTGACTACGCCATCGCTCTGGTCTCTAACCCTGCCCGTCCTCCGTTTGTCGGGGGTGCTCCTACCCTTTGCAGTGACATCCTAGAGGACCGACAGTACGAGCTTGCTTTCCTATCCGAGGGTGCGCCTCATCTCCGCTCCATGCTGCTAGTCCCAGAGGGGGACCCAGACGCCTTTGACATCCCGACCCCTCGCACCTACACTGAGACGACCTCGGGACCCTGGGCTTCGGGACCCGGGACCCAGTGGATAGCTGCCAAGGACGCGGAGATGGAATCTTGGAGATCCACCAGCACCTATGTCGACGCAGTTCCCCCACCTGGGGTTAACGTAGTCGATGACCGATGGCTCTTCAAGGTGAAGCGCCCTCCTGGAGAGCTGCCTGTGTTCAAGGCACGCTACGTTGCTGGAGGCTTCAGTCAGCGCGAGGGTGTTGACTTCTTGTAGACCTTCAACCCAACCCAGAAGATGACTACTCTTTTGGCACTGCTATACGTAGCAGCACAGCGTGACTACGGGCTGCACTCTCTCAACTTCTCGACCGCGTTTCTTTAGGGTAGTCTGCACGAGCAGGTCTACCTTCGTCGCCCGCAAGGCTTCACCGGCACCTTCGCCTCGGAGACCCGGTGGCTCCTCCAGTGCCCGGTTTATGCCCTGCAGCAGGCGCCGCGCGAGTGGCACGACACGCTTTGTGCTGCGTTAGCTGACCTGCAGTTCTTCCCGTCGTCTACAGACCCTTCGCTCTTCGTTCCTGCTGGCTTGACCCCGTTCTACATCCTTGTCTATGTAGAAAACCAGGTCTTTGCTATTGCATAAAGAGATGCACTGGCCTCCGTGAAGGCCGAGCTGCTGAGGAGACACACCTGCACTGACCTAGGAGAGTTGCACCGCTACCTTGGCCTGCAGATCTCTTGGGACAGAGCACCGCACACCATCACCCTCACACAATCACACTTGGTGCGCCAGGTCCTTCCGAGCTTTGGTCTTAAGTTCTCCTCCGCACAGCCCACACCTCTGCTGTGAGAGTACGACCCCGTTACACCACTTGTCCTATTCTTATCTCCTTCCTATTTCATTCTTCTTTTTATCTCATCTCATTTGGTTTTCTATTCTCCATTCTTCCATTATCCTTTGGTTGATCCTGCTACTATAATTATATCACCGACCAGGCTTGGGATGTACTGGCACATTATCCCGCGTAATCCTGCCGTAATCCCTTAAATCCAATGGCCTCGCGTGGCTATACGCAGGGTGATTCTATATTCTAGAAGGGTCTATTCCTTTGGATAGGATAAACCTGGTTACCTGATGTACTCTGGAAGTATAAAAGCGCCTTGTACTGATCGATAGTGCAATCGATCCTCGAGTCATTCGATCCTGTGACACTTGGTAATCAGAGCTTTTCTCACTCGGCCGCGCTCAACAAAGCAGCAGCAGCGGGAAAACCTGCCTTGAAAAACCGCCGGGGGCGACGAATTCGACGCCGATTCTGGTAAGCACCAGCTCCGCGTTTTGTGAATTCCCCCTCCCGTGCGTGTTTTGAACAGGATGGCAACCTTCAACAACGCCGAGGTTACCCAGCAACTCTTCGCGCGCATCACCGCTCTTCAGGAGGAGCTGCGAGCGGATCGCGAGGCGTGGCGAAACGAGTTCGAGCGAGAAACTCGACTCGCCGGAGCGCAGCACGACTCGACAACGGCGACGACGCAGCAGTCGCAGCAGTTTCTCAAGGCTCCGAAAGCGCGCCCACCTGAGCCGTTCGATCCGAGCGATCGAAACTCCGACGCCCGCAGATGGATCGCCGGGATGGAGATCTACTTCGCAGCCGTCGGATGGAGCTCGCCAGTCTGGGACGGTCAACGCGTACGACTCGCGGCGACAATGATGCGAGGGCCGGCACTCGAGTGGATTGGCGGCAACAGCACCTTCATCCACGGTGAAGCCACGTGGCAGCAGTTCCGCGCCGACCTGCTGAAGCGATTCGAGCCAATAAATTCAGGTTTCCTTGCCCGCGAAAAAATTCATCGCCATCGACAGTTCGGGAGTGTAGCACAGTACACACAGCAGATGGAAGAATTTTATAACCGAATTTCCGACCTGACCGAAGGGGAAAAAGTGCAATCGTACCTCGCAGGGCTGAAGACCGAAGTCAAACGACAGGTGGCAGCGTCAAACTACGCGAGCTACAGTGACGTCGTTTCGGCCGCGGAGCGATTCGACATGGTCAACGCCGGAACACGATGGACGCACGTCGGCAGTACGCGACAGGGCGACCGCTCGGCTCACACTACGTTCGCCGACCCGATGGAGATCGACAGATTCGACAGGCGGCCACGTCCGAAAAACACCAACTACACGTGTGATTTTTGCGGGGTGTCGGGCCACCGAATCTTCGACTGCAACAAAATGAAGGCCGCACGCGCAGAGTATCGGGCACGCAACAGTGGCGGAAATCTTTCGGCCAATCAGAAGACAAAAAACGGGAGTCGCCAGTGATTGCGGATCTAGCTGGCGAAAAAGAAAAGATCCGGAAATGGCCGCGGGATTCCGGGAAAATCTACTTCGACAAAGCTGATTCGACGCGAGCAGGAGGAAATGATGGGGGAAAATCTCCACCCCACGACCAGTCTTCGCCAGAGGAAATCGCCGAGGAAAAATCAGACTCCGCGAAAAAAGACTCTGCCGAGACGGGGAAACTCCTTGAAGACCCAAGAAATTATAAGAATTCGTTAAAGCTATCATATAAAGATGCTTTAATGAAAACTTATGATTTTCGAGGGGCTAGAGCCTTGGAGAAAATACGGGAGGGACTCCAAAAGAAGCAGAAAGCTGTGGAGATCATACCGGTACCGGACCACATGGCCAAAAAATTAAGGAGTGTGGAAAGAAGCCGACCTTTCCACGGAGTCAACGTCCTCTCCCGACACCTGCCCACATCGACTACCCGTTCCCCAGGGAAGACGTCAGTGGAGCTGAAGCAGCTTAAAAGGAAGTTGGGGGTCTACAAGAAGCTGCAAAAACCCCGAACTCCTTCTCCGGATGCATCCAGTTCTTCGGCATCAACGACACGCACAGTCGTCAAGGAAACTCCGGGCCCTGGAGAAGAGCCGTTCTCCAAGCAGCCTCGGCAAGCTGCTAGCTCAGGAGCAGATAGCAACGAAAAGGTGTGTATGGATTATTGGGATGTACCCTATGACCCCATTAATGAAACTATCTTTGGGTACTCCAAGCAACGCCCGCCTCTCGTGCTCGAGGTCATCTGCAAAGGACGACGCCTCCAAGCACTCGTGGACAGCGGAGCGTCTCACACCGTCTGCGACAAGGCAACAATCGACCGACTTCGGGAAGAGTACAAGCCTTCAGGATTCTCTGCAACGATGGTGGATGGCAGTAAGCTACCAGTACACGGCGAAGCAGTGTTACACCTGCAAATTGGACCACTGCGCTGGAGACCTGCACTCCCCATCACCAACATCAAAGGGCTTGACTTGATCTTCGGGCGAGACTTCTTGAGGAGATTCAACCCCGAGATCAACTGGGTGAACCGCACCACAAGCATCTACAACAATGGACGGAGAGTACAGCTACCCAACTGGGACGATACAGGAGATATCCCAGTGGAGACACTCGCACGATTCGAGAAGGACGTGAAGCAAACCGACACCGGGTTCCTGGCAATAGCGACAGAGGTGGAAGACGACAAGGAGAAGATCTCAGAACCTCCAGGAAAAATCAAGGAATTGCTAAAGGAGTTCCAAGACATTCTTCCTGACGATCTACCGAACGAGCTACCGCCATACCGCACACATCAACACGAGATCGTAGAGGAACCGGGTTCGAAGCCGACCTTCCGAGCACCATATCGGCTCAGTCCTACGGAGCTGACCGACATGAAGAAACAAATCGAGTATCTCTTAGCCAAAGGACTCATCCGACCATCTACTTCGCCATACGGTGCCCCAGTACTCTTCACCCCGAAACCGGACGGGAGCCTGCGCATGTGCATCGACTACCGAGCTCTTAACAAGCAGACCATCAAGAACAAGTATCCGATACCACGAATCGATGACCTGCTTGACCAGCTTCGGGGAGCTACGGTATTTTCCAAACTGGATCTGCGGTCCGGATACTGGCAGATACGGATGGCGGACAACTCTATCCACAAAACTGCTTTCCGAACTCGGTACGGATCGTACGAGTATCTGGTCATGCCGTTCGGACTCACCAACGCACCGGCAACATTCCAAGCCGAAATGAACCACATTCTACGCCCACTTTTGGACGAGTGCGTGGTGGTATACCTGGACGACATCCTCATCTACTCGCGCGACATGAAGCAGCACGTCGAACACCTGCGACGCGTCTTCGAAATTCTTCGACGAGAACGATTCTACGTCAAACTGTCCAAGAGCGAATTCGCCCTGGAAAAGGTCCAATTTCTAGGCCACATGGTGAGCGCTCAAGGAGTTCACGTCGACCCCAAGAAAATCGAAGTCGTACGTACGTGGAAGACACCCGAGAACGTGGAGTTGCAGCAGTTCCTAGGCTTCGCTAATTACTACAACAGGTTCGTGCCACAGTATGCAAAACTCGCAGCACCACTCACGAATCTGCTGAAGAAGAACACGCCCTACAAATGGGAGAAGAAGCACAAGGAAGCCGTGGAGCAGCTGAAACAGGCACTGACGTCCGCACCGGTGCTCATCTTGCCAGATCCCGAACGTGACTACGTCATCGAAGCAGACGCCAGTGATCAGGCCGTGGGAGCAGTCTTGATGCAAGACCAAGGGAATGGACTGCAACCAATCGCCTACCTCAGCAAGAAATTGCACGGGGCAGAACTAAATTACCCGATACACGACAAAGAGGCCCTTGCTATTGTCATCGCCTTCAAAGCATGGAGATGTTATCTCGAAGGACGCAGAACAACCGTCTACACCGACCACTGCAGCCTGAAATAGTTGAAGACACAACCTAACCTTTCCAGGCGGCAGGTCCGGTGGATCGACTTCCTCGAGACACACTTCCACTACGACATCGTGTACAAGCCCGGCCACAAAAACAAAGCAGACGCCCTCAGCCGGCCTACACACGTTGCCGCTATTCAGGTCGAAGGGATGAATCCACTACTCAAGGGACTCTTCACACACGGGTACGCCATCGACCCCGAAATTCCTTTGGCAGAAAAGCGACATCTGCTACAGTGGGACAACGACATTGCGTACCGGAAAGGATCAACGAAAATTTGGGTACCCAATTACCCTCCTTTGCGCCAGTTACTACTCGAAGAATACCACGACGTCCTCTACGCCGGACACTTCGGTAGCAACAAGACGCTGACCGGTATCGCGAAGCACTACTACTGGCCCCACTTGGCAGACGATGTTCAGAAATTCGTCACCTCGTGTGATACATGTCAACGGATGAAGAGCAGCAAGCAGAAAAAGGCGGGACTACTGCAGCCTCTTCCTGTCCCAGAACAGCCATGGCAAGTGGTTAGCCTGGATTTCATCACCGGGTTACCACCTACCACTAGCGGTCATGACGCAATTCTTGTCGTCATCGACAAATTCTATAAGATGGGACACTTCATCCCGACACACACGACGGCACGCACCGAGGAGACAGCACAACTCTTCGTTCGCTACATCATCTTACAGCATGGCATTCCAACTACACTCATCTCCGACCGAGACCCCAAGTTCACCAGCAAGTTCTGGAAGGAACTCATGTCTCTGCTCGGCACCAAACTCGCCATGTCATCCGCATACCATCCGCAGACAGACGGACAGACCGAGTGCCTTAACCAGATTGTGGAGCAACTCCTCCGAGCAGCCTGCAAGGACGAGATCTCCAAATGGGACTTGCACCTGCCCGTTCTAGAGTTTGCCTACAACAACGCTACACACGCCGCTACGGGACAGACGCCATTCTTCCTCTATCACGGACGCCACCCACTCACACCACAGAAACCGACAACATCAGCAACAGTCCAACCTGCACACGACTTCATCACAACCATGCATCAACTTTGGGATCGGACCCATAAGCGCCTCCTTGACATTCAACAGCAACAGAACCGCCAGGCCGATCGCCATCGCAACGACCACACCATTTCCGTGGGAGACCAGGTGCTCCTCGACACCCGCAACCTGGACATCAGCCACCTCCCATCTAAACTTCGACCTCGCTTCTGCGGACCTTTCCTCGTTGAAGCACAGGTTACCCCCGTTACCTTCCGCTTACGCCTGCCAGCTACCTGGAAGATTCACAACGCCTTCCATGTCCAACTTCTGAAGCCCTATCGGGATCCTAACACGATCTTCGTCGGACGCCAGCCACCGCCGCCGCCGCCCGTCCTCGTCCAAAACGAACCCGAGTACGAGGTCGAGTCCATGCTTGCATATCGTCGACGTCGGAATGGCACCGTGGAGCTTCTTATTCGTTGGAAGGGCTATGATCCTTCTGAGGACAGCTGGGTCTCTGAAACCAACATGGGTAACGCCCGTCGTCCTCTGCATGACTACCTTGTCAAGCAGGGTGTTACTTCTACCACCCAGCTTTTAGGGGGGGAAGTGTGAGAGTACGACCCCGTTACACCACTTGTCCTATTCTTATCTCCTTCCTATTTCATTCTTCTTTTTATCTCATCTCATTTGGTTTCCTATTCTCCATTCTTCCATTATCCTTTGGTTGATCCTGCTATTATAATTATATCACCGACCAGGCTTGGGATGTACTGGCACATTATCCAGCGTAATCCTGCCGTAATCCCTTAAAGCCAATGGCCTCGCGTGGCTATATTCCAGAAGGGTCTATTCCTTTGGATAGGATAAACCTGGTTACCTGATGTACTCTGGAAGTATAAAAGCGCCTTGTACTGATCGATAGTGCAATCGATCCTCGAGTCATTCGATCCTGTGACATCTGCCAGTAGATCATAGGCTCTCAGTTCTAGTCCCCGAGGAGTGTGTAGAGCCTAGAGCTGGTGGGTTGCTTCATGTGCCTGAAGACTTGCACTCGTCCAGATCTCGCATACCCTCTTAGCATCCTGGCTCGCTTTGTGGCCACAGGCAGACACCAACCACAGCACTGTTCGGCCGCTAAGAGGGTTTTGCGTTATCTAGCAAGTACATCGGGCATGGGGCTAGTGCTAGGAAGGCACAAGCCGGTGCCATGGCGGCATAGGAGCTCCGCTGGTTGACTTTCTTGCTCATTGACTTACGTGAGCAGCCTAGCTCTGACTCGGTCCTGTATGCTGACAAGAGGGCCATGATCCTCCTGTGTTAGGAGCCTCGACTGGAGGGCAGAGCGAAGCACATCGATCTGCGGTACTTTGTCCTGCATGAGCTGCAGCAGCGCCGCCAGGCCCACGTATTACACTTGGCCTCAAGTGCCAACATAGCTGATATCTTTACGAAGGCGCTTGAGCCTAAAGATCATCAGCGGCACTGTGTACAGCTTGGTCTAGTTCCTGTAGCTTCTCACTTGCAAGGACTTTGATTGTGTACTCCTTATATTATCTTGACTGGCCTTGTGCCTCTTGTCCCAGTGGCTGGACTAGTAGTACCGCCCTGGTCTGCTCTTGTTTAGTTTGTACTCTCGCTGACTGGTCTTCGGACCCCTACCTCAGAGGTTGGACTAGTAGTGCCAGCCTGAGCTGTGTGTCTCTTGCTTGGCATTGCCCCTCATCTAGCCTAGGGGGTGTGTCAAATATATAATGTATATGTCTTATAGGCTAGATAGGTGCGTACTCTTAGAGGGTACAACCACTTAGACAAAACCTACCTGTTTGCCTCATTCTAGTCAACCTTTCTAACTTTGTTAGGAATGACCTCCAGTAACAGCCAGTATGAACAAGTTGTAATACCAGAATCAATGTTACAGCCTTGTGGTACTTCAAGACTTGATAAAGGATCTTTGTTGGAATGGTAGACTTGTAAGACATCGGAAGTCTTAGAACTTGTAAGTGTTGACCAGAATTTACTTAAGAACAAGGTAATAATAGAAATGAAACAAGCTACTTTTATACTTGCTAAAAGTACCTGTTCGGTAGTTTAACTATTTGCGCTATGCGCTCTAATCGTTACTGAAAGGGGCGCGATTGTTCGCGTGACTGAAACGACCTGCTGACGTATTCATCCAAACGAGCGCTATTTGTTGGCGTCATTTTACGGATGCTAACTACAGTGTAATGCGATAATATCTATCGGAACTACTTACAGAAATGCTTAAGTATGAATTTATCACAACACTCCCCTTCATTTCTGGAACTCTGATAGAGTCACTTCGTGATGATTCCGCAGAGCTCGTTGCAGCTTGTGGAAAATCTGACGTGTTAGCTTCTTGGTTTGAAAACCTGCAGCCATTTCATTGGACGAGCATTTTCCCCTTATCGACTTCATCCTTGACGAAGAAATATCATAGCGAAATGTGTTTCGTCCAGTTGGCGAAGCCGCGTTGGTGCGCAATTCTGATCGCACTTTGGCTGTCGCACTTCAGGGTGAACTGTATACTTGTCGTCAATTTCGCTTCATCCAGTAGCTCTTTTAGATAGAGACCTTCGCGAGTAGCGGTGCAAGCGGCTATGAACTCAGCTTCAGCAGATGATAGAGCCACGAGCTCTTGCTTTGTAGAATTCCACGAGATAGTACCGATAGGTTCGAGACGGTAGATAAAGCCGATGCGAGATCGATTATAAGAGGTATCTGTTGCATGGTCAGCATCGACGTACGCGTTGAGATATAGAGTTTTCGTAGTGGTGACTTGATAGGTAAGTCCAACTTTAGGTGTCGAAATGAAATATTGTAGAGCGCAACGAAGATCTAGCCGATTCTCCCCCTCAAGTCAACGCGAATATTGCGATAGCTGGCTAGCGCCATCAGCGAGATATGGGCAGCATGTTACAGCTGCGAATAGGATACAACCCAGCTGCTGCTGATAGAGCTGTAGTTCAGTGTTGTCAAGTGGGGTGGTATCGGGTTTGTAGTCCGTAGGTAGAAATCGGTAAGGTGTGGTGGCTGTTGAAGGCGTGAGGTTAAAATGTGCGGCTTGTGTAACAGCATACTTGAAAGCAGTAAGATGAATAGCAGTTGGTGTGCGGTGAATGTTGAGGCTGAGAAACTGTATGACAGTAGGTGTGATGGTGATTTGGAGGTGTTGTTGAAGTGTATGTTCGAAGGCAGTAGCGAGGGAATCAGTGGTGCTAATGTAGAGTAAGTTGTTGACATAAGCAACGAGTAGGTTGAAGTCAAGACCGTCGGTAAGTAAATACATTCCTTGGTCGTGCGGTAGTTGGCAAAACCCAGCAGTTAGTACCTTAGCGTGTAGATACTGCTGCCACAGGCGTGGAGCTTGTTTAATGCCGTAGAGTGACTTTCTGAAATGGCAGACGCTGGAAGGGTTAGTTTTGTAAGAATGCGGGTACTCAACCAAAATTAATGCGTCGACGGGTGCATGTAGAAATGCATTGGCGACGTCAATTTGGCAAAGTCTGAAGCTTCGGTAGGCTGCGACGCAGAGTAGGATGCGGACACTGGTGTGTCTACGGACAGGAGCGAAGGTGAGCTCGTAGTCGAGTCCAAAAGTCTGCTCGAATCCACAGACAACCCATCGCGCCTTGAATTTTTCAAAGTAAACATCAGCGTTCGTCTTCACACGAAAAAAAACCCATTTGTTGGTAAGTACCTTACTCCCCTTGGCTCTTTTAGTGGGATCAGATCACAGATACCTCGCTTCCGTAATCAAGAAGAATGTCTCTGATGTCTTCAGAGTCGGCTTCGCTAAGTGGAATAAATTCAGCAGTTCGAGCTGACGTTGCTTGTATGGGGATGGCTGTGGCTGCTTCAGAAGCCTCGGCAATGGCTTCATCCTGTACGTTTGCTTCAGCTTCATTGGTAGCAAAAGCACCCGAGCCTTCGAACAGCTGGACAGGGTTGGCAGCTGCTGCCTGGTGAGCACGAAAAACAGGTAAGGTGAGCCGTTCGTAGAAAAGACAATCACGTGCTGGTGTGATTTGACTCGTACGAAGTTCCATACTTTTCCATGCGGAAAACTGCTTCTCGATGCCAAGATGAATAACCCACTTAGCCCGTTCTGAAAATTTCTTGAGTGCTGCAGTCGGAGGCCGGTATTGGACGATACACCCAAAAATCCCTTAAAAGTTTTGTGTTGCCAACTGTTTTTGTCCACTGCAGATGTGGCGAAGAAAATTGTGGAAAAGACGTTGTTGATAGCAGGTTGTGCAGAAGAATTGCATGGTCCAAGGCATATGTCCAAAAGTGCGGTGGAAGTTCTGCCTCAGTGAGCAAAACTTGCATGTTCTCCTGCAACGTTCTGTTCATCCGCTCTGCTACCCCCATCTGTTGATATTGATGCGGCGGTGACCCTCGGCGTTTGATGCCTAGGGTTTGAAGATACTCAGTGAAAGTGGTGGTCGTATACTCTCCTGCGCCATCACTTTGAAATTCTTCAAGCTTTTCCTTCGATTCTCTCTCAGCGAACGCGAGCCATGCGACGAATATAGAGTGAGCCATATGGCGAGCTGGAATGTTGATAGCCCAAACGTAGCGAGTAGAAGCTTCGATAAAAGAGATCATGTAGAGCTCCCCCTTAGGCCCTGCTTTAGGTAAGTCCAGGATGTCGCTGTAGACTTTCTGCATAAGTGTGTAGCAAATCGATCCTGGAAAATGACTTGGAAAAGGTTCATGAGGAAGATTAGCAGTGGTACACGTCGTGCAGACGGTCGGTCGGGAGGACGACTTCATCTCTGCTCCATCAGGTAAGAGTAAATTGTTCTTGTCAATAACTGATGCTTAAATAGAAGGATTGAGTATCCCCAAAGATGCATGATCTAATTGTTGATGCTATATGTCATCTGTTGCTTTGTGTCATGTTGATCGCAGATAAAAATAAGCATTATTGTGAAAATACGAAATGATGAAAGGAGAAAGCGCTGGAGATTCTTCGAATTGTCTAGGAACGAAACGAGTAAGAGGTAACTAAGTAGTTTTAACCTCCATGTCAAGAATTTCTTCTGGTTCCAGATCTAATTCCCCTTCTTCGATTTCTGTTTCTTTCGTATCTGTTGCAGGTTGACCGATGAGAACCCCTGATTCTGCTTCGCTGCTACTCGGCTGCTCAGCTGCTTCTGCTTCGCTGCTACTACTGCTTGCTCCCCAAGGTAATTCAGGTTTGTTGGTGAGTTGTGCTAGAGCAGTATAATAGTTCCGCCATGCTGATGTATCTTCTTCGGCTGTGTTTGTTGGCCAGGAATCAAGAGCTGTGATAATTGCAGCGGCTGTACGGGATGCTTTTGGAATTGCAGTTGGGATAATCAGTTTCTTCAGGATGTTGCCAAGGCCCAAAAGATAATATTCTTTCGGAATCACCCGAAGTTCCTTGTGCTTCAAATTGAAGAACGGAGACGCCATATTGTGTGACAGCTCTCCCGATGTAAGTATTTGTCTCGTTGTGATAAAGTTCCTGGTCCATAGTTTCACAATTGCCTTGTGTCCTGATCTTATGTTGCAGGAGTTGAGCCGTTGAAAGAAGATTGAAACCAAGTCCAGCGACGATGAGGACGTTCGTAACGTGTAAGGAAAAACCGATGTCAATAGATTCCAGCACGACGCTGCCAATGGATCGTGCCAAAATGGTTTGGCCGTTTGCAATTGTGGCAGGTACAGGACGTCGAAGAGGACGCTGATGAGTGATGAAAAGCGTCTCAGTAGGACACATGTGTTGACCACAACAACTGTCAAGATACCAAGTGTTTGGTCCTGCAATAATCCGAGCGATATTAGCGTAAACCTGAGGTAAGACCATATTCTCACATTGTTCAATGGAGTTGGTTTCTTCATCATCGTCGAAATCTAAATCAGTTGCATGTACTATAATAACACAACTGAAAACTTGTTTTCCAGATGTGGCAGAAGTTGTTGTTGGTGGATTCTACTTCATGGGTTGCTTGGACTGCTACGACGGCTGCTGCACTCCTCTTTTCTTATCAGCTTGAAGCTTATTGCAATATTTGATGCTGTGTCCATCCTTTTTGCATTAGTGGCAGAAAAACTTGTTGATCCGTTTTGTAGGTTTTGAGTAGAAACTGACATGAACTGCCCCCTTTTTGTTACGTGCTCCTTGTAGATCAAGGTCTTGCTGCTCTAATTGAAGAATCCAACAAATTTTGGCTTCATAAAGATGTGGATGAATGCGAATAAGAGATCGACACTGCCGCCATTCTGGTCCAAGGCCAGCAAGAAGAATTGTCACTAACATGTCCTTTGGGAAGTATCCTCTGCATTTTTCCAGCTGGTCGCGAAGTGTGCGAGCCCTGTTGGTATATTCCGAAACGTTTTCGTTGCCCTGCATCTGCACAGTTGTCAATTGTGAGAGAATCTTACTCACGAAAATGGTATCCTGTGCCATGTACAGCCCCTTCAAATGATTCCATGCAGATTCATCTGGAGTCAAGCTGGTGTGAAGAGAGCGTATCCTGAGCTGTTCTTTTAGCAACAGGTTTCGAATAAGAACTGTATAAGCGCTGAGTGAAGTAAGAAGAAAACTTTGCTGCTCCACCTGTGTTCCCCTGACAGGATATGAATAATCGCCGCTGAAGAAAGGCCACAATCCAGCGGATTTTGCGTGGAGCTCGAACTCAAAACTCCAGGAGTAGAAGTTAGCGCCATTAAAAGATATCGTCGTCTTGATCTGTGTGTTGCTCAAAAGATTTGGAGCCTGAAAAATAGGTCCAGTAAAGCCAATTTGTTGCTGCGGAAACTGCAGTTGTTGTGGCTGTCGCATCTGGCACCAGCGCGTACGTGGCCAGCACGTACGGCGGCAGCGTGCATGATGCCAGCGCGCACTTGGCGCTAGCGCGCATGGCACCTGCGCCAGCACCAGCACACATGGCGCCAGCGCTTGCGCAGGCAAGCACGGTGCCAACGCGCATGGCGCCAGCGCCAACGTGCATGGTGCCAGCGCCAGCACCAGCGCGAGTGCCGGTGCGCACCTGGCTCCAACGCGCACGGCGCTGCGGCAACGCCGCATGGTGTCAGCACGCACTGGGCCAGCGCATACGGCGCCAGCACACATTGCCCTACGGTGCATGTCACGAGGGAGGCTTGGGAAACAAGTGCTTAAGGGCTTGGAGGCAGAGCAAGGGCGAGTAGGTAAGGGCAAGAGCTAGAGGGAGAGACCGAAATGAATGTGCACCAAACCAAACCCTAGCCACAACCCGTTCAAGCTAATCCCACTCAGCAGGAATCACCCATCTTGTCGCTTGTTGCACCTCAACATCAAGTCACCTAATCTTTTCCCAGAGTACACCAGTATCACCTTTCAATGTTATATGAAATATGTAATCCATTTATGTTCACAACAATTTTGGTTTGCATGTTATATAGTACTTGGTGGTGACTGCTTCCATATATCAAGAAAGAAATATTTAAAAGCGCTTCAAAGAAATAATTTTCGAAATTTAATTAATATATTGGTTTCGTAATGCAATTCTAAATATTAGTAATGAAATGTAGAACGACCAAACAGCCATGCGAATGACACATCCACGCAACCCTCTTGACAGTAACGCTTCGAGCCTTGTTAACGTCACCCCTGGTGGGAAGTACTTTCCCATTTGCCATCAACCGATTCGCTTGCCAACCGACGCCAAACGGTAGTCCCCAAACAGGGCAAACTTTCGTGAGCTGCCCCTGAAAAACGCAGGCGAAAGATTACAAATCAAGACGAGCGATACCCTTTGACACCCTGTTATTACTTACGCGTCCACGATGTCGCAATTACAACTCAGACGAGCGATTTTTTTCGTATGAAAAGAAGACTGCGGAGAAAACTTCGTTCAAAATGTCAGACTCGTCCGAAAATTGCAGATGATCGACAGACGGGCGCCAAAACCTTCGTCTGATGTTCAGACAGCCCCAAATCCTAGCGAGAGCCCTGCTCTGGAGGAAGGACTGCCATGGCACAGCCAGACCTTTGTCAAGCACGCATCCATTGGATGAACGCAATCCATTTCAGGCAAGGGCAAAAAGCTGTGGCACTGTAACAAAACGAGGCAAAATTGGGTAGAACTTCGTTGCAGCAAGATGAAGCTCAAGTCCATAGAGACACATATGAGAGGGGACTGAACAACCAATCATCATCATGTCCACCATCAAAACAAAACGAGAAGGATGGTTCCTTCTTCTGATGTTGAACTAGGCATGAATGAGGTTAAGAAGTCAGATTTTCGCCTGATATCTGAGACCCTTCTCCACAGACCCCTCGCAAAAAAAAAAAAAAAAAACAAAAAAAAAAATCGGCTAAGTCCCCCACACCAGAGACATTCCGCAACACCACACGCAGCCCCACAAATTTTGGCCAAGTCCCTTACTTCGAGATATATTCCTCTACACACCCCTCGCAGCCCGGTTTTTATGGCGAAGTCCAACACAGCCATATCATATTTATCTTTGCTGAAGACCGTTCCACAACCTCCTTCCTGTATTAAAAAACACCTGAAAGTATGTTACGATTGTAGTTTGGGAGAATACAAACAACAATCAGGCATGGCATAAAATTAGCATGTTTCTGCCCGTCACCCAGCTTGACTGGATGGGGGGCAGAGTGAACTTTGAAATGGCGGGGCGAAAAGAGAGGGCTGCCTGCACGCGACACGTCACGTTACAGCGTGTTCCTAAGTCTCAGAGTAATGAATTGAGTATGATTAGGGGAAACAAGGGGATATCACCTAAGCTGTTGTACTCTCTATGAGCATGCACCTATCTAATTTATAACATATACAATTATATGTTGACACACCCCATAGGCTAGACAAGGGGCAATGACTAGCACAAGACACGCAGCTCAGGGTGGACTACTAGTCCAACCTCTGAGACAACGGTCTAAAGACTAGTCAGCAAGAGTACAACGGAAACAAGAGTAACCCAGGGCGGCACTACTAGTCCAACCACTCGAACAGGAGCCACAAGGCTAGTCAAAATAATATAAGTAGTACACAATTAAGGTCCTAGCAAGTGAGAAGCTACATGAACTAGACCAAGCTGTACACAGTGTCGCTGATGGTCTTTAGGCGCACGCGCCTTTGTAAAGATATTAGCTGTGTTGGCACCGGAGGCCAAGTGTACTACCCGAGCCTGGCGGCGCTACTGTAGCTCGCGCAGGAGGAAGTACCGGAGCTGGATATGCTTCGCTCTGCCCTCCAATCGAGGCTCCTCACTCTGTCCTCCAGTCGAGGCTCCTGATACAGGAGGATCATGGTCCTGTTGTCAGCGAACAGGACCAGGGCAGAGCTAGGCCACTCACCTAAGTCTATGAGTAAGAAAGTCAGCCAGTGGAGCTTCTGTGGTGCCATGGTACCGGCATAGATCTCAGCCTCACAGCTAGTTTGGGCCACAGACGACGAGCGACTGAACCTCCACGAGATGGCACCTACACCAAGGCTAAAGCAATAGCCCTGAGAGGACCTGAGCGTCTCAGCATCATCTGCCCACAAAGTGTCTGTGTAACCTGTAAGGACCACTAGCCTACGCCCTCCTAGCACCAGCCCCATGCCCGATGTACTTGCTAGATAATGCATAACCCCCTAAGCGGCCGACTAGTATTGTGGTCGGTGTCTGCCTGGGGCCACAAAGCGAGCCAGGATGCTAAGAGGGTATGTGAGATTTGGGCGAATGCATGTCATCAGGTACATGAGGCAACCCACCAGCTCTTCGTAAGGACAACTAGACTTTACAGACTCCTCAGGGACTGGAGCCGAGAGCCAGTTGTCTACGTAGACAAGGATGTAGAACGTGGTGTGGCCAGCACGAACGAAGAGCGAAGGGTCTGCAGACGACGGGAAGAACCACAGGTGAGCTAGCGTAGGACGCAGCATGTCGTGCCACTCACGGGGTGCCCGCCGAAGGCCGTAAACCGAGCACAGGAGGAGCCACTCGGTACCAGGGGTGAAGGTGCCGGTGAAGCCAGGCGGATGGCGCAAGTAGACCTGCTCATGTAGACTACCCTGGAGAAACGATGTGGAGAAGTCGAGGGAGTGCAGCTCGTAGTCACGCAGTGCTACTACATGTAGCAGCGCCCGAAGAGTACTCATCTTCGAGTCGGGGCGAAGGGCTGAAATAAGTCAACACCTTCGTGCTGACTAAAGCATCTAGCCACGTAGCACGCCTTGAACACAGGCGGCTCTCCTGGAGAACGCTTCACCTTGAAGAGCCACCGGCCATCGACTACGTTCACCCCGGGTGGGGGAACTGTGTCGACGTAGGTGACGGTGGATCTCCAAGATTCCATCTCCGCGTCCATGGCAGCTATCCACTGAGAGGCCCAGGGTTCCGAGGTCGCCTCAGCGTACGTGCGAGGGGTCGGGATGTCAAGGGCGTCTGGGTCACCCTCACGAGCTAGCAGCATGGAGCAGAGATGAGGAGCAGCCTCCGACAGGAAAGCGAGCTTGTACTGCCGGTCCTCCAGATCGTCACTACCAAGGGCAAGAGCATCCCCGACGGACGGAGGACAGGCAGGGTCAGAGACCAGAGCGGTGGCGTAGTCAAGGCAGCAGGTAGAGGCAAAGTCTACGACGTCAGCGGCAAGAGCGTCACGACTCGAGACAGGAACAAACGTGTCGGTAACGAGGGAGGCAAGGACCCGAGGAACAAAAGGACTAGCAACATGAAGGAAGTCAAACAGAGGAGGAGGAGGGACAACAAGCGACGACGGAGGAGGCGACGGGAGGAGGGGAGGACGAGACACATGGGAACGAATCAACATAGGTGGAGAGCGCTGGATAGGAGAGACATGACAAGCACAAGAGGGACGGCGAGACTGGATGTGGGACAGAGGCGTCGGGTCAGGAGACACAGGAGGAGAATGAGGGGGGAAACGAGCCGGAGACGTGTTCAGCGGAGGAAGCACAGGACCATAAACAGGCGGGAGAGGCTCAAGCGGATGGTCAGGGGAGGGAAGACCGGGGAGGCAAAGGGTGGAAACCGGCGGCGACTATTGCTGATGCTGCTCCTCCGCGGCGACACTTGAACCTCCAGAACACTCCACGCCAACACCCCCAGAGCGAGAACCGTCTCCAACACCGGCGCCACCCAAAGGAACGCCGGTACGAGCCACGACAGTAACCCCAGGACTAGCACCCCTTGAACCAGAACCTCGAGAATGAGAACCCTCTCCAACACCGGTGCCACCCCCAGGACCACCGGGACAAGCAACGACAGGAACCCCTGGACGAGCACCCTCCTCAACGCCCACACCTCCAGAGCTCGCGGACCCCTGCGGCAGCTGCTGCTACAGCGGCGGCGATTGCGGCTGTTACTGCAGCGGCGACGGCGGAACAGGAGACACCGGGGCAGAGACAAACAGCAAGAACGGTGCCATAGGGCCACCAGAGTCAGCCGACTCCTCAACCGGGACAACCGACGGGAGGGGAGTGATGTGAGACACACCAGACAGGGTAGAACGGGGACAGAGGGAAGCAGAGGCTACCGAGGAGTGGGAATCAGAAACAGGGGCGGGGAATCCTGGAGACCTCGGTGGGGAAAGCGGTGGTAGAAGGAGACAGACTCGTCAAAAGTGACATCACGCGAGTGAAAGAAGCGGTGAGACAGGGGGTGGTAAAAGTGCCAATCAGACGTGTTGAGGGGAAGCCAAGGAAGACACAGTGGACAGTGCGGGCAGTGACCTTATCCGTGCCAGAGGCACGAACGTGAGCAAGGCAGCCCCAGACGTGGAACGCAGACGCGTCATCAGGGAACCCAGTCCAGAGCAGGGTCGGGGAAACCTGCGACCGCAGGGAGTGTGGCCACAGGTTAAGCTGGTAAGAGGTGTAGCGAACTGCGAATGACCACAGAAAATGGGGTGCACCGGCATGGATCATGGAGGTGCGAGCCACCTCCATGACCAAACCGATGCGCCACTCAGCAACCCCATTCTGCTGCGGGGGTGTTCGGCAGGGTGTACGATGGGGTGACGCCCACCGCACGACAAACTGGCCAAGTCGAGCAAAGGCGAACTCGCCGCCACGGTCGGAGTGGAGACGCAGCACCGTGCTGCGGTGGACTCGCGCATCTACGACCCAAAATATAAGAATGTCAAGCACGTTGGCCTTCCGCCCCAGGGGAAACACCGTGGTGTAGCGCGCAATGTCATCAACAAACACTAGAAAATAGCACTCGCGACATGGTCCAGAGACAGGGGCGGGACTCTAAACGTCCAGGTGTAGTGTCTGAGTGGCGCAGTCGTAGGGGGGAGCGAAGAGGAGTAGGGAGCACGGTGCAGCTAGCCCTCGACGCAGGGCGTACACGGTAGTGCAGGCAAGGGAGGGACGGCAGCGAGCAACGCAGGGAGACAACGGACAAGCCCGTGATGGGACATGTGATGCAGACAAGGGAGAGCGAGGTGACCTAGGCGGTGGTGCCACAGCAGTGAAGGGTGGGTGAGCGACCGGCATGAGCAGGTTGCACCTACCTGAGAGGACGCGGCGACCTGGGGGGGAGCTCCCACCGGGAGGGACGCAGTGTCTAGATTGAACAGGCAAGACACGGGGTCCCGGGGGAACGTGGTAAGAGGGGCACTACTGGCGGCCTCTGTACTGAGAGTGTACCGCTCGTGTCTAGGAAACGTAGTGGTGACGCCAAGATCCTGAAGACAGCCGACACCAACTAGGTTCCTGGAAGACGAGGGGATGTGCAAGCCTGTAAGAGAGCCCGAGGGGACCGCCGGACAGGGAAGGGTAGTGGAGCTACGTGCGATTTCCAGGCCTGGGGAGGGGTCAGCAAGCGCTACATCGGCAGGGGCAGCAAGCAGCGTGAGCGAAGTTCGGTCGCGGACAAAGCAGGTAGACACTCCAGAGTCGAGCATGAAAGAGAGCAAAGCAGTAGCGTGTGCCGTAGCGGCGGCTGGCAGAGGGGCTAGCGTAGAGCCTAAGCTAAACCAGACAGGAGGTCCTACGCCTGACGCAGCAGGGGAACCTAGACTACACATCAGAGGCACAACTATACTACACAACATAGGGTAATAAGATCCGGTCACACTAGAGTCATTCGCATACATAACATACTGTACATAGCAATTCTAATATGATCCATGTCAAGCTCAAAGATGGGCACACGGCGGCGGGCCAGAGCGTACGAGTCAGGAGGGTGCGAGGTGGGACCAAAGAGGAGACAGTAGAGGTCGTCGAGGCGACGGTAGCAGCGGGCTGCGGTGTGACCTGGACGGTCGCAGACGGTGCCGCGGCAGGGGCCGGTCTGAAGCTGGTACTGGCAGGTGGTCACACTAGAGTCGCCACCCGACACCAAGCTGCGTGGGACACCACCCTGACCACCACCACCAGTGCCACCTGGCCACCACGGCGGCGGGGGTCCCCACAGCGACTGCAGCTGCTGCTGTGACTGCTGCTGCTGCTACTGTTCTGGGGCACCAGCCCCGGTCCCCTCATCTGCACCACCGTCCCCGCCCCCACCTCCACCACCCCCACCACCCCCACCACCCTTCCCTCCCCCACGCCCCCACTTGGGGCGGTGGCCCCTACCCTGACGTTGCTGGGCTGAGGCCGTGGCGGTGATCTCAGCAGCAGGGGCAGAAACGTCGGAGTAAGTGCACTGGGAGGGAGCGCAGCCCTGGAAGATAGGGACTGGCACAGTATCGCTAGACTGAGCGATAGTGCGCTTGCGGGTCTCTATCGCGGACAGGGCGGTGACAAAGGCAGGGAGGGTGAGGTCACCTGGGTGGTGACTAAGGAAGTGGTCGCACGAAGTGGCTAGGTGGTCAGGTAGGCGCATGGCAATGAGGTAAAGGGTAGAGCAGAGCAGCGGTGGGAAGATAGTGTGCTGTGCCTCAGTGCTAGCAGTGCACTAGCTAGTCTCCAGTGCGCAGAGGTGCGTGGCAAGGTCAGCGACAGTGGGGAAGGCCGCAAGGTCAGGGAACAGCATCAAGAGAATCAGGCGACCTGCAGAGGCTGATGTGGGGGTGGAATAACGCGCGATGACAGCTAAGAATATCAGAAAGAAAATGATTGTACTAGAATGTGTGTGTACAAGGATATATAGACTAGGGCATTGTACCCTCTAAGGCACAATCCAGTATAGTCTACAGTAACAACCTAAGTTACATTTGACACACCCCCTAGACTATATAGGGGCAGTGCCTAACAAGGGAAGAAGCAGCTCAGGGCGGCACTACTAGTCCAGCCTCTGAGACAAGGGTCTAAAGACCAGTCAAAAGGAGTACAGACAAGGCAAGAGCAAGCCCAGGGCGGCACTACTAGTCCAGCCACAAGGCCAGTCTGGGTAAAACATATATATAAAGGACAGTACAAAGTCAAGGCCCTAGCAAGTGAGAGGCTACAGGAACGAGACCCAGCTGTACACAGTGCCGCTGATCATCTTTAGGCGCAAGCGCCTTCGTAAAGATATCAGCTGTGTTGGCACCGGAGGCCAAGTGTACTACGCGCGCCTGGCGACGCTGCTGCAGCTCACGCAGGAGGAAATACCGCAGCTGAATGTGCCGCCATGGAACCGGCGTAGATCTCGGCCTCACAGCTGGACTGGGCAATAGACGAGGAGCAAGAAGCTCTCCACCAGACGGCACGTGAACCAAGGCTGAAGCAGTAGCCCTGTGAGGACCTGAGGGTCTCGGTGTCGTCTGCCCAAGAAGCGTCTGTGTGTCCAGTAAAGACCACTGGCCTACGTCCTCCTAGCACTAACCCCATGCCCGATGTACTTGCAAGATAACGCAGAACCCTCTTAGCGGCAGACCAGTGCTGAGGTCGGGGTGTGCCTGTAGCCACAAAGCGAGCCAGGATGCTGAGAGGGTATGCGAGATCTGGGCGCGTGCAAGTCATCAGGTACATGAGGCAACCCACCAGCTCTGCGTAAGGACCACTGGGCTCTGCTGACTCCTCAGGAACTGGAGCGGAGAGCCTGTGGTCTAGAGGCAGAGGAGTAGGCTGTGTGGAGGAGGACTGAAGGCCGAACCTCTGAAGGACCTGGCGCACCAAGTGTGACTGAGTCAAAGTGATGGTGCGGGCTGCTCTGTCCCTGGAGATCTGCAAGCCAAGGTAGTGGCGCAGTTCTCCAAGTTCAGTGCATGTGTGTCTCTTGCTCTGATACAGGCGCGAACGACCAGAGGGGTGGCTAGGGACGAGCGCGAACAGCCAGAGGGCCGGCTAGGGACGGGCGCGAACGGCCAGGGGGGCCGGCTAGGGACAAGCGCGACAGCCAGGGGGCCGGCTAGGAACGTAGGGGCGGAAGCGTGAGCGGGCTAGGGGCGGATCTAACCTTGCTCTGATACCATATCAGAAAGAAAATGATTGTACTAGAATGTGTGTGTACAAGGATATATAGACTAGGGTGTTGTACCCTCTAAGGCACAATCCAGTATAGTCTACAGTAACAACCTAAGTTACATTTGACAAAGAAGTCCTTGGCATTCGCTACGGTGGTAAAGCGGGGACGCTTGGACAAGGGGGGGGCGTGGCTAATGGCAAGCTGAGCAACAACGCCGCGCGAGTCCCAGACAGCATAGGCAAGCTCGGCAGCGGCAAAAGCCTCACGCTCAGCAGACGTGGGCGTCAGGGAGGGCAGCAGGCAGGGCAGGGTGTTGGAGCTTACCGTCGACGTGGACGGCCAGGGAGTGGCCGTCCTGGCGCTGCCTGGTCAGCTGGCGGCGGAGGTCGACGAGCCACGCCTCAAATTCAACGGCCCGACCCTCCGCGTCCAGGCGAAGCACACCGTCAGTCATCGCCACAGCTACAGCAGCTGACAGCCACTAGAGGCAGAGGTGAGCGGTGGGGAGCGGTGGAGAGCGGTGGAGAGCGGTAGAGAACAGTGGTGTGCGGTGAAGAGCGGTGGAGTGCGATGGAGTGCGGTGCTGAGATGTGACGTGGGAGCGATGGAGACTGCCGGCGGGAGCGCCCGCTCAGAGGGGAGCCAAGGCCGGCAGGTGGGGGCGGCAGAGCGGCGGGGCGGCGAGCGGCTCGGCGACGCAGGGACACGACGTCACGGCAGTACTGCGGCATGGCTGCCCGGCGGCGCGGCGGCTCGGTGACACGGCGTCATGGTGGCACTGCGGCTCGGAGGCGCGGCGGCGCGGCGGCTCGGCGGCACGACGGCTGGCGAGCGCGGGGCTGGCGAGCGAGGGGCCAGCAAGCGCGGTGCTGGCGGGTGCAGGGCTAGCGAGCGAGGGCCAGCGAGCGCGGGGCCAGCGGGCGCGGGGCCAGTGAGCGCAGGGCCAGCGAGCGAGGGGCTGGCGAGCGCGGAGCTGGCAACGGGAGGGCCAGCAGGCGCAGGGCTGGCGCACGCGAGGCCAGCGAGCTACAGGCCGGCGAGCGATGGGGCTGGCGAGCGCCGGGCCGGCGCAGGGCCGGCAGGCGCGGGGCTGGCGAGCACGGGGCCAGCGAGCGACGGAACCGGCAGGCACGGGGCTGGCGAGCGCGGGGCCAGCGAGCGACTGGGCCGGCAGGCGCGGGGCTGGCGAACGCAGGGCCAGCGAGCGACGGGGCTGGCGACGGGCGGCTGGCGCGTACGGGCGGCCAGCGGCTAGCAGAGGCGGCTGGCGGCTAGCGGCTAGCGGCGGTGAGCAGCGCGTGGCTAGCAGAGGTGGCTAGCGACTAGCCGCTAGGAGCGGGCAAGCTAGCGACGGGTGGCTAGCGACTAGCCGCTAGGAACGGGCGGCTAGAAACGGGCGGCTAGGACTAGGACTAGGGCGGAAGCGCGGGTGGGCGGGGAGAACCCAACCTAGCGCGTGATACCATCTCAGAGTAATGAATTGAGTATGATTAGGGGATACAAGGGGATATAACATAGAGTGTTGTACTCTCTATGAGCATGCACCTATCTAGCCTATAACATATACCGGTACCGGTAGAATTATATGTTGACACTAAGACCCCTCATCAGGCGAGCCACTTTTCACCTTTCGGGTTCAACCATTCCAAACGGGCCCAACCAGCACGCATCGAATTCGTAATGTACAGTACCACGCGAGTCTGATAAGTGGCGTCACTGACAAGAGGAACACACTCTTAGGGTACCTGTGAGCCTCTCGTCGCCAAAATTGGCTGATCGGGCCCTGGACGGAACCTGGAAAATCGAAGTCGATATTGCACTCGTCTTATCCTGCGCAAAATTTCGTCTGAAATCTCAGGGCGAATTCCTATGAAGTAGGATCAGAATCAGAAACGTGAAATCCATTTGTGATCCCTTTGTCCGGTCTATTATGCCAAGATCAGAAACGAGGGCAGCCACCTCAGCGTCGCACAAGGACGCCCGATTGGCTGCCCCTACAAACTTATTCGTCACAGCCCTAAACGAGCGCCAAACAAGCACAGCGTAGCAAAAGTTCGCCGACGCGCAACGTGCAGCGAGGCGAAACAGAAAAACCCGAAAAATCACGTAAAGCACGTAACGGGCACAAAAATTCCATTGCTTGTGATTGGAGCGCACTTTTTCCCAGTCAGATTCGGCATGGCGAAGATTTTGAAACTACCAACCTGCATGGTCAAGTCTGGGCAGCCGTGGATTTGTTCTGTGTTGGACACAAGGGTGTACACGTCGGAACATGCGATGCATCCTTTTTCGCACGCGATAGTTTTACAAGATTGTTGATCTCCACGTAAAATGGTAGGATCAGAAACATTCTTGATTCTGATCCTACTTTGTAGGAATTCGCCCAGAGACTCCCCTAATTTTTTCGTCTGATTGTCAGACCAAACTTTGAAACCCGATTCTCAGTCAGCCCTAAATCCTAGCTGAAACCCAAGTGTAACGCGAAAAAAAAGAGAGCAGAGTGGTGTGCCACACCTGCCTCAGACTCTCAGAGAGAACAATGCTGTCGGCGAGTAACAGGTCGATGGAAGTTGCATTGCACTGCGTGACATGCAACGAGAGAGACCACCAAAACTGGGACTGGTGCTTCCAGACTGCAAGCCCAAGGGACAATCATCCCTTCAAACAAATACTGGAGCGGCCTCCAAACCTGCGATGCCGAACGAGGCTATAATATTCAACTGTCACCATATTTCGCTGTCAAGGTCATGCTGGTAACTGTTACATGAAAACATGCTGTTGCCACGTGTGCTGCCGTAGGGTCGACGACTGAAGGCTTCCCCCAACTAGGAGCTGTAGAAACTGATTGCTGAACGTGGAGTGAGAACACAAGGACGAGCTAAAGAGAGTGGACCGGGGAAGCTGTTGGTCCTGGTAGGTCGCGCTCCGGAATCTGGGAGCTTCTAATGCGACACAGTGCTTGTGGGGTGTGGGATCATTACGATGGCATGGCATGGCGTGGCATGGCATGGCATGGCGTGGCATGGCATGGCGTGGCGGCAGCTTGTTGGTGGTAAGGTGCTGGGGGTGGTCAGTGGAAGGGCAGTGGGTCACAGAACATGGATGACACCTCCTCCAGAAAAGACGAATGAATTGGGGAGGTGCTTTCTCTCAGGCCACCACTCCCCATGCCACTGTTGCTGGTGCTGCTGATGGGAATGTTGCCGTTGCTGCCCTTGTTGCCGTTGCTGCTAGTGTTAAGCCCATTGCTCTTGATGTTCTTGTTGCCGCGGGGAGGGATGGGGGTGTTGCTGTTGCTGCTGTTGCTGTGCCCTCCCTTGCACATCGAGACATGACCGCTACTGATGCTGCTGCTGTGCATGTGCGCCGGACCCATTTGGCTAGCATCCACAGGGGTGGGGATGTGGTGGTGGGCGGGGTGCTGGGATGGCGGCATGAAGGGATGGTGAGGAAGCATGGCGGTGGCATGCATCCCATGTGGGTGCAGGGGAGGGGCGGCATGCATGGGATGCATGTGCATGGCATGGCCATGCATACGGCTGAATGGGTAGTGCGTTGTTGAGCCAGGAGCAACAGAAACAGAAGCTGCTGCTGCTGCTGCTGCTGCTGCTGCTGGGGTAGGGGGAGGAGGAGGAGGAGCGGGAGGGAAGGCAGGGAAGGGAGAAGGAGGGAAGGGCGGCCAGAAGGCAGGAGGGGCTACGCCCATGTGCGAGGGCCACATGAGGGGGTGGGACACGTGAGGGTAAGACGGAGGTGGGGGATACCCACCCCTCTTGCCCGCTGCTGCTCTGCCACCACCACCATAACCACTCCTTTCCTCGTCCTCCTCGCCCCCCTCGTCCTTCTCCTGCCTTCCCACCGCCGCTCTCACTGCCTCCCTGTCCCCCTCCTCCATCCCCACCTCCTCCTCCTCTTCCGCCTCCTCCTCCTCGCCCCTCTCCCTCTCGTATGAGCTAGTCCCAAATCCGCCGTGAGGGAAGGGCAGAGGATGGTAGGGGTGGGAGGGGAAGTAGGGGAATGGAGGGAAGGGCGCGGAGCGGGGAGAGCGAGGGTCTGATGCCCTTGATGCTGCCCCTCTTGCTGCTGCTGATGGTGCTGCTGATGCCGATGGTGACTGTGACGAGGGTGATAGTGTTGATGGGGGTGGTGGCAGGTGGTGGCCGGGGAACGGAGGCATGATGGGGGGCGGAGGAAAGAAGGGCTGCAGACAACAAGACGAGGGGAGGGGAGAACGAGGAAGGGTGAGGAAGTGCAGGCCGAAAGGACGAGAGTGAATGGCAGGATGATAATGGAACAAAAAACGCGAGAGCAGGAGTGGGTGATCGACGGAGGGAGGGAGTTAGGAGGGGAGGGAACATACCTGAGGCAGGAGCGGAGGAGGGAAGTACCCAGCTGGCAGCATGGGGTAGGGCGGCGGCACATGTGCTGCTCCCTGCCTCGGCTTCCCTCGCCCAGACTCCTCTCCCCCCTCGCCCATGCTCCCATGCCCGCCCACCGCATGCATGCTCGCATGCGCCTGCCCATGCCGGTGCATGCTGCCATCCCCATGGCCCGTTGCTCCATGCCCGAAGCCATGCCCCATGCCATGGGCTGCAACCCCGTGGCCATGTGCATGCGTGAATGCGAACGGGTCTGCATGTGCCCTGTAGTGGAGTGCCCCGTGCGAGCCAGCGGGCTTGCCATGCCCATGCGCCGCCAGCCCATCCATCCCTCCCAACCCTCCCATCCCTCCCAACCCTCCCATCCCTCCCACTGCGCCCATTCCCCCCGCGCCTGCCATGTGTGAAGGTCCTGGCACCGCGTCCCTGCCATACACATGCGCGTGGGGGAGCGAGGGCGGGTGCGCCTGTGTGCGGGGATGCACTTGCGTCCGCGCATGCCCCTGCCCCTGCCTGTGCAGCCCGTGCACGAGGTCTCTGAGGCGGGGGTCGCTGGCGAGCAGCTTGTCCAGGTGCTTGTTCAACACGCCCTCCGCGAAGTGCAGCGTGTGGCGCCTGACAGGGGGAGACGGGAGAAGTGGGGAAAGGAAGGGGAGAAAAGATGGACCACACGGCGGGGAACAGAAGGGGGTGCAGTCGGGAGGAGAAAAGCACCGAGGGGGAAAGCAAGTGTAGCCTCACATAAATTGCATGCATCGAATTGAAGGGCGATAACCAAGCAACCGCCAGCCTGCAATCGGATTTCTACCACCTGAATGCCCGCCTCAACCCGAATCTCTGCTGTTTTCACCTGAAGGAGTTGGCCTGGCCGGCAGTGAAGTCCGGCGTCGACTGCCAGAGCGTGTGGCGGCGAGGCTGCGGATTCATCTCCTTGAAAAACTGCGGCGGGCGCGACACCTGGGGGGAGGAGTGGGGGAGGGAGGGAGAGGGAGGGGAGGGAGGGAGGAAGAAGCAAGGAGATGGAGGGAGAGGGGGCGAGGGAACAGAGTGAATGAGGTGTTGCAACGAGACGATGCAAAGGAGAAGCCACATGAGATTCCATTGAGGAGCCGATGTCTGGGACTGTATCTTGCAAAGAATCACACACACTGCCATTTCCGCATGCCTGGTTCGCCCCAATTGCTGGACGCCCAGCCCTATGAAGAACCCATAGGGCGATACTCGTACGGGACTCCATAAGGCAGTATCGCCCTATGGGATCGCCATCTTGCTCTCGAGCCCAGCCCCCCCCCCAACCCTTCTCCGCCCCCCACTCTAGTACTGTCCCTGATTGAGTCGCACTTGTAGCACACCCATGGCTCTATATCTCCGCCTACCTCTATCTCCAGCACGCCTGGCTCGCCCTTGTTGGTGGAGGCCCGGAGGAAGGCGATGTCACCCCACTGGATCTCGATCTTGCTCTTCAGCCCGCCCTCCAGCACCTCCCACACCAGCTTGCGCTTAGCAAAGTAGCACTTAGCCACCAGGTCGCCCTCGTACTTGCTGTGCCTCTGGAGGTATGGGAAGCGGGGGGCGGGAATGTGTGTGTGGGGGGGGAGAGGGGGAGGGGAGGGATTGATCAGGGAAAATAATGGGCAAGCGACAGGATATGGGAGGAAGGTCCAACAGGGGTTTAGAGAGGTTTTATGATTGGAGGGGGGACCATCATTCCGCTTTGAATGGCGCTTTGCGCACTGTATGGCAACAAGTGTCTCTCACCCCTCTGACTCCATCACACCTGTATGGTACACTGGTGTTGCGTGCATTGTCCTCGTGCTACAACCATCGCATGTACTCATGCGCCTCGTGATGTGTTTCCACCTTGCACTATCTCCCATTACACCCGCGTTAAATCTGCGCTACAGCCTGCTACATCCGCAACCCCCTCTCACCTCCCAGCTGCCGATCGCCATTCTCGTCGCGGGGAAGTTGGACGCCTTCAGCTTGTCCGACGGCGGCACTGGCGCGAACGGCGCGCTTAGCGCCATCGCAGCGCCGTCTGACGCCGGTAACGCCCCGTCTGACGCCGCCAACGCGCCGTCTGAGGACGGGAAAGCACCACCCGCCATGGCGGGGCGTCCGCCAAACGCCACTAGCGCCGGTATCCCTTTCCCCTGCGCCTGCGCCTGCCCATGCGGGGGAGCGCTACCAGGTCGGACAGGCGCCTCCCGTCCTCCGCTTACATTCCCCCGCGCGCTATTGCCCCGCGCCGACCCCAAGTTGCTCAGTTCTGCCTCGCTGCTGCTACTGCTGCTGCTGCTGTTCATTCCCCCTCCGCCCATCCCGCGCGCCGTCCGCTGTGCCGCCCCTCCGCCCATCCCGCGCGCGGGTCCCGCGGGTTCTCCGCCTTCTTCGCCGCTCGGTGCGCCTACCCGCGCCTCTTCTGCCATATCCACGTCGCCAGAACCGTCGCCCGCCCCGTCGTCACCAGCGTCGCCAGCGCCCTGCGACAGCCTGTGCGAAATGAACTCCACCAGCGATGGCGTCTTGCGAAGCGTCAGCCCGAGCGGACTCGCCTCTACGACAGCCGCGCGTGACACTAACGGGGGGAGATCATGATCCACCGTGCCGCTGCGATTGTGACTATGCGGAATGCCGTCCGCAAGTACCGCCGCTGGTTCCGCTAACTTCGAAGCAGGCGACGCGGGTGCGCGATGCGCCGAGGCGACGCCAGACGTGGCGGGCTTCGGAGCGTGCTTAGCGGAGACGCGGTCCGGCGGAGGCGGCATCGGCGCAGGCGGTGCGGACATGGCAGCGCTTGTTGTCTGATGGCGTAGGGGACAGAGAGGGATGATGGGTGAGGAGAGAGGGAGATAACGGAGACAGCGAATGTGGTGCGATGGAATGAGGGGATGAGCCGGTGGCTTAATCGGCGGGAGAAAAAGGACGAACACGAACCGGAATAGGGATGAACGGAACCGTCGAATGTGGAAGTTGAACTACCAGGAAACGGAAATAGGATGAAGATGAAACTGATTAGGGTTGAGAATGAAACGGATGAGGGACGAACATGCGACGGCTCAGGGGTAGACATGCAAGGGATGAAAGATGAGCGTGAAACGGGTGCGGAAGGGACGTGAGGCGGATCTACCTAACAGCCAGGACAATGGTCGTATGGCAATTGGTCAGCGAACATGGTGGGCATGGCGGCATGGCAGGCTGAAAAACAACAGACTGTGGCGAGGAATCGGTCATGGCGACACATTGCGACGCATGGCGACACATGGCGACGCATAGTGACGCATGGCGACGCATGGTAACGCATGGTGACGCATGGTGACGCATGGTGACGCATGGTGACGCATGGTTGATCCATACATTGCCGGTTCACCATTCTGTGATCCTGAATGGATTGCTTCTGAACCCCGATCAGGCCGCACCAACTCTACATTCCAGCCAGCATGCCTCCTGTTGCCGCCAGAACCGCGAAAGCGGCAAAACCTTTTGACCACTGACGGCATCGGAAGTCCCTGATCACTCTGAATCGCGATATCAGCAGCCATGTCCGTACCTGGCAGCTGATGCCGCCGGGGAAGGAATCCTTGTGATAATTGTCCAGGGGGTGAATCTCCAAGGAATGTTTCTCCAGGGGATGCTTCTCCATGTACTTGACGCGTTTCCCGCCCCTCCCGTCGCCATGAGCACACGTGATTCCCTGCGAAACCAGGTTACCAGCTTCCCCAACCACGGAGATCACCTTCACCGAGCCTGCTCCCGAGCCTGACGCCGAAGCTGCAGCCAGAGCGGCGCTGGCCGCCGAACCTGGACCCGAGGTTATGCCGAGAGTGGCAGAAGAGAGGACCGTTGGACCGTGCGATTCGAATGCTTCATTTGATGCGACTCGCGTGCTGGACATGCACTGAAGAGACGGCAAGGCCGCTGCGAGAAGCGACGCCATTAAAACGAAGTTTGGCGAAATACCTCACGAATCACGAACTTCGCTGAGACTAGTTAGGACAGATATGGTACAGGCGACGGTATTGCTCCGTCAAGATATGAGATTGGAATCCTGGCTGACCAGCCCGGCTGGTCAGGAGGAGTGGGGAGAAGCGAAGAGAAGTGAAGTGACAAAGGAGAGAGTGAAGTGAGGCTGGCCAATATGGCAATGGGAGCTGCGAATGAAGGGAGAGCCTGAGGAGGAGGTGGTGCCTGTGTGAGAGTCAAGGGGAAGGAGACGAGTGACCAGCGAGCATGTGAAGGGGAGGGAGATGACTGCGTGTGGGGAGAATCGACGGTGGATCGGTCGCTCCTGGACGAATCTTACGGCTGCGGAGAAGCTGGTCAGGTGTACAATTGGTGTGAAGCAATGTGGAGATTGAAGCAGTACGACCAGCTGGATGATGTGAATGGTTGCTGGGAGATGGGAAGGATGGTGGTGGTCAAAGGGGTAAGGGGGGGCGACAGGGTCAGCAGGATGGACCATGGATGGGATGTGATAAAACTGGTGGGATGTGATGAAGTGGGGTTTGAAAGGGTGCAAGCAGCAGCCATGCAAAAAGATCTGGCGGAGGAACCCTTTTTGCAGGGATCACAGGGGAGGGGAGCTGGCAGGGGGAACACATACAGTGTGGGGGTGGGGGAGGAGATAGGAGGGAGAGGAAAAGGTGGGCATGATGCTGCAAAGTGGGAGGATCTTTTCAGGTGGAGCCATGCAGCCAATGGCGTGCCCTGCACGTACTGCCCGTTTCACGCTGTAACGAGTTGCACTATAAAGGGGTTGATCACTCTCTAGAACAGGGCTCTCGCTAAGCCTAGGGTATTCCAAGGTCACAGAATCGCCCCCGAAAATACCCGTTAGCGGACGGAATCGCCGAAAGTTTACCCGTTAGCATACGGATTCGTCGAAGAGCTACACTTGGTTTGATACTACAGTAACATCCTTGAAGGCTAATGGCCTTGGCCACGGCCAAGGGAAAGCCATCGAAACCGCGGGGACTGTTCCCCCCGCATTCTACGCCTGAGGCAGTTGGAAGAGTAGAAAAACTCCGGGCAACTAACCACCCGCTTTGCTTGGGTGGAGGAAGTTGGGAAAAGTAGAGGGAAGGGTGAGAAAGGGTGATACACCACTACGAACAGATCCCCTACTGCAATTGCACTTCGTACGGAATCAAAGAAAAGTAACCCGCAATTTCGAGAAATCACACGAAAAGCAATCCGTTAGGCAGACGGAATCAAAAACCTTTTACTATGCAAAAAAAACGGAATCAAGTCGAGAACAACTCTTAATTTCGTGACATAAGGGTAATTCCTCTGATAGCCAGAGCCTTGCTCTAGAAGCGCAGCTGCACGGGGGAAGGGTATTGGGGATTGGCGAGGAGCGGTTTGCGGAATCTGGATAACCAGCATGTGGTGGCAGGTGAATCTGACAGCATTGAAAAGTTTCAGGGCTGCAAGTGTCGCTGCGCGCCACCATACGCTGTAAGGCCCTGTTTTCAATAGGAGAGGAAGGTCGCAGAGTCACAAAGCAGGATGAAGGGTTACATATATCTGGAAAAAAGGCTGTGACTGGCTAGGGAATATATTAGGGTGGTCGCGGAGGTGGATGCCAGAGTCAGAAAGTAGGACAATCGACTGAAGCTTCAGTGGGAACGCAACCTGCAAAACATTATCCACTTCAGCTAGATCCTACATCAATAGTCTTGTTTCTGACCTGGCAGCACACGCCAAGATCCTCAATCGGCGTCTGCAATTTGCGTGATGTCCGTCGTTGTGGTTCGAGCCAGAGCGGTTTCTCCGGGCGTCCGCGTGGGACAAGGCATGAAGGGACGTGGAACAAGAGGGCACTGACGTGTAGCAAAGGGTGCGACTGGGTAAATTTCTGAGCTGCTTCTTTATTCTGCCATCTGGAAATTTCACCAGCCTGAGTATCTACGGGTCTATTCATCCTCTCTATTCGGTGTATTCGAGTCTAGTTTCGGGCCGCCTACTTCGAAAAAGAAGATGCAAGATTCTCAATTTCTCGCACACATCAGCAGCTCCGAGACATAGGCTGGGCTCTGCAAGCAAGTGGAGTCGAGGTGGATTTAGAGTTCAGGAAGGTGCGAGCGCGACTTTGCGCGACTTCCCGCACCAACAAGTGAACAAAATTGAGGAAAGCGTCCGCTGGATTTTCTAGAAAGGTACTAGAGAAAATTTCCCCCACCCCGCAAACTGCTTCTCCTGGGCAGATGCAAACATGGGGGGTAAAAACCGCAACAACAAACAAGAGGCAACGAGATCCTTGCTTCTTGCTAACAAGGTAATTACCCTTAATGTCGATAAATTAAGAGTAAAATTTCCATCAATTTCGCTTTTTTGCGGTGTGATTTTTCCCCGAATCTGTCCAACTTACGGAAACGATTTCGCGTGATTTCTTTGTTTGACGAGTAATTTTTTCCGAATCCGTACGTGCTATATTTGTAGTATGGTAATGTGTATGGGGTTAACGAACCCCCCCCCCCGCCTATGAAAATATTGAACGCTTTCAATTTTTAAAAGTTTTAAATTGCGACGAGAGTCCAACAACTTCAGGGTTTCTTTCACCTCTTGTCCTCTTGGCAGACCAATCTCCTCAGCAGAGCCATTACTAATAGCACATGTATGTCGTTCATAGCTTCCTAGGCTTTCGAGTCAATTTAGGGTTGCGTCTAATTTCCTTTGAGTTCCTATTTTCTTTCCGCAGCCTCGATAGTTCTAGGTATAGATATTGAAAGATAGGGACTGCCAGCGCGCTACTGGAACTAACGATGGTGCGAAGGCGATCCTCTACCTCAGTCAAGGAGGTGGAGAAAAGGTCTATGGAAAGCTCAGAGAGGTGACGAGCGAGGAGCGCATCGCGAGTAGGGGCAAGGCGGTCAGGGAGGCGAGTGACAAGGAAGTTGATAATGGCGAAGAGGGGGGTCGGGGCGAGTGCTAGCTGGGCCTCAGTACAGGCCGCACGCCAGCTGGCCTTGAGGGAGCGTAGGTGCTCGACTAAGTTTGCTACAGTGGTGAAGGACATCATGTCGGGGTGGAAGAAAGGGAGGATGAGATGACCAAGAGTGGCAGACGACAGGGTGAAGTACCTAGCGAGGATAGCCAGCCAGAGGGCGCGGACTCATGCAGCACCCACAAAGTGGGAGTGCTCGTTAACCGGCAGGCACGTGAGGATGGCGGCACGAGCAGTAGCATCGCGGGACAGCCATATATTAGTGTAGGCAGTACGAGCAGCCGCATGCACAGCCTGCTACGCAGATGTCGCGTCAGCAGCAAGAGCGCCCGGGCGGGGGACAACAGGGGGCTCACTAGAGACATGGGCGTCCAGGGACTCGTCGTCAATGCGCTGACTCATGAGCTGCAGGAGAACTGTCTCCTGCCAGGTGGCGAAACTGACTGCCCGCCCTTCCCCATCCAAGCGCAGAACGAAGACGCTGGGCGACGCCATGCTGGCGACTGTGGTGGCAGCTGCGGCCGTGAAGACAGAGGCGGCAGAAGCAGGGACAGCAGAGGCAGCTGCAATAGGGGCAGCAGGGGGGCTGCAGTGGGAGCCGATGGTAGCGGTGGCTGCTAGCTATCAGCGGGGTGGCGACGGCGGCGATCCAGCGGTGAGCTGGCTAGCGGCGGCATCTATGCGAGCTGGCTAGCGGAGGCGGCTGTGCGGCTGCAGGCTAGCCGTGGCGGTAATGGCAGCAGCGGGTGCAGTTGCAGTGGCTGCTGGCAGCAAGAGCAGCTGCAGTGGCGGCTGCAGCGGGAGAGAGACGGCGGCAACGGCAGCTGCAGTGGCAGTGGGAGCTGCAGGAGGCAGCGCGGCAGCTGCAAGGGCAGCAGCTGCAGAGGCGGCTGTAAGGGCAGTGGCGGCAGCAGTAGCTGTAAGGGCAGTGGCGGCAGCAGCAGCTGCGAGGACAGCGGCGGCAGAGGCGGCTGCAAGGGCAGTGGCGGCAGCAGCAGCTGCAAGGGCAGTGGTGGCAGTGGCGGCTGCAAACGGCAGCGGTGGCAGTGGCGGCTGCAAGGGCAGCGGCTGCAGCAGCAGCTGCAAGGGCAGCAGTGGCAGTAGCGGCTGCAAGTGCAGTGGCGGCAGAGGCGGCTGCACAGGCAGCGGCGGAAGTGGCGTTGCAAGGGCAGCAGCTGCAGTGGCAGCTGCAAGGTCAGCAGCTGCAGTGGCAGCTGCATTGGCAGCAGTGGCAGCTGCATTGGCAGCAGTGGCAGCCGCATTGGCAGCAGTGGCAGCTGCATTGGCAGCAGTGGTAGCGGCAGCTGCAAGGGCAGCAAGGGCAGCGGCAGCTGCAAGGGCAGCAGCGGAAGTGGCAGCTGCAAGGGTAGCAGCTGCAGCGGCGGCAGCGCAGGTTGCAGCAGCGGCAGTGGCGGGAGAGGCAGTGGCTGCAGTGGCAGTGGCGGCTGCGGCAGCGGCAGGGGCAGCGGCGGTAGCAGCAGAGGCACAGGGAGCAGCGGCAGCGGCGGTAGCGGCAGCAGCAGTGGCTGCACTGGCTAATGCTGCTGGCTAATGTGGTTGGCTAGCTAGCTGGCTAACCTGCTGGCTAGCTAGCGAGCGGGCAGCTAGCTGGCTGGCGAGACACTGAGGGCTGAGCAGAGGCCGGCGGCGGCCAGCAGGCGTGAAACTGCAGGCTAAGGGCTGGACGGCAGGCTGGCGCAGGTGGGCCGGGCGAGCTAGAAAGCTAGTTGGCTGGCGAGCTGGTTGGCGAGCGAGTTTGCCAGGTGGCTCACTTGTCGGCTGGCTAGTGTACGAAACGAGGGGAACGCTAGGGGGGGGGGGGGGGGGGGGGGGAGAGGTTTCGAGACTACGGGGCACGAAATTAGAGAGGGGGAGGTTCGTGAAATTGAGAGAGCGAGACACGCACGAAAAAAATAGAGTTTCTACGGTAACGGCGGAAGCGTGAGTAACGGCGGAAAAAATTATAACCTAGCTCAATACCATGTTAGAGTGGCGGGAAAAAGTATGACTAGGAAGAGGGGAGGGGAGATACAAGTACCAATATTGTCCCCTCTAAGAACTGACCTAGCTAGGCTATAACAAACATATCTAATCTAACTAGATATGTGTATAAAGAATATATGTTTGTTGACAGGCGGGGTTGTGGACTCCAATCCCATGCATAGTCGGGTGTGCTCTGCAGGGATCCCAATTCCTCAAGGTTTGGACATGTAGAGGTACCGTAATCCCCAGCAAAAGGCAGCCCCTTGAAATGAAAACTCTCTGGGTGTTCAAATTGGGGAGGGTGTACTTATATATCCCACCTGCTATAACACCCCATTTTTGTAATCGTAAGTCCACCCACTCAATTTTGTTTTCTATAGTCTTTTCCACCAATACGCATCCTGAATCATAGCGCGTAATTTAGCCCCCCTTGCAAACTCTCGAGAAAAACAGGGCAGGGCTGTCACATGATCGAATGAGGACTACTGAATGTTGCACTATCATCAGTACAAGGTGCTTTTATATTTCCATAGTATATCAGGTAACCAGGTTTATCCTATCCAAAAGGAATAGACCCTTCTAGAAATAGAATCACCTTGCGTATAGCCACGCGAGGCTATTGGCTTTAAGGGATTACGACAGGATTACACTAGATATAACGCGCCAGTACATCCCGAGCCTGGTCGGTGATATAGTCATAATAACAGGATAAGCCAAAGGATTATGGAAAAGGAGGAATAGGGAACCACATGAGATGCGATAAAGACCAAATGAATGAGGATAAAAAGAGGAATGAAACAGAAAGGAAATATGGAAAGGGGAAATTGGTATAACGGTGTCGTACTCTCACACTTCCCCCCCTCAAAGGTGGGTGGTAGAAGTAACACCCTGCTTGACAAGGTAGTCACGAAGAGGACGACGGGCGTTACCCATTTCAAGTTCAGAGACGTAGCCTCAGTAGGATCAGAACCCTTCCAGCAAAGAAGAAGTTCCAGAGTGCCATTGTGATGACGACATTGTCCGAGCACATAGTTGCGTGGACGAACACCGACGGCGACAGTGGTTGGCATTCGGTGTAGAGCGTGTTTGGTCTTGATAGGGTTTAAGATGCTGGTATGGAATGTGTTATGGATCTATCAAGTGGCTCGTTGGCGCAAGCGGAAGCTGACTGAAGTGACCTTTGCTTCAACAATGATAGACCCGCAGAAGCAAGGTTGAAGCTTGGATAGAGGATGGCTGATGTCAAGATTACGGTATGGGTGAGCTGAAACCTTGGCTCTGATTACCAAGTGTTACAGGATCGAATGAGGTCTGCTGAATGTTGCACTATCATCAGTACAAGGTGCTTTTATACTTCCATAGTACATCAGATAACCAGGTTGATCCTATCCAAAGGGAATTGACCCTTCTAGAAATAGAATCCCCTTGCATGTAGCCATGCGAGGCTATTGGCTATAAGGGATTACGGCAGGATTACGTTAGATATAGCTCGCCACTACATCCCGAGCCTGGTCAGTGATATAATCATAATAATAGGAAAAACCAATGGATTATGCAAAAGAAGGAATAGGAAATCAAATGAGATGAGATAAAGACCAAATGAATAAGGATAAAAAGAGGAATGAAATAGAAAGGAGATATGGAAAGGGGAAATCGGTGTAACGGTGTTGTACTCTTACAAGAACGGTTCGGAAGCAAGTTGGGTAAGGTGGGAACTCAACGGGTAGGATTAGATCTCGACGGAATTTAACCAAAAACTCGCATGAATCACACTCATTCCAGTGAAATGTGGCAATACCTGTCTGATGTGACCCCATCTCGCGATTTTTGTGGCTCACACGAAAAACTGGCAAATTTTCTAAAAGATGTATAGGGGAAATTAGAGCTCACTTTATCAAACTGAAAGAATGACTAGGCATCATAACCTAGGGGGTTGTACTCTCTAAGGCACAACCCTATATGGTCTACAACATCACACACAAATATGTTTGACACACCCCCTAGACTGGATAGGGGCAGTGTCAGTTGAGAAACAAGCAGCTCAGGGTGGCACTACTAGTCCAACCTCTGAGGCAAGGGTCTAAAGACCAGTCAAACAAGTACAAACCAAGGTAAGAGCAAGACCAGGGTGGCACTACTAGTCCAGCCATTGGGAGAGGCCACAAGGCCAGTCACGGTAAAATATATATAAAGGTATGTACATAATCAAGACCCTAGCAAGTGAGAGGCTACAGGAACGAGACCTAGCTGTACACAGTGCCGCTGATGATCTTTAGGCGAAAGCGCAGTCATAAAGATATTCGTTGTGTTGGCACCGGAGGCCAAGTGTACTACGCGAGCCTGGCGGCGCTGCTGTACCTCACGCATGAGGAAGTACCGCAGCTGGATGTGCTTCGCTCTTCCCTCAAGTCGAGGCTCCTGACACAGGAGGATCATGGCCCTGTTGTCAGCGTACAGGACCAGGGCAGAGCTAGGCTGCTCACCTAAGTCAGTGAGCAAGAAGGTCAGCCAACGGAGCTCCAGTGCCGCCATGGCACCAGCGTAGATCTCTGCCTCACAGCTGGACCGGGAAACAGACGAGGAGCAAGGAGCTCTCCACGAGACACCACATGAACCAAGGCTAAAGCAGTAGCCCTGCGAGGACCTGAGGGTCTCAGCGTTATCTGCCCAAGAAGCGTCTGTGTGCCTAGTAAGGACCACTGGCCTGCGTCCTCCTAGCACTAACCCCATGGCCGATGTACTTGCAAGATAACGCAAAACCCTCTTAGCGGCCGACAAGTGCTGTAGTTGGTGTCTGCCAGTGGCCACAAAGCGAGCCAGAATGCCGAGAGGATATGCGAGATGTGGACGAGTGCAAGTCATCAGGTACATGAGGCAACCCACAAACTTTGCGTAAGGACCACTGGGCTCTACAGACTCCTCACGAACCGGAGCAGAGAGCCTGTGGTCTACTCGTGTCACAGGATCGAATGTGTCGAGGAAAGGTTGCACTATCGATCAGTACAAGGCGCTTTTATACTTCCAGAATACATCAGGTAACCAGGTTTATCCTATCTAAAGGAATAGACCCTTCTAGAAAATAGAATCACCCTGCGTATAGCCACGCGAGGCTATTGGCTTTAAGAGATTACGACAGGATTACGCTAGATAGCGTGTCTAGAACATTCCATGCTTGGTCGGTGATATAATTATAATAAGGGAAGAAACCAAAGGATAATGGAAAATGGGGAATATGAGGCAAAAGGAGATGAGATAGAAAGAGGAATGAAATGAAGATGAAATATGGAAAAGGCCAAGTGGTGTAACGGAGTCGTACTCTCACACTTCCCCCCCTCAAAGCTGGGTGGTAGAAGTAACACCCTGCTTGACAAGGTAGTCATGCAGAGGACGACGGGCGTTACCCATGTCGGTCTCAGAGACCCAGCTGTCCTCAGAAGGATCATAACCCTTCCAACGGATGAGAAGCTCCACGGTGCCATTCCGACGACGACGATGTGCAAGCACGGACTCGACCTCGTACTCGGGTTCGTTCTGGACGAGGACGGGCGGCGGCGGCGGCGGCTGACGTCCGACGAAAATTGTGTTCGGGTCCCGATAGGGCTTCAGAAGTTGGACGTGGAAGGCGTTGTGAATCTTCCAGGTAGCTGGCAGGCGTAAGCGGAAGGTAACAGGAGTGACCTGGGCTTCAACGAGGAAAGGCCCGCAGAAGCGAGGTCGAAGTTTAGATGGGAGATGGCTGATGTCCAGGGTTGCGGGTGTCAAGGAGAACCTGGTCTCCCACGGAAATGGTGTGGTCGTTGCGATGGCGATCGGCCTGGCGCTTCTGTTGCTGTTGAATGTCAAGGAGGCGCTTATGGGTCCGATCCCAAAGCTGATGCATGGTTGTGATGAAGTCATGTGCAGGTTGAACTGTTGCTGGTGTTGTCGGTTTCTGTGGTGTGAGTGGGTGGCGTCCGTAGCAGAGGAAGAACGGCGTCTGTCCCGTAGCGGCGTGTGTAGCGTTGTTGTAGGCAAACTCCAGGACGGGCAGGTGCAAGTCCCATTTGGAGATGTCGTCCTTGCAGGCTGCTCGGAGGAGTTGCTCAACAATTTGGTTGAGGCGCTCGGTCTGTCCGTCTGTCTGCGGATGGTATGCGGATGACATGGCGAGTTTGGTGCCGAGCAGAGACATAAGTTCCTTCCAGAACTTGCTAGTGAACTTGGGGTCTCGGTCGGAGATGAGTGTAGTTGGAATGCCATGCTGTGAGATGATGTGACGAACGAAGAGTTGTGCTGTCTCCTCGGTGCGTGCCGTCGTGTGCGTCGGGATGAAGTGTCCCATTTTGGAGAACTTGTCAATGACGACAAGGATGGCGTCATGACCGCTGGAGGTAGGTGGTAACCCGGTGATGAAGTCCAGGCTAACCACTTGCCATGGTTGTTCTGGGACAGGAAGAGGCTGCAGTAGTCCCGCCTTTTTCTGCTTGCTGCTCTTCATCCGCTGACATGTATCACACGAGGTGACGAATTTCTGGACGTCGTCTGCCATATGGGGCCAGTAGTAGTGTTTGGCGATACCGGTGAGCGTCTTGTTGCTACCGAAGTGTCCGGCGTAGAGGACGTCGTGATATTCTTCGAGTAGTAACTGGCGCAAAGGAGGGTAATTGGGTACCCAGATTTTTGGTGATCCTTTCCGGTACGCGATGTCACTGTCCCACTGTAGCAGATGTCGTTTTTCTGCCAAGGAAATTTCGGGGTCGATGGCGTACCCGTGGGTGAAGAGTCCCTTGAGTAGTGGATTCATCCCTTCGATCTGAATCGCGGCAACGTGTGCAGGCCGGCTGAGAGCGTCTGCTTTGTTCTTGTGGCCGGGCTTGTACACGATGTCGTAGTGGAAGTGTGTCTCGAGGAAGTCGATCCACCGGACCTGCCGCCTGGAAAGGTTGGGTTGTGTCTTCAAATATTTCAGGCTGCAGTGGTCGGTGTAGACGGTTGTTCTGCGTCCTTCGAGATAACATCTCCACGCTTTGAAGGCGATGACAATGGCAAGGGCCTCTTTGTCGTGTATCGGGTAGTTGAGTTCTGCCCCGTGCAGTTTCTTGCTGAGGTAGGCAATGGGTTGCAGTCCATTCCCTTGGTCTTGCATCAAGACTGCACCCACGGCCTGATCACTGGCATCTGCTTCAATGACGTAGTCACGTTCGGGATCTGGCAAGATGAGCACCGGTGCGGATGTTAGTGCTTGTTTCAGCTGCTCCACGGCTTCTTGGTGCTTTGGTTCCCATTTGTAGGGCGTGTTCTTCTTCAGCAGATTCGTGAGTGGTGCTGCGATTTTCGCATATTGTGGCACGAACCTGTTGTAGTAATTAGCGAAGCCTAGGAACTGCTGCAACTCCTTCACGTTCTCGGGTGTCTTCCACGTACGTACGGCTTCGATTTTCTTGGGGTCGACGTGAACTCCTTGAGCGCTCACCAGGTGTCCTAGAAATTGGACTTTCTCCAGGGCGAATTCGCTCTTGGACAGTTTGACGTAGAATCGTTCTCGTCGAAGAATTTCGAAGACGCGTCGCAGGTGATCGACGTGCTGCTTCATGTCGCGCGAGTAGATGAGTATGTCGTCCAGGTACACCACCACGCATTCGTCCAGAAGTGGTCATAGAATGTGGTTCATTTCGGCTTGGAACGTTGCCGGTGCGTTGGTGAGTCCGAACGGCATGACCAAATACTCGTACGATCCGTACCGAGTTCGGAAAGCAGTTTTGTGGATAGAGTTGTCCGCCATCCGTATCTGCCAGTATCCGGACCGCAGATCCAGTTTGGAAAATACCGTAGCTCCCCGAAGCTGGTCAAGCAGGTCATCGATTCGCGGTATCGGATATTTGTTCTTGATGGTCTGCTTGTTAAGAGCTCGGTAGTCGATGCACATGCGCAGGCTTCCGTCCGGTTTCGGTGTGAAGAGTACTGGGGCACCGTACGGTGAAGTAGATGGGCGGATGAGTCCTTTGGCTAGAAGATACTCGATCTGTTTTTTCATGTCAGTCAGCTCCGTAGGGCTGAGCCGATATGGTGCTCGGAAGGTCGGCTTCGAACCCGGTTCCTCCACGATCTCGTGTTGATGCGTTCGGTATGGCGGTAGCTCGTCCGGAAGATCGTCAGGAAGAATGTCTTGGAACTCCTTCAGTAATTCCTTGATTTTTTCTGGAGTTTCCGAGGCTTTCTCTCCGTCATTCTCCACCTCTGTTGCTATCGCCAGGAACCCGGTGTCGGTCCGCTTCACGTCCTTCTCGAATCGTGCGAGTGTCTCCACTGGGATATCTCCAGTGTCGTCCCAGTTGGGTAGCTGTACTCTCCGTCCATTGTTGTAGATGCTTGCGGTGCGGTTCACCCAGTTGATTTCGGGGTTGAATCTTTTCAGGAAGTCTCGCCCGAAGATCAAGTCAAGCCCTTTGATGTTGGTGATGGGGAGTGCAGGTCTCCAGCGCAGTGGTCCAATTTGTAGATGTAGCACTGCTTCGCCGTGTACTGGTAACTTGCTGCCGTCCACCATCGTTGCAGAGAATCCTGAAGGCTTGTACTCTTCCCGGAGTCGGTCGATCATTGCCTTGTCGCAGACGGTGTGTGATGCTCCGCTGTCCACGAGTGCTTGGAGGCGTCGTCCTTTGCAGATGACCTCGAGCACGAGGGGCAGTCGTTGCTCGGAGTACCCAAAGATAGTTTCATTGATTGGGTCATAGGGTACATCCCAATATTCCGTACACACCTTTGTGTTGCTGTCTACTCCTGAGCTGGCAGCTGGCCGAGGCTTCTTGGAGAACGGCTCTTCTCCAGGGCCCGGAGTTTCTTTGACGACTGTGCGCGTCACTGATGCTGAAGAACTGGATGCATCCGTAGAAGGAGTTCGGGGTTTTTGCAGCTTCTTGTAGACCCCCAGCTTCCTCTTGAGCTGCTTCAGCTCCACCGACGTCTTCCCTGGGGAGCGGGTAGTCGTCGTGGGCTGGTGTCGGGAGAGGACGTTGACTCCGTGGAAAGGTCGGCTTCTTTCCACACTCCTTAATTTGGTCCCCAAGTTGTCCGGTACCGGTATGATCTCCACAGCTGTCTGCTTCTTTTGGAGTCCCTCCCGAATTTTCTCCAAGGCTCTAGCTCCTCGAAAATCATAAGTTTTCATTAAAGCATCTTTATAGGATAGCTTTAACGAATTCTTATAATTTCTTGGGTCTTCAAGGAGTTTCCCCGTCTCGGCAGAGTCTTTTTTCGCGGAGTCTGATTTTTCCTCGGCGAAGACTGGTCGTGGGGTGGAGATTTTCCCCCATCATTTCCTCCTGCTCGCGTCGAATCAGCTTCGTCGAAGTTGATTTTCTCGGAATCCCGCGGCCGTTTCCGGATCTTTTTATTTTCGCCAGCTAGATCCGCAATCACTGGCGACTCCCGTTTTTTGTCTTCTGATTGGCCGGAAGATTTCCGCCACTGTTGCGTGCCCGATACTCTGCGCGTGCGGCCTTCATTTTGTTGCAGTCGAAGATTCGGTGGCCCGGCACCCCGCAAAAATCACACGTGTAGTTGGTGTTTTTCGGACGTGGCCGCCCCTCGAATCTGTCGACTTCCATCGGGTCGGCGAACGTGGGGTGAGCCGAGCGGTCGCCCTGTCGCGTACTGCCGACGTGCGTCCGTCGTGTTCCGGCGTTGACCATGTCGAAGCGCTCCGCGGCCGAAACGACGTCACTGTAGCTCGCGTAGTTTGACGCTGCCACCTGTCGTTTGACTTCGGTCTTCAGCCCTGCGAGGTACGATTGCACTTTTTCCCCTTCGGTCAGGTCGGGAATGCGGTTATAAAATTCTTCCATCTGCTGCGTGTACTGTGATACACTCCCGAACTGTCGATGACGATGAATTTTTTCGCGGGCAAGAAAACTTGAATTTATCGGTTCGAAGCGTTTCAGCAGGTCGGCGCGGAACTGCTGCCACGTGGCTTCACCGTGGATGAAAGTACTGTTGCCGCCAATCCACTCGAGTGCCGGCCCTCGCATTAGTGTCGCCGCGAGTCGTACGCGTTGACCGTCCCAGACTGGCGAGCTCCATCCGACGGCTGCGAAGTAGATCTCCATTCCGGCGATCCATCTGCGGGCGTCGGAGTTTCGATCGCTCGGATCGAACGGCTCAGGTGGGCGCGGTTTCGGAGCCTCGAGAAACTGCTGCGACTGCTGCGTCGTCGCCGTTGTCGTCTCGTGCTGCGCTCCGGCGAGTCGAGTTACTCGCTCGAACTGGTTTCGCCACGCTTCGCGATCCGCTCGCATTTCCTCCTGAAGGGCTGCGATGCGCGCGAAGAGCTGCTGGGTAACCTCGGCGTTGTCGAAGGTTGCCATCCTGTTCAAAACACGCACGGAGGGGGTAATTCGAAAATCGCGGAGCTGGTGCTTACCAGAATCGGCGTCGAATTGGTCGCCCCCGGCGGTTTTTCGAGGCAGGATCCCCGCTGCTGCTGCTTAGCTGAGCGCGGCCGAGTGAGAAAAGCTCTGATTACCAAGTGTCACAGGATCGAATGTGTCGAGGAAAGGTTGCACTATCGATCAGTACAAGGCGCTTTTATACTTCCAGAATACATCAGGTAACCAGGTTTATCCTATCTAAAGGAATAGACCCTTCTAGAAAATAGAATCACCCTGCGTATAGCCACACGAGGCTATTGGCTTTAAGAGATTACGACAGGATTACGCTAGATAGCGTGTCTAGAACATTCCATGCTTGGTCGGTGATATAATTATAATAAGGGAAGAAACCAAAGGATAATGGAAAATGGGGAATATGAGGCAAAAGGAGATGAGATAGAAAGAGGAATGAAATGAAGATGAAATATGGAAAAGGCCAAGTGGTGTAACGGAGTCGTACTCTCACAACTCGCAGAGGTGTGGGCTGTGCGGAGGAGAACTGAAGACCGAACCTCTGAAGGACCTGGCGCACCAAGTGTGACTGGGTGAGAGTGATGGTGCACGCTGCTCTGTCCCTGGAGATCTGCAGGCCAAGGTAGTGGCGCAGTTCTCCTAGGTCAGTGCAGGTGTGTCTCTTCAGCAGTTTTGCCTTCACGGAGGCTAGTGCGTCCCTCTCTGCAGTGGTGAAGACCAGGTCGTCTACATAAACAAGGATGTAGAACAGGGTCTGGCCAGTACGAACGAAGAGCGAGGGGTCTGCAGAGGTTCGGAAAGAACTGCAAGTACACAGTGTGTTGTGCTACTCACGGAGTGCTTGTCGCAAACTGTAGACTGGGCGCCGCAGTAGCCACTGGGTCCCAGGAGGGAAGGTACCAGTGAAGCCCTGAGGGCGGCGCACGTAGACCTGCTCGTGTAGGCTGCACTGAAGAAACACAGTGGAGAAGTCGAGGGAGTGTAACTCGTAGTCACGCTGTGCTGCTACGTGTAGCAGGGCCCGAAGGGTAGTCATCTTCGGGGTCAGGGCGAAGGTCTGAAAGAAGTCCACCCCCTCACGCTGACTGAAGCCTCTAGCCACGTTGCATGCCCTGAAAACAGGCGGCTCTCCAGGGGGGCGCTTCACCTTGAAGAGCCACCGGCCATCGACTACGTTCACCCCAGGTGGGGGAACTGCGTCGACGTAGGTGCCGGTGGATCTCCAAGATGCCATCTCCTGCTCCATGGCAGCTATCCACTGAGAGGCCCAGGGTCCCGAGGTGGCCTCAGCGTAGGTGCGAGGGGTCGGGATGTCGAAAGCGTCCGGGTCACCCTCAGGGACTAGCAGCATGGAGCAGAGATGGGGAGCACCCCGGATGGATGGAGGACGAGCAGGGTCAGAGACCAGAGCAGTGGAGTAGTCAAGGCGGCGGGTAGAGGCGAAGACAGCGACCGCAACGACAAGAGTGTCAAGACGTGAAACGCGAACAGACGGGTCCGTAACGAGAGAGGCAAGGACCCGAGGAACAAGAGGACGAGCTGCATGAAGGTAGTCAGACAGAGGGGGAGGCGTGACAACAAGGGAGGATGGAGGAGGCGACGGCAGGAGGGTAGGACGAGACGCGTGGGAACGGAGCAACATAGGGTGAGAGTGCGGAACAGGAGAGACAGGACGAGCACGAGAGGGACGGTGGGACCAGATGTGAGACGGAGGTGTCAGGTCAGGAGATAGAGGAGGAGACACACGAGGAGAACGTGGGGGAAGACGAGCCGAAGACGAGTCCGGAGGAGGGAACACGGGGCCATAGATAGGAAGGGGAGCAGCCGGTGGAGGAGGCACAGACGCGCAGTCAGGGGACAGAAGGCCGAGCAGGCGAAGGGCTGACACCGGCGGCGACTGCTGCTGCGGCGGCACGACGACGACACCGGGACCGCCAGCTGCTCCACGGCAAACTCCGAAACGCTCCACTCCAGCACCCCAAGAACCAGGAACCTCTCCAGCACCGGTTCCACCCACAGGCCTACCGGGACAAGCCACGACAGGAACCCCAGGACGAGCACCCTCCTCAATGTCAGCACCCCCAGGGTCGACGAACTGCTGCTGCGGCGACTGCGACCGCGGCTGCGACGACGGCTGCGGCGGTGCCAACGGCAGCGACGACGGCTGCTGCGACGACGGAGGAGGAGACACCGGGAGAGGGGAGGGCGGCGAGGATTGCGCCGCACGGCCACTAGAGTCAGCCGACTCCTCGACCGGGACAACCGACGGGAGGGGGGTGACGTGAGACACACGAGACGGGGCAGGGCGGGGAGGGGGAGGAGCAGGGGTGACCGGGGGATGGGTAACCAGGAACAGGGGGGGAGTAACCGGGGGACCACGGTGGGGAAAGCAGTGGTATAAGGAGACAGACTCGTCAAAGGTGACATCGTGACACTGAAAGAAACGGTGAGACGGCGGGGGGTAGAAGTGCCAGACAGACGAGTCGAGGGGGAAACCGAGGAAGACACAGGGGACGGTGCGGGCAGTGAGCTTGTCCGTGCTAGAGGCACGAACGTGAACAAGGCAGCCCCAGACGTGGAATGCAGACGCGTCACCGGGGGACTCGGTCCAAAGAAGTGTCGCCGAATCCTGCGGCTGCTGGGGTTGCGGCCACAGGTTAAGCTAGTGAGTGGCGTAGCGAATGGCGAACGGCCAAAGAAAGTAGGGTGCACCGGCACGGATCATGGAGGTACGAGCCACCTCCATGACCAAATCGATGCGTCGCTCAGCGACCCCATTCCGACAGTGTGAGCGTCTGGGTGATGCCCTCCGCACGTTAGAAATGACCAAGGACGCCGGAGGCAAACTCCAAGGTCGGAGTGAAGACGCAAGACAGGGAGACCGTGGTGCACACGCGCACAGACCAGCCACGGGATAAGAGCGGCAGGCACGTCGGCCTTCCGCTCCAGGGGAAAAACCGTGGTGTAGCACGTGTAGTCATTGACAAGCACGAGGAAGTAGCGCTCGCGACGCAGCCCATGGACGGGGGCAGGGCCCCAGACGTCCATGTGCAGGGTCTGTAGAGGTGCGGCGGTGGGGGGGAACGAGGAGGAGTGAGGGGCACAGGGGAGCCGGCCCTCGACGGCGGCGGCGCTCGGCGGCGCTGGGAGGGAGCACAACCCTGGAAGATAGGGACCACCGCAGTACCGCTAGACTGAGCGATAGTGCGCTGGTGGGCCTCTATCGCAGACAGGGCGGTGACAAAGGCAGGAAGGGTGAGGTCACCTGGGTGCTCACTATGGAAGATAGTTGCGAGCAGGAAGGGTGAGGTCACCTGGGTGCTGACTAAGGAAGTGGCAAGGTGGTTTGGAAAGCACACGGCAATGAGGTTAAGGGTAGCGCAGAGGGGAGGAGGGAATTCAGTGAGCTAGGCCTCAATGCTATGCAAGTCTGGCATGGTCTTTGCACCAGGAACTGCCAGTTGAGCCAAGATATCCGCAAACGGGCCAGCAGGCACAGGAAAAGACAGCTGATCCAGCGACGGCAGACTAGGCGGATCCACCAGCAGGGGAGTATCCAGACCGTCATCTTCTGTCTGGGAGCGACAATGACTCAATCTGGTAGTGACGTTACCAATGGCCTTGGCTGAAGGCTTTGCCATTGTGCAATTATGAGATCCCAAAAGACTGCCTAAACTGGCAGATAGGCTGCGGACACTGAGCACGAAACTATCATTAAATAGTATGCGTTTCTGGAACTTCCAGTGACGACCTGATGATAAGTTGCGTGGACGCCATTGGTCATTACCTCCACCCTTACCTCCACCCTTATCCTCCGATGCTTCTATTGATCGCTTGCTGTTGGGAGTTGACAAAGACTGCGGTTAACCAGCAACACCTGATCCAGAACTTTGGGATTCGTGGAACCCACATAATTCATAGGAATGTTCATTGTATGAACCCACATAAGTCGTAGGAGTGTCCACATAAGTCGTAGGAATGTCCAAATAGCAAATAGTAGTGATCAAGGATTCGGCAAGCCTCATCCTCTCACAGGTGTCACCATTTTGTCGATGCGGAATGACCCGCAAAATCTGGGCCGTAGCTTGGATGGCAGGGGCAGGCGGAGGTTTTTCATGTCGAGAAGGACTGATTGCCCGGCCCTCATGGTAATATTGCGGCGGTGAAGGTTGATGTTGTTGGATTTTCAACCTTCACCACTACCGTCTGGCAGTGGTGTTGGATTTTCGATAACTCGATCGCTTTTTCCCTGGCAGCATAAAAGCTCGCTGACAAACTGTTGGGAGTGCGAGACGGGGTTGTCGGGATTTGTTTTCATGGGTACTGTGGGGTCTCTCCCGTAGTTGAGGAAAAATGGAGAGTGATTAGTCGTAGCAGATGGGGCGTTGTTCTAGGAAAATTCAAGCATGGGCAGGAATTCCTCCCACCGTGCAAGATCGGGGCAGTTGTTTCGGATGAACTGCTCCATGGTCTGATTGGTGCGTTCGGTCTGGCTTGCATTTTGTGAGTGGTAGGCGGACGAAAACTGTAGGCGGGTGCCCAGGTTTCCCACCAAGATTCGGAAGTGGACTTGGGGTTGCGGTCGCTGATGATCGCAGCGGGGAGGCAAACAACGGTGGAGATGAACAGCTTTGCATTTTCTTCGGCGATGATTGTCGTGCGACGGAGTGCAAAATGCGCCATCTTCATCAGGTGATTGATGGCGGCGAGGACGAGATCGTTGCCACTTGCGTCGGCGGGAAGTCCCGTGACGAGATCCATCGATACGTGCTCCTACGGCTTATGGGGTGGCTTAAGCGGTTTCAGCAATCCAGCTGGCCACTGTCGAGAGGACTTCATGCGCTGGCAGGTCGGGCAAGCTGCGATTTATCTCTGCACATCAGACAACAAGTCAGGCCAATAATAATAATAGCAAAGTAACTTAAGAGTTTTGTCAACCCCAAAATGACCAACATTTTTGGAATCATGGACTTCTTGAATTAACAGCTCGCAAAGGAGTCGGTAAGCGGATACCCATATTCAGTCAGTGTTGGCTTTTATGAAGTAAGTTCCCTTAGCCATGGTGGCTTGCTGGTGGGTGTTATAGGTGAAAAATGGGTCAGTGGCATAGCCGTGGGTAAATAGGCCAGTGAGGAGAGGGGTCTCACCAATGATGATGGAGGCAAGGTGGGCGGACGGACGTGTCAGAGCGTCGGCGATATTATTGGCCCCTTGTTTGTAGGTTATTGTGTAATAGAAATTCGATTCGAGGACGTCAAGCCAGCGAATCTATCATGGGTTGAGGTTCTTCGCGAAGATACTGTAGGGATTCTGTCCATACTGTCACCTCGACTCTTGTCAAACAGCAGCGCCACACTTTGAACGCATGTACAATGGCGAGAATTTCTTTATCGTGGATGGGGTAGTTACGCTCGGCTGCCTGCAACTTCCTGGACTCATATGCAATTGGCTGGAGTCTATTGCCGAAGTCCTGTAACAGTACCGCTCTGATGGCAAAATCACTGGCATCCGTCAGAACTCTTAACGGTCGTGATGGATCGGCGATTCGAAGGACCGGGGGTGACATCAGAAAATTTTGGAGTTCATCAAACACAGTCAACTATCTCCCCTCCCACTAAAACAAAGTGCCATTTTGCAGCAGGTCAGTTAACGGTCCGGTTATCCATGTCATATTGGGGAAAACGCCGAACATAATTATCGAAACCTAGAAAACACTGCACCTGTTGTAAATTCGTAGGCGGATTCTAGTCGTGAATGGTGGTGATTTTCTTCGGGTCGAAAGACGTGAATGTCGTGTCCAACAGCTCCAAAGACGTGTCCCAAAAAAATCAGTTCCAATTTTAAGAACTCGCACTTACAGCCCTTGGTGATGAGGCAGTTCTGCTGCAGTCGTTGAATTACAGTCTCGAGGTCCTTGAGGTGTTGTTCCTTGGTCGTGTTGAAGATGAGAATGGCATCCAGGTACACGATGACACACTTGTCGAGTAGGTCCCCGAACACATTACTCATGGTCAGTTGGAATGTCGAGGGTGCATTCATGAGGCCGAATGGCATCACCATGTACTCGTAGCTGCCATAGCGGGTTCGGAATGCTGTCTTATGGCAGTCATTAGAGAAAACCCAGATACGATGGTAACCACCTCTCAGGTCGAACTTGGAAAAGAAACAAGCTCCGCGAAGCTGGTCTAGGAGGTCGTCAGCGCATGTGATTGGGTAGCGAGACTAAGTTTTGCAATTCAGCGTCCGGTTGTTGATGCACTTTGCAGTCCTCCGTCTTTTTTGGGCATGAAGAGAATGAGTGCTGCAAACAGGGCTGTGCTGGGTCAAATGAAGCCTTTCTTCAGCAGATAAAATGTAGGGTTGGATGAAGCCTTTCTTTAGCAGATAATCCAGCTGGCTCCACAATTCCGTGTGTTTGGGCTGAGTCAGCCGTCACTGTGTCCTGACGGTTGGTTGCGTGCCAAGTTCCAGCTCAATCTTGTGGTCCTGGGGGTGCTCAGATGGCAACCTTTCTGGCAGGTCATCCAGAAAAATATCCGAGTACTGTCCAATCAACGAGGTGAGTTCTTCAGACACCGCTGCACATGAAGTATCGATGTCCTGGGGCGGGTCGTTAGCCGTTGCCGCGTGTAGATGAATGGCGTTGAGGTCAGCTCCCTTTTTTGTAGCTTGCTAGAGTGTTATGGCATTGACACGTGTCGACACCGGCTCCCGTCCTTGCCTTCAGGATAGTGCACGCCACCCAACTGTACAGTTCACGCTGCATTCGCCAGTCGTCCAGTCGATTCGCGGGTTGTATTTTCGCAGCCAATCGCATCCAACAAGGATGTTGCAGCCATCCAGTCTTGTCGCTAGCATGGGCATGCTGAATCGAAATCAGTGCCACACTTCATCCGTACCATGCACGCTCGCTCTCGAAATGCCAAAGGTGTCCCATCAGTGCCACACTTCATCCGTACCATGTGCGCTCGCTCTCGAAACACCAAAGGTGTCCCATCCACCATCCGTGCGTCGATTTCGGGGAGACATTTCTCCAACATCTGCTTCAACTGCTTCGCTGTTGTCACGTGGATGAGGCCGTCACTAGCCCCACCATCCACAAAAAACTTCACTTTTTTTCCATTCACCTTGCCTTCGTTCACTTTAGGTTCGCCCTTGTTATTTGTCCGAGTGAAGTCGACAGCGTGTATCGGGACCACTACTTGGTGGGAAGGCTGAATTTCGGGAGACAAAGCCTCATCAGCTGGGGAACCATCTACTACTGACTTTTTTCCAGCTTCTTGATTTCGTTCTTCGTTGTCTTGGGCACCTTCGGGCATAACTTAGCTCGGTAACCTGGCTTGCCACACTTAACACATAACCCCGAAAATTCTCCATCGGGGGCAGACACGCAATTGATCGTGGGGCGGTAAGATTGTCCACAAAAAAGGCCAGCATCCCAGCTATTCTTTCTCGCCCATTGCTAAAGTGCATCGGCAGATGCTGCCAGCTGGACGGCCTCATCAAACGTCTTGGGCCTGGACCACTGCAATTCGTATTGAATGTCAAAATGCAGCCATGCGATGTATCGGTCTCGCCTTTTTGCTTCGCTGAGGTCTTTCGTTTGGTCTGCAAGTGCCGAGAATGATGCCGTGTAATCTTGAACTGTAGTCACCTACCGCCAGTTGCGCAGCTTCATGCGATTGTCATTTGAGGCAGATGAGTGCTCGAAACGAACTCGTAGTGCTGTGCCCCACTACTTCCACGTGTGAATCGTGGTCGTACCGAAATTCATTTCTGCCTTTTGGTCCGAAGTCCTGTCCTTCGCCCGCTTCACGCCTGCCGAAGTCCCCGCTGCCAACTGACGTCGCCACCAATCCAGCGCTGGCCCTCAAAGCAGCAACACGACATAATAAATGCGCCATTCGTCCACGTTCATGCTTGCGGCAGTGAAGAATAACTCCATGCTGAGCAGCCACCCTTGTACACTTGTCGCCTTGTCCATAAGATTAAACGGGGGCGGCATGGTTGGCTTGAGTTTAATCTTCGTCACTGTCACAGTGCACACATCGTCCTGCTCCAGTTCCCGTGCGAGCTCGTCGAGGACGGTCTTGCTCACCTTGTCATTAGCTTCTTCCTTGACGTCATTCTCTGCAACCCCGGGCGACTCCTGACGCGCTTCACCACACGCCTGGAAAAGCTCAATGTTCTCCGTCCAAAGTCTCGCGAATTCACTCTTCAAACTTGCCATCTAGGTCTGCATTGCGTGCATCTGAGCCATGACCTCGTCTAGCTGGGCCTCAGTCATAATGCGAATGCTTCGCCTGTCGGGCACGGGGAAGGTCGTGGTAAAGAACCACCGGGGGGCGCAAACGTTATCGTAGTTGTGTCAGTTAATAACTCTAGCTCATGGAAAACCGCTTTGCAGCCCCGCAGGGTTTACCACGCCTTGGAAATGAGCTACCCTGACAAAGCGGGATGAACGAGGAAAGTTGCCTGATACCAGATGTTATGAGTAATAACTGAGAGTGCGCAGAATAATAATGATGAGTATAAACATGAGTGCCTAGCGATACTGTATATAGTGAGAGCCCTAGCTAGACGAGGACCCCAGAGGGCTAGGCTGGGTACAGGCGGAGTCGAAAGGGCCATTGGCGGCCCAAGCCAGCATCGGGGTTGCGTGGGAAATGGACCGAGCCTGGTCTTTTGAGATTTCGGGTGTATGCTGTGCAGTACAACCACGTAAAGAATAAAATTCCTTACATCTGGGGTTACGAAATATGCGTCACATGTGTTCAATTTCTCAATGTCGCTGGTAGATTTGCCTTTTCAGTCCATATCGGTTCAGTGCGTAAACTTACGAAGTGGCGGAAATTCACGCTTTTTCGGAATGGCTCCTTAGTGCCAGAATGGCGTTTCTATAGAAGGGGCATTTGCAGACGAGAGTTCTGGGAACTCTTTCTGCAGCGCTCGTGTAGAAGGGAGTTTTTACCTGTCGTTCTACACACCTTCCTCAGACGGCAGCTCTTCTGCGAATGGGCCCTCACGTCAATTTGCCTTGGGTCCTTTCTACAACGCGTGCCAAATTTGGACTCTGCCGAAGGGTCGCCTACAGAAGCGCATTCCGCGAGCATCTCTGCATGGACAATCTGTCTACAAATGTCCCCTAGGTAGAAGGCCTTCTGCACTCCGTAAACTGCACAGACCACTCCCACAAAAGACCACTTTTTTCGTAGAGGCCATTTGTAGAAATCCGCCTCTTGCAGGAGCTGTGCCATCAACAACAAAGTCACTTCGACGGGAGTGCTCTCTGTCGATGAGCATTTCTGCAGAGCCTCGCCTTGTCGACAAATATGCTCTTCATCGATAGGCCTTTCTGGAGGGCTTGTTTTTACAGACTTCGTTGATATGCTGCTTCTGCAGACCTCTGCCTGTCTCGTCAAGGCCAGCGAGACATTTCTACATAGCAGGAGTTGATCGATTCGTCTTCATCAAGTCCATAGTGATTAATTGGAGTAGTCTCAACATCAACACACTACTTATGAATCACGATTCAAGGTAAATTTTATGATATGACATACTACTTATGTATCGCAATTCAAGGTATTAATGATATGCGTGGAAATGTTTTCGTGCATGTCACGATGCTTGACACCTTGAGGAGTAATGAACCTCTACTCCGTCTGTTAGAAATCTTTTGCTATTCTCCAGTCGTTGACACCTTGTTACACGGAGTTACTCCTTTTCGGGGTCACCTCCAAGGGTCCTTGGGTGCCTGGTACAAGGTACCAGCCCCTATCCAAGGGTCCGAGTGTGTTGAAAGGAGTAACCACGAGTAAGCCAAGGCTACAGCAGATGGAGACTTGCACAGCAATAGCATTCCAGCAGAGTCCCCACAAGGCGTTGATACATAGCTTTTTACTCAGCAAAAGTTGTAATACAAAAAAAAAACACAACTCTATTTACCCTACTCCACTTGAGATGCATGTACACACAACCCCTCACAATCTAATTGAACCACACCACATCACACCAACTGCAGCAGCACGAAAACGTTGGACCACAAGCTCCATTCGAACCTCCCCAATTTACCTATGCCTTGCACCACTTTCACATGTAACGTTCTCATGCTTACTCACCTGTGACATTCACATGTGCATTTGCATGAAGTTCACCTGAAATATTCACCTGCAGCATTCACCTGCACGTGGCCATGCATTTCACCTGCATTTCACCTGACCCCTCATCATTCAACCTGGACTCACATGCATTCACCTGAACATGCACACCCCACATGTCCTCCCCCACGATCTCGTCCTCTTCACAAGATTACCCATGCCCAATACAAGGCTTAAGGTGTACTGGATAAGTGCCTAAAGGCAAAACCCATGCACCTGTAGGACTCCCAAACAACTCCCGCAGGACCTCCGTGGGACTCCTATAGGACTGCCACAGGACTCCCATAAGACTCCCATAGAACTCCCGTGGCACTCCCATGGGACTGCCATGGGACTCCCATGGGACTTCCATGGGTCTCCAATGGGAATTCCATGAGACTTCCATGGGACTCCCATGGGACTTTCATGGGACTCCGCGCCTTCAAAGCGCCTTCTATAGAGCTCGCCCCTAGCAAACAAACACACACACATGCATAGAACCCTTAAGAGAGGATGCGGCTTACCAAATCCTTGAGCACATTCATTTGCATATATGCTATTTACTGTATAGTGTGATATTTTGTGTATTTCCCTTTCCTGAAAATACCCGCACTCTTTCCTACACAGTGATATATTATATTATTGCTTATGTCATACATTTTCTATTTGCGTGGAGTGTTCCGTCACTGTCACTGTATCTCTAGCATCTTTGCCATACTTCTAGATGGTGTTCTTACTGATGGACCTACTCATTGCTAGAACTCTCCTAGAAGGTCCTAGATTTTGTGACGAAAATAATTGTCTGGATGTTGAGCATTTAGTAGGGTTTTCAAGCTTTATGACCACTCTGGATTAAGCCTTAATGTTCAAAGTGGTATGCTTTGGGAGGGGCACATAGTGGATGTGTTCACAACGCTAAAATCTAGAATAGCACATTGGATCCAGCTCAAACTCCAAAAGATATACACAGAGTACATCTGGACAAATAGTTCCAAGGACAGAGAACAAACTTAAGAACATCGTTTCTAGTACCTAGTCCACCAACCCTTGGCCTTGATCACCCCATGCACCCTCCTGGGCATGCTGCCAATGAGGTTAGTGCAAAACTCGGCAGAGATCTTCTCCCACGGCGGACTAACCAGTTTTTTTCGAGGGTAGAGTTTAAGGAGAAAACCTGAAAAAAAATGTGGAAGGAGGTGCCAGCCACAACCACTTCAACCTCGTCACAACAAAAAAATATGGGTTACCCCTAGTTAGTTGTCTACCACTGATTGACGTTTGTTTGGTCGACGATACATCTTTAGCAATAAATGACAGGGCGAAGCGGATTAGGGTATGTTGCGGAGCTGACTTCACTGGAGAATGCTCGCAACTACCCTGGATGGGTTTGACATGCTGGTGGGTGACGATTGGTGTCGACGATTCAACTTGAAGATCAATTGGATAACCGGTAGATGCAGCGTAAAAATCGACGACCGTGACGGCGAGTTGCCAGGATTGACGAAGGAGATCATAGGTGGGATAACATACGTGAACTTAGTGGCGATCAAAAGGGCGATCGCTAGAGGGGCGGAAATTCTCGCTGTAGTCGCTTGTGCAGTCAATGTGGCATTGGAGCCATCAAATTTAAAGATGCTGATCGCAGTATTGCTGGCCAACCTAGCGCAACCAATTTGCAAAATTTCCATGGATTTTTCTTAGACTGCTTGCCCACGAGTTTACCACTAGAAAGACCCTTTGACCATCGAATAGAATTAGATCCGATCACCCAGTCAACTGTGCAGCGTGACTTTACTTTATGTCAACGCTACCGGAAATAGAGCAGGGGCTACATGAGAACTGCCCCTCCATGCAGCCGTGCGCGACATGGAAGGATGCTTGCCGACCTTGCCAAGCTGACCCTGGCAGAAGCCCACACACTGCCAGCACCTCTCACACTCCATTAACACCCAACGTGTGGAGGAGCTATTCGCTGATATCTTGCCAGGCATACCCGGGTTGGAGAATTCCCATGGCACTTGCCTCACCAGCTTGCATGGCATGGGGGCAGGGGATTGGTTGCTGGCCATCCCCTCCCGTCTGACCTCTCCTTCTCCCCCGGCCAGTTCGGCAAAGCACTGGCATTCCGCCTCGGCCTGCCCCACCCAGTCCCGGGGGGATGCTCCTGCCGGGAGGTGGAGATACCGGATGCCAGCCTCCCTAATCACATCTTTGTGATGCAACAAGGGAGGGTAACCAAAGCGCTTACACAACATCTACGTATTGCACATGAGGCATGTTAAATTACCTATCATGAAAAAAACCCAATTCACCAACTTGATCAACCCAAAGCGGGCCCGTCCCTCGAGCCGATAAACTCATTGATTAGCTTCGTACAGCTAGCTTCTTCTCAAAGGTAGATTTGCAAGGCTGTCACCACCCGATCCTAGTCTTTCTGGGGGAATGAATGAACAAGCTGAGTAGCGCGGAAATTAATATCGAGTGATTGAATTACGAAATGGCAAGCCTAGATATAGGAACACTAGAGCTAGTCTAGCCATGAGATGCGAGGGTCCGGGAAGGAGATCGAAGGGTCTCGAAGTGACGAAGTGAGGTCCGAAGAACTCTCGAAGGTCGAACTAGAAAGTATGGAATATCCGAGGCGGTTCTGTTGAAAATGTGTGGAACTGACCCCTGGCTTCGCGCGAGTTCGAGCATACGTGATAGCAGTACGGCTTGGCAAGAATTGAAAAATCCTTACACCACCCCCCTTCCCCCCCCCTTCGTTAGCGAAGGTGATCTATATCAGCCACGTGCTTGCTTGCAAAATAATTCGCAAGTATCGAAGGTGACTGTATCTGGTCCGAGGGCACCCACATGTCGTCTTCCTTGACGATCGAGGCGAATCTGATGGCTCAATGGTTCTCTCGGCTGGTGACTGTACATTTGTGACCAATCGCTGTCGAGAGACGTCCGATGTATCAGGGACGAAAGGTCACAATAGGCTCACATGGAACATGGTCGTAATTATGTCGGTTGTGGCAGTTGTAAATTCTGGGTGTCCAAAAGGACTAGTTGCCCTGCTGCCATGGTGATATCCCGTCGATATAGATCCGCATACCGTTGGGCAGTGGTATTAGCTTTTTGAATAAGTTTGACAGCCTTGTCCCGGGCAGCCTGTACTTCCGCTATGAATTGCTGCGATCATGGTACTTGACTCTCGATGTTGGTGGAGATAGATTTGTTGGGTCCATCGCCTAATTGAGGTAAAACGGGGAGTGATTAGTCGTGGATGAGGGTACGTTGGTGTAGGAAAAATCCAACATGGGCAGTGTGTCCTCCCATTTGTTTCGGTCAGGGCAGTTTGTCCGTATCAGCTGCTCTATCATTTGATTTGTCCGCCTAGTTTGACCGTCCGTTTGCGGATGATAAGCGGATGAGAAATGAAGGCATGTGACGTACCGCGCCCAAGTGTCTCGCGAGAACTCAGACGTGAACTTCAGGTCTCGATCGCTAATGATTGCTGCTTGTATCCCATGTAGTCGAACAACAGTCGAGACGACAGCCACGAGGTTCTTTCGGCTGTGATTGTCATGCAACATGGTGAAAAATGCACCATTTTTGTCAATCAGTCGACGACAACCAACACTGCGTCGTTTTCGCTGGGTGCGGCCGGCAGACTTGTGATGAAATACATCGTCACGTGTTGCCATGTGCGTTGAGGTGGCTCGAGGGGCTGCAACAGTTATGTTGATCACTGACGTGATGATTTCATTCGCAAGATCGGACACGCGGCCACGTAACGTTGCATGTCCATCACCATATCTGGTCAATAATAAAACCGTTGCAATGCCTTTAGAGTGTTATCAACCCCAAAATGTCCCGAAGAAATCGAATTATCGATTTCTTGAATTAGTAATTCGCGAAGTAGACGATAACTTGAACCCATATTCGATCTGTCTCGCTTTGTAAGTAATAGACGCTTTTCCGTGTAGTGACTTGGAGATGGCCATCATTTACAAAGAAGGGGTCGATTGAATAATTGTGGGTAAATATTCCACTTAGTAACGGGTTGCATAGGGTGACTAGTATTGCTGCAAGTTGGGCACACAAACTGGAGAGGGCGTCAGCAATATTGTCGGTGCCCTTTTTGTACATGATCTTGTATGCAAAGTTGGACTCCAGATAGTCCAACCAGCGGATCTGCCACGGGTTGAGATTCCGATGCACCCTCAGGTACTACAAAGATTTGTGGTCGGTTCGCATCGTCATGTCTGCTCCAGTTAGGTAGCACCTCCAGATTTTGAACGAGTGGATGACCGCGAGCCCTCCTTGTTGTCTACCGAGTAGTTGTGCTCAGCATTTTGCAAAAATCATACGCGATCAGTTGAAGCCCATTGCCAAAATCTTGCATAAGCATTGCTCCGATGGAGATGCCACTTACGCCTGTCACGACTTCGAAGGGCCATTCCATGTCAGCGATGCGAAGAACCCGTGGCGACGGGGGCTGGCGTCCAGTGAAGACCGTGTTAGGATCTCGATATGGCTTTAGAAGTTGGACATGGAAGGCGTTGTGAATCCTCCAGCTAGCTAGCAAGCGTAAGCAGAAGGTAGCAGGAGTGACCTATGCTTCGACGAGAAAGGGCCCGCAGAAGCGAGGTCACGGTTTGAATGGGAGATGACTGATCTTGATATTGCGGGTGTCGAGTAGAACTTGGTCATCTACGGTGATGGTGTGGTCAGTGCGGTGGCGATCGGCCTGGCGCTTCTGTTGTTGCTGAATGTCGAGGAGGCGCTTGTGGGTCCGATCCCAAAGCTGATGCATGGTCGTGATGAAGTCGTGTGCGGGTTGGACTGCAGCTGATGCTGTAGTTTTTTGTGGCATGAGCGGGTGGCGTCCGTAGCAGAGGAATAATGGCGCCTATCTAGTAGCGGCGTGAGTGGCGTTGTTGTAGGCAAACTCCAGGATGGGCAGATGCAATTCCCATTTAGAGACTTCGTCTTTGCATGTGGCGCGGAGGAGTTGCTCTACAATTTGGTTGAGGCACTCGGTCTGTCCATCGGCCTGCGGATGGTAGGCGGATGACATGGCGAGTTTTGTCCCGAGAAGAGACATTAGTTCCTTCCAGAACGTACTGGTAAACTTGGGGTCTCGGTCGGAGATGAGTGTGGTTGGAATGCCATGTTGTGAGATGATGTAGGGAACGAATAGTTGTGCTGTCTCTTCGGTGTGTGCTGTCGAGTGTGTCGGGATGAAGTGTCCCATTTTGGAGAATTTGTCGATGTCGACGAGGATTGCATCATGACCGCTTGTGGTAGTTGGTAACCCGGTTATGAAATCCAGGCTAACCACTTGCCATGGCTGTTCTGGGACAGGAAGAGGGTGTAGCAGTCCTGCTTTTTTCTGCTTGCTGCTCTTCATCTGCTGACATGTCGTACACGAGGTGACGAATTGCTGGACGTCGGCTGCCATGTGGGGCCAGTAGTAGTGCTTTGCAATATCAGTGGGCGTTTTGTTGCTACCGAAGTGTCCTGCGTATAGGACATCGTGGTATTCTTCGAGTAGTAACTGGTGCAAAGGAGGGTAATTGGGTACCCAAATTTTCATTGATCCCTTCCAGTATGCGATGTCACTGTCCCACTATAGCGGGTGTCATTTTGCTGCCAAAGGAATTTCGGGGTCGATGGCGTACCCATCACCTGGAGAGGTTTGGTTGTGTCTTCAAATATTTCAGGCTGCAGTGGTCGGTGTAGACGGTTGTTCTTCGTCCTTCGAGATAACATCTCCACGTTTTGAAGGTGATGATAACAGCAAGGGCCTCTTTGTCGTGTATCGGGCAGTTTAGTTCTGTCCCGTGTAGTTTCTTGCTGAGGTAGGTGATTGGTTGCAGACCATTCCCGTGGTCTTGCATGAAGACTGCTCCCACTGCCTGGTCACTGGCGTCAGCTTCGATGACGTAGTCGCGTTCGGGGTCTAGCAAGATGAGTACGGGTGCGAATGTGAGTGCTTGTTTCAGCTGCTCCACGGCTTCCAGATGTTTTGGTTCCCACTTATAGGGCGTGTTCTTCTTCAGCAGATTCGTGAGTGGTGCTGCGATTTTTACATATTGTGGCACGAACCTGTTGTAATAGTTAGCGAAGCCTAGGAACTGCTGCAACTCCTTCACGTTCTCGAGTGTCTTTCATGTGCGTACGGCTTTGATCCTCTTGGGGTCGACGTGAACTCCTTGAGCGCTCACCATGTGTCTTAGGAATTGGATTTTCTCGAGGGCAAATTCGCTCTTGGATAAGTTGACGTAGAATCGTTCTCGTCGGAGAATATCGAAGACACGTCGCAGGTGTTGGACGTGCTGCTGCATGTTGTGCGAGTAGATGAGGATGTCGTCCAGGTACACCACCACGCATTCGTCCTAGAGTGGGCGTAGAATATGGTTTATTTTGGCTTAAAACGTTGCTGGTGCGTTGGTGAGTCCGAACGGCATTACCAGATACTCGTATGACCCGTACCAAGTGCGGAAGGCAGTTTTGTGGATGGAATTGTCCACTATTCGTATCTGCCACTATCCAGACTGCAGATCTAGTTTGGAAAATACCGTGGCTCCCCGAAGCTGGTCAAGCAGGTCATCGATTCGTGGGATTGGGTATTTCTTCTTGATGGTCTGCATGTTGAGAGCTCGGTAATCGATGCACATGCGCAAGCCTTCGTTTGGTTTCGGTGTGAAGAGTACTTGGGCACCGTATGGCAAAGTAGATGGTCGGATGAGTCCTTTTACGAGGAGATTGTCGATCTACTTCTTCATGTCAGCTAGCTCCATAAGGGGCTAAGCCAATATGGTGCTTGGAAGGTCATCTTCGAACCTGGTTCTTCCACGATCTCGTATTGGTGCGTTCGGTATGGCGGCAGCTCGTTCGGAAGGTCGTCAGGAAGAATGTCGTGGAACTCCTTCAGTAATTCCTTGATTTTTTGTGGAGGTTCCGAGGTTTTCTCTCCGTCGCTTTCCACATCCGTCGCTATCGCCAGGAACCCGGTGTCGGTTTGCTTTACGTCCTTCTCGAATCTTGCGAGTGCCTCCACTGGGATATCTCCTGTATCGTCCCAATTGGGTAGCTGGACTCTCCTCCCATTGTTGTAGATGCTTCCGGTACGATTACCGAGTTGATCTCGGGGTTGAATATTTTTAGGAAGTCTCGTCCGAAGATCAAGTCAAGCCCTCTTATGTTGGTTATGGGGAGTGCGGGTTTCGAGCGCAGTGGTCCGATTTGTAGGTGTAACACTGCTTCGCCGTGTACTGGTAACTTGCTGCCATCCACCATCGTTGCAGAGAATACTGAAGGCTTGTACTCTTCCCGAAGTCAGTCGATTACTGCATTGTCACAGACAGTGTGCGATGCTCTGCTGTCCACGAGTGCTTGGAGGCGTCGTCCTTTGCAGATGACCTCGAGCATGAGGGGCGGGCGTTGCTCGGAGTACCCAGAGAAAGTTTCGTTAATGGGATCATAGGGTACATCCCAATATTCCATACACACCTTTTTTTTGCTACAGTGACGGAAACAATTGTCCGGATGTTTTGCATTTATTAGGGGTTTTGGGCTTTTCGACCACTATACATAAACTTTTAATGTTTTGTGGTGGTACGTTTTGGGAGGGGCACATAGTGGATGTATTCACAGTGCTAAACTCCAGAATACTACATTGGATCTAACATAGTTCTAAAAGATACACAAAGAGTACATCCGGACAATTGTTTCCCAGAACAAAGAGCAAACTTCTGAACAACGTTTCTAATACCTTGTCCACCGACCTTGTCCTTGATCACCACCCGCACCCTCCTAGGCATGATCTACGAGGTTAGTGCAAACCTTTGCAAAGATCTTCTCACACTCGTCCTGGACCCATCCATTTGCTTAAGGGGGTGAGCACTAGGAAAATTGCGATGGGTTTTAGCGTATGCAAGAGTATTGTGCATGATTTCTTATTGAATGTTATCTCTGAGACTAGCCATGCTGAGGTGTGACCAAAGATGCCATTAGCCAATAGGCCCTGTCTTTTCATGGTTCGTCTTCTAATACCGTTGCAAGGTAAAACCACGAACAGAGCAGCGAAAACTAGTGTATACACTGCGAAACTGAGGGCAACGTAGCACGGTCAATTATGCACCCTTGCACTATAAAAACCATGCTAGGATCCCCAGGTACTATCACGGTGCAGCAGTCGAAGAAGTCGCGACAGTTTGGGAAGAATATCCAGGTTGAGATCTGGTGAGGAAAAGGGTCACTCTAGCGCAACATACTCATGCTCTCCAAGCCATTCTAAGCCATTTGTCCCACCTAGGCTAGGAATGAATTGGAGAGCATGAGTAAGTAGCATTGGAGTGACCCTCCTTCTCACCAGATCTCAACCTAGATATTCTTCCCCACCATTCGGGGCTTCTTTGTCTGCTGCACTGTGACGAGACCCGTGCATTTTAACGTGATTCTAGTAGTGAAAGGGTGCACAGTCGACCGTGCTATGTTACCCAAAAATTTGCGGCGGATGCGCTAGTTTTCACCACTCTTAATGGAATTTTACCCTACAGCGGTACGACGAAGACGGCCCATGAAGAGACGCGACCAATCGGCTAACTATCCCGTCTTCTCATGAAAAGACACACCTCAGCGTGGCTAGTCTAAGAGATAACGTTCAATAAGAAATCGTGCACAATACTCTTGCATACGCTCAAATCCTTCGCATTTTTTCCAGTGCTCACCCTCTTATGCAAAAGGGTTGGTCCAAGAAGAGTGCAAGAAGATTCTTGCAAAGGTTTGCACTAACCTCGTAGATAACCTACCTAGGAGGGTGCGTGTGGTGATCAAGGCTAAGGGTCGGTGGCCTACGTACTACAAACGCTGTTCGGAAGCTTGCTCTCTGTCGTGGGAAACAATTGTCCGGATGTACTCTTTTTATATCTTTTGGCACAAAGTTAGATCTTATGTACAATTATGGATTTTAGCGATGTGAACACATCCACTGTATGCCCCTCTCAAAGCGTACCACCATAAAACATTAAAAGTTTACGTATAATGGTCGAAAATCCCCAAAACCTTAATTAATGCAAAACATCCGGACAATTGTTTCCGTCACTGTATCTGCTCGTGGGTTAGCACCTGAACGAGGCTGCTTGGAGAAAGTCTCTCCCTCAGGACCCTGAGCTTTCTTGACGACAATGTGTATCGTTGATGCCCAATTTGCTGAGCTGGATGCATCCGGAGGAGGAGTTCGGGGTTTTGCAGCTTCTTGTAGACCCTCAGCTTCCTCTTGAGCTGCTTCAGCTCCACCGAAGTCTTCCCTGGGGAACGAGTAGTCGTTGTGGGCTGGTGTCGGGAGAGGACGTTGACTCCGTGAAAAGGTCGGCTTCTTTCCACACTCCTTAATTGTGTCCCCAAGTTTTCCGGTACCGGTATGATCTCCACATGTTTCTGCTTCTTCTGGAGCCCCTCCCAAAATTTCTCCAAGGCTCTAGAATCATAAATTTTCATTAAAGCATCTTTATAAGATAACATCTGCTTGCGTGGGGAGATTTTTCCCCATCATTTCCTCCTGCTTGCGTCGAATCAGCTTTGTTGAGGTTGATTTTCCTGGAATCCCGCGGTCGCTTCCGGATCTTTTCTTTTTCGCCAGCTAGATCCACAATCACTTCCGTTTTTGGTCTTCTGATTGGCTGAAGAATTTCCGCCAATGTTGCGTGCCGATACTTTGCTCGTGCGGCTTTCATTTTGTTGCAGTCGAAGATTCGATGGCCCGGCACCCCGCAAAAATCACACGTGTAGTTGGTGTTTTTCGGACGTGACCGCCCGTCGAGCCTGTGGATTTCCATCGGGTCGGCGAACGTGGGGTGAGCCGAGCAGTCGCCCTGTCGCGTACTGCCGACGTGCGCTAGTCGTGTTCTGGCGTTGACCATGTCAAACCGCCTTGCTGCCAAAATGATGTCACTGTAGCTCGCGTAATTCGTCGCTGCTACATGTCGTTTGACTTCGGTCTTCAGTCCGGCGAGATACGACTGTACTTTTCCCCTTCGGTCACGTCAGGAATGCGGTTGTAAAATTCCTCCATCTGTTGCGTGTACTGCACTACACTCCCGAACTGTCGATGGCGATGATTTTTTTCCCAGACAAGGAAACCCGAATTTATTGGCTCGAAGCATTTCAGCAGGTCGGTGCGGAACTCCTGCTACGTGGCTTCGCCGTGGATGAAGGTACTGTTACCGCCGATCCACTCGAGTGCCGGTCCTCGCATCAGTGTCAACGCAAGTCGTACGCGTTGACCGTCCCAGACTGGTGAGCTCCATCCGACGGCTGTAAAGTAGATCTCCATGCCGGCGATCCATCTGCGGGTGTCAGAATTTCAATCGCTCAGATCGAACAGCTCAGGTGGGCGCGGTTTCGGAGCCTCGAGAAATTGCTGCGACTGCTGCGTCGTCGCCGTTGTCGTGTCGTGCTGCAAGCCGGCGAGTCGAGTTACTCGCTCGAACTCGTTCGCCAAGCTTCGCGATCGGCTCGCATCTCCTCCTGAAGGGCAACGATGCTCACGAAGAGCTGCTGGGTAACCTCGGCGTTGTCAAAGTTTGCCATCCTATTCCAAACACACGCGGAGGGGATAATACAAAAAAAACGCGGAGCTGGTGCTTACCAGAATCGGCGCCGAATTAGTCGCCCTTGGCGGTGTTTCGAAGCAGGTTTTCCCCTTGCTTCTGCTTAGCTAAGCGCAGCTGAGTGAGAAAAGATCGGATACCAAGTGTCACAGGATCGAATGTGCCGAGGAAAAGTTGCACTATCGATTGATACAAGGCGCTTTTATACTTCCAAAGTACATCAGGTAACCAGGTTTATCCTATCCAAAGGGAATAGACCCTTCTAGAAATAGAATCACCGTGCGTATAGCCGCGCGAGGCTATTGGCTTTAAGGGATTACGGCAGGATTACGCTAGATATAGCGTGCCAGTACATCCCGAGCTTGGTCAGTGAGATAATCATAATAACAGGATAAACCAAAGGATAATGGGATAGGAGAAATAGGAAACCAAATGAGATGAGATAAAAAGAGGAATGAAATAGAAAGGAGATATGGAAAGGGAAATTGGTGTAACGGGGTCGTACTCTCACAGATGTAGTATCTGCTTTTGGCCATGTGGGAAGTGTTCGCCATCCTTTGTCACATTTCACTGTGCACTCGATTGTTGTGCAGTCGATCTGTGGATTAAATCGCCGCAACCAATCACACCCCAACAGCACATCGTAGCCGTCGAGTGTTGTCGCTAGCATCGGCATGCTGAAGCCGAAATGGTTGCCACACTTCACGCAAACCACCAGTACTCTGTAGCGTGATTCCAGTGGGGTGCGGTCTTCCAGCCACGCATCAAATTCGGACAGACACTGCTCCAAGGCATTTCCCGATTAACAGGCTATGGCCCGCAACTCCGACGATGAAGATTTTTATTTTTTTCCGTTGAGTCGTCCTTCCGCCAGCATAGGGCAAACCACTGGGTAATCCTCCTTATTTATCTGGGAGCGGTTGATACCATGTATTGGAACTACCGTTCAGTGAGTATGGTGTTTCTCGAGCGATGAGGCATAGTCGGCCCGATTGCTACTGGCGCTTGGCGTTTCCCGACTTGCCCTCATCGTTCTTCTTTATCTGCTTCTTGCTGGGGCATTCGCAAGATTCTTGACCGGCCGGGTGGCAGTAAAAACATTGTCCCTTGTGAAAGTCCTCCTCATGCTCCTTTGCCACTATGCCGTGAATCGTGGGTTGTGGATCCTAGCGGTGAAAACGATTTCCCTCCCGAGAACCCGCGCTCGCATACGTCCGATACGCGACGAAATTGTCGGCGATCCGAACTGCTTCGTGAAATGTCGCTCGCTGTCGCAGGTGAACCTTGCAATTGATCTCCTGCTTTAACCCTGAAATGAATCGAGCCTTCTTCTCGGAGTCATTCATGTCCGTGATTTGATCGCACAACGCCATAAGTACTGATGCGTAAACTTGGACAGAACTCCACTGGCGCCAGTTGTCCAGCTTCATGCGTGCGTTGTCCGAGGTGGATATTGGCTCAAATCTTTGATGCAATGGTGTACCCCATGCCGTCCACGTGCAAATTCTGGTCGATTCGAAAATCAATGTTATCCCTTGGGCAGCAGACCCAAAGTTTCCAAAAAAAACTTATGTGTTGCCTGCCGAAAACTCCCCCTCCTGTAGTGTATATCGCCACCAATCTGGCATAGGTTCTCGCAGTAGTGATACTGCGAGTTGAATTTTTAAATCGTCAGCAGTGATCCCAGCGGCATTAAAAAAAGTTTCCGTTGAGAAAAACCAGTCCGTAACAGTAGTATGCTTATCTAATGGGTTGAACGGGGCTGGCATTGTTGGTTTGATTGTCGCCATCGGCACAAATGCCGGTGTGGCTACAATAGCGGCTGCTTCTGATCGGGCGGCTGCTACTGTCGTTGTTGCTGCTGCTGCGCATGCTGCCACGTCAGCTGCTGCAGCGGCTTCGTTATCCTTCCACTCCTGTAACACCTCACGTGCAAATTTTTCCAAAATAGTTTCGATACGTCCGGTAATGCTACCTCCTCTTGGGCGGCAACTTTCTGGCGAAACCTCTCATGCCTGGCTTAGCTTGCCAACTTCTGCACGAAGCCGCTCGTTGTCCTCCAACATTGTAGCCATGCACGTGTTCCTGCAGTGTTCAAGCTGCATGCAGGAGCTGAAGCCCTTCTTCCACCTCACCAACCCCATCCTTGCACCATCTATGCGGCCGATGATCTTCGCCTCGTCATCCCAAAAAAACCCCAGTTTCGATGACCGATCCAGTTCCGGATCAGCAACCAAATTGCCATCCCCCATCAGGATTACCCTCTCAGACCGTGACACCCCCCTCTAGAAAGGCGCTAACACATCTCTGAAAAAGCTTCCCCAATTGCATGCCTACGTGACAGGGCAGTGACAAAGGCAGTAAGAGTGAGGTCACTCGGATGCTGACTAAGAAAGTGGTCGCGGGCTATGGCTAGGCGGTCAGGGAGGCGAGTGGCGATGAGATAAACGGTAGCGCAGAATGGCAGTGGGAAGGTAGTGAGCTGTGCCTCAGTGCTAGCAGCGCGGTAGCTTGTCTCAAGTGCGTGAAGGTGCGTGGCAAAGTCGGCGACAGTGGGGAAGGACGCAAGATTAGGGAACAGCATGGGAAGGATCAGGCGACCAGCAGAGGCAGTGGCGGGGGTGGAATAGCGCGCAATGACAACATCTAAGAAGGCCTAGGCGTTCGCTACAGTGGTAAAGCGAGGACGCTCAGTCAGCGGGAGCGCACGGCTGATAGCAAGCTGGGCGATAGCGTCGCGCGAGTCTAAGACGGCAGGATCAAGCGCAGCAGCGTAAAAGGCCTCACGCTCAGCAGAGGTGGGGGCATCAGGGAGGGCAGCAGGGGAAGGGGGGCGGGGAAGCAGGCCATCGACATGAACGGCCAGGGAGTGACCGTCCTGGTGCTGACCTGGAAGGTGAAGCCGAAGGTCGACGAGCCATGCCTCAAAGTCGAGCGCCCAACCCTCTGCGTCCAAGCGGAGCTGCGACTCCGCCATCGCCACTGCTGCAGCTGCTGACGGCCGCTGACTGAGTGAGGAGGACAGGTGGAGGAAGCGATGAAGAGCGGTGGAGTGCGGTGACGTACGGTGGAGTGCGGTGGAGCACGGTGGAGTGCGGTGTAATGTGGTGGAGTGCGGTGGAGTGTGGTGGAGTGCGGTGTAGTGCGGTGGAGTGCGGTGTAGTGCGGTGTAGTGCGGTGTAGTGCGGTGGAAATAGCCGGCAAGGAAGTCGGCGCTGAAGGGAGCCAGAGCCAGTGGGTCGGCGCTGGAGCCGGCTGGCTGGGCGACTGGCTGGCCGACCGGCTGGCGAGAGACGGCGGGGCGCACGGGACCGACTGGGCGCGGGCTGGGCGGGAAGGGCGCTAACGGTGCCGGTTGGGCGCTAACGGGCTGGCGAGGCGAGCAGGGCCAAAGGGGCGCACGGGACCGATGGGGCGCTAACGGGGCCGGTAGGGCGCGAGCAGGCCGGCGGGGCGCTATCGGGCTGGTGGGGCGAGTGAGGCAAGAGGGGTGCATGGGGCCAACGGGGCGAGAACGGGGCCGGCAAGTCGCTAACTGGCCGGCGGGGCACTAACAGGCTGGTGGGGCGAGCGGGGCCAGAGGGGCGCACGTGGCCGATAGGGTGAGAACGGGGCCGGCAAGGCGCTAACGGGACGGCGGGGCACGAACGGGCCGGCGAGGCGAGCAGGGCCAGAGGGGGGGCACGGAGCCAAAGGGGCGCTGCCAGGGGGGCGAGCAGGGCCAGTGGGGCGCACGGGGCCTACGGGTCACTAGTGGGGCCGGTAGGGCGCTTACGGGCTGGTGGGGCGCTAGCGGGCCGGCAGGGCGCTAACGGGCAGGCGGGGAGCTAATGGGCCAGAGGGGGCCGACGGGGCGCTAACGAGGCGTTAACGGGCCAGAAGGGGGGCACATGGGGCCGACGGGGCGTTAAGGGGCGGTTAGGAGCGGGCGGCTAGGACTAGGACGAGAGCGGAAGCGCGGGTGGGCGGGGAGGACCTATTGTAACCTAGCGAGTGATACCACCTCAGAATAGAAAAGTTAGCTATAATGATGCATACAGTTTGGTTTTGTTCAATTGGTTATACCCTATAAGAGCATGCACCTATCTAGTCTATTATAATATATACAAATATGTTTGACATTATAAAGTGAAAATGCGCTTATATATATTTTATTTTATTATAAGCGCACCCTCATATCTTTTATTTTATTTTATTTTATTAAAAATGAAAAGAAGTTTCCTATAAGCGCATCTCATTTCTGTAAAAAATGACAAAAACACGAAAAAAAAATACATTGGAAACCCCCGCCAGCCCTCCGACGCCCCTCCCACGGCCCTCTCGAGCACCTCGGTAGCGACGAGCATTTTTTTCCGCTCACTAGCTCAGGCTCTGATTGGTTTATTCTAAAGTGTTGTGCTGCCGGAATACTCGCGAGCCATTTTCACCCAACCCATTCACACGACCCCCTCTGGAGAATGATCCGTTCGATCACAAATTCGATGAGCTACATTTTGGTGCCCTCAAATATGTTTTCAGTAAATGTACTTTTAATAAGCCCACCTCCCTAATAAATTTATTCAATTAAAAACGCATTTAAATTTTCAACGGGTTCCCCTATAAGCACATATGCGCTTATATCCGAGAGATTATGATACGACACACCAATTTATTGTTTCGCGTGCATGCCCCTAATTTGGCTGAGTTCTGTAGGCATTTGACGTTGACGTCGGCGTCGACATTGAGGAAGCTCCTCAAGCGACTTCGAGAGCGCTGATTACCAACCAAACCACGTGCACTTTCCTAACCTCGCTTGGAAGCCACGCGGCCAAATTGTGGAAAGCGCAAATGAAAAGAGAGAGGAGCGAATTTCAAAATTGCACAATAAAAACCTGCTTCCCCAGGGCAGCTGAGAAGTATTCCGGGGCAACATGACGAAAAAATAACCTAGGGTTCGGCTTGGACTGTGGTTCCTAGACGCGCTGAGTATGAGACGGAGTAGGTCGAAAGAGGTGCTGTTGGAAGTGATATAACTCTCTTTGGCGATGGGTTTGTTCAGCTGCTGTTTTTTTGCAGGGCAGGCCCGAGTTTACGAGGTGGGGTAAAGTGGTGGCAGTTGTATTTTTGGGGTGTAGAGGCCTAGTACACCCTTGCGGCTGATGTAACGCCACACGCAAGGTGGTTTCCGCGATTTTGCAAACGTCAGCGTTGCATCAATGTTGCGTCAGATTTGCCAGGGAGGGAAGCGAGGTGGGGTGTTTCTCTGACGTAGATGTGATCTGTAGATAGACCTGTTCTGCAGGCATGTCGATGTGACTAGGTTCGGGTACATTGTACCATGTTTGGGGGAAAATTTGCGGGCTGACCTTCGATCTGAAGCAAAATTTCGTGTTTTTGGAAGGTGCTCTGATGTAATCTGCACTTTCCTTTTTTGCCTGCAGAACTCATCCTTTGTGTCACTCTCGCCCTCTTTCATGTGTTGCTCGAGGCATTTGGCGCGCCTTGCTGCATTAGGCATTTAGCCGACTGCTGTTGTCAGTTGGCGCGTCAGTATGAACAGAGTTGATTTTTCACAGGACCAATCGCTGCTTTGCTCGAGACCGTCACGTTACGGGGCTTGGCAGAGCCCCGTTGTACAGTAATATTATTTAGAGCTGGCTCTGATCCTACTTTCGATAGATCCGCTTTCGGCAGATCCCACTTCGTGGAAATCGACCCTAAGGGCGCGGTCTGAAGTTTGGCCGAACTTTGAAGTTTTGCCAACCGACTCGCCACGTCGGCATTGCACATTGCAATGTTTGGCCGTGCGCTTCGAACTTTGGCCAACCAACCCCTACCACACCTTACCGGCCAGAATTCGTGCGACTGGGGTCCACGAACAACTGCGACCGAGGGCGAAACCTGGTTTCTGCATACTTGGCCGGCCACGCCAAAGAAATGTGACGTCAACCAAGCCACAGTGTGCCAGCTAGAGCACCCACCGAAAGGACAGTACATCTACTCTTCCGCTACAGCATCTTGATCACGATCAACGCCATCCGCGTACCACCAACAGACGCAACCCGCTCACACCACAACAACCGACAAATCCATTTCATCACCGTTGTCCATCAGCTCTAACACCGGATACGCCACTTGAACATCCAACAGCAGCACAAGCACCTGGCTACTCATCACTACAGTTATCCACACCGTAATTTCGACATCAGCCATTTTCCATCCAAGCTTCAACCTTGCTTCTGTGGAACTATCCTCGTTGAAGTAAATGTCACTGCAGTCACCTTCCGCTTCCACCTACCAGCCACTTGGAAGATCCATAACGCCTTCCATACCAGCTTCTTAAACCCTATCAAGACCAAACACGCTCTACACCGAATGCCAACCAGCGTCGTCACCCGTGTTCATCCATGACATGGGACAACTACGTGCTTGGACATCGTCGTCGTCAGAATGGCACTCTGGAGCTTCTTCTTTGGTGGAAGGGTTATGATACTTCTGAAGCTGCGTCTCTGAACTCGACATGGGTAACGCCCGTCGTCCTCTTCGCGACTACCTTGTCAAGCAGGGTGTTACTTCTACCACCCAGCTTTGAGGGGGGGAAGTGTGAGAGTACGACCCCGTTACACCAATTTCCCCTTTCCATATTTCCTTTCTCTTTCATTCCTCTTTTTATCCTGATTCATTAGGTCTTTATCTCATCTCATTTGGTTTCCTATTCCTCATTTTCCATTATCCTTTGGTTTATCCTGTTATTATAATTATATCACCGACCAGGCTCGGGATGTACTGGCGCGCTATATCTAGCGTAATCCTGCCGTAATCCCTTAAAGCCAATAGCCTCGCTGTCACAGGATCGAATGTGTCGAGGAAAGGTTGCACTATCGATCAGTACAAGGCGCTTTTATACTTCCAGAGTACATCAGGTAACCAGGTTTATCTTATCCTAAGGGAATAGACCCTTCTAGAAGATAGAATCACCCTGCGTATAGCCACGCGAGGCTATTGGCTTTAAGGGATTACGGCAGGATTACGCTAGATAGAGCGCACCTATACATCCCAAGCCTGGTCGGTGATATAATGATAATAGCAGGATAAACCAAAGGTTAATGGAAAAGGAAGAATAGGAAACCAAATGAGATGCGGTAAAAAGAGAAATGAAAAGGGAAGGAAATAAGAAAAGGCCAAGTGGTGTAACGGGGTCGTACTCTCACACTTCCCCCCTCAAAGCTGGGTGGTAGAAGTAACACCCTGCTTGACAAGGTAGTCATGCAGAGGACGACGAGCGTTACCCTTGTCGGACTCAGGTACCCAGCTGTCCTCAGAAGGATCATAACCCTTCCAACGGATGAGAAGCTCCACGGTGCCATTCCGACGACGGCGGTGTGCGAGCACGGACTCGACCTCGTACTCGGGTTCATTCTGGACGAGGACGGGCGGTGGCGGCGGCGGTTGGCGTCCGACGAAAATTGTGTTCGGGTCCCGATAGGGCTTCAGAAGTTGGACGTGGAAGGCGTTGTGAATCTTCCAGGTAGCTGGCAGGCGTAAGCGGAAGGTAGCAGGAGTGACTTGTGCTTCAACGAGAAAAGGCCCGCAGAAGCGAGGTCGAAGTTTAGATGGGAGATGGCTGATGTCCAGGTTGCGGGTGTCGAGAAGCACCTGGTCTCCCACCGTGATGGTGTGGTCGTTGCGATGGCGATCGGCTTGGCGCTTCTGTTGCTGTTGAATGTCGAGTAGGCGCTTGTGGGTCCGATCCCAAAGCTGATGCATGGTTGTGATGAAATCATGTGCTGGTTGGACTGTAGCTGATGCTGTCGGTTTCTGTGGTGTGAGTGGGTGGCGTCCGTAGCAGAGGAAGAACGGCGTCTGTCCAGTAGCGGCATGTGTAGCATTGTTGTAAGCAAACTCGAGTACGGGCAGGTGCAAGTCCCATTTGGAGATGTCGTCCTTGCAGGCTGCTCGGAGGAGTTGCTCAACAATTTGGTTGAGGCGCTCGGTCTGTCCGTCTGTCTGCGGATGGTATGCGGATGACATGGCGAGTTTGGTGCCGAGAAGAGACATAAGTTCCTTCCAGAACCTGCTGGTGAACTTGGGGTCTCGGTCGGAAATGAGTGTGGTTGGGATGCCATGCCGTGAGATGATGTGACGAACGAAGAGCTGTGCTGTCTCCTCGGTGCGTGCCGTCGTGTGTGTCGGGATGAAGTGTCCCATTTTGGAGAACTTGTCAATGACGACAAGGATGGCGTCATGACCGCTGGAGGTAGGTGGTAACCCGGTGATGAAGTCCAGGCTAACCACTTGCCATGGTTGTTCTGGGACAGGAAGAGGCTGCAGTAGTCCTGCTTTCTTCTGTTTACTGCTCTTCATCCGTTGACATGTATCACACGAGGTGACGAATTTCTGGACGTCGTCTGCCATATGGGGCCAGTAGTAGTGTTTGGCGATACCGGTGAGCGTCTTGTTGCTACCGAAGTGTCCGGCGTACAGGACGTCGTGGTATTCTTCGAGTAGTAACTGGCGCAAAGGAGGGTAATTGGGTACCCAGATTTTTGTTGATCCTTTCCGGTACGCGATGTCACTGTCCCACTGTAGCAGATGTCGCTTTTCTGCCAAGGGAATTTCGGGGTCGATGGCGTACCCGTGTGTGAAGAGTCCCTTGAGTAGTGGATTCATCCCTTCGACCTGAATCGCGGCAACGTGTGCAGGCCGGCTGAGAGCGTCTGCTTTGTTCTTGTGGCCGGGCTTGTACACGATGTCGTAGTGGAAGTGTGTCTCGAGGAAGTCGATCCACCGGACCTGCCGCCTGGAAAGGTTGGGTTGTGTCTTCAAGTATTTCAGGCTGCAGTGGTCGGTGTAGACGGTTGTTCTTCGTCCTTCGAGATAGCATCTCCACGCTTTGAAGGCGATGATGATAGCAAGAGCCTCTTTGTCGTGTATCGGGTAGTTGAGTTCTGCCCCGTGCAGTTTCTTGCTGAGGTAGGCGATTGGTTGCAGTCCATTCCCTTGATCTTGAATGAAGACTGCTCCTACTGCTTGGTCACTGGCGTCAGCTTCGATGACGTAGTCGCGTTCGGGATCTGGCAAGATGAGTACCGGTGCAGACGTGAGTGCTTGTTTCAGCTGCTCCACGGCTTCCTGGTGCTTTGGTTCCCATTTGTAGGGCGTGTTCTTCTTCAGCAGATTCGTGAGTGGTGCTGCGATTTTCGCATATTGTGGCACGAACCTGTTGTAGTAATTAGCGAAGCCTAGGAACTGCTGCCACGTGGCTTCACCGTGGATGAAAGTACTGTTGCCGGCAATCCACTCGAGTGCCGGCCCTCGCATCAGTGTCGCCGCGAGTCGTACACGTTGACCGTCCCAGACTGGCGAGCTCCATCCGACGGCTGCGAAGTAGATCTCCATCCCGTCGATCCATCTGCGGGCGTCGGAGTTTCGATCGCTCGGATCGAACGGCTCAGGTGGGCGCGGTTTCGGAGCCTCGAGAAACTGCTGCGACTGCTGCGTCGTCGCCGTTGTCGTCTCGTGCTGCGCTCCGGCGAGTCGAGTTACTCGCTCGAACTGGTTTCGCCACGCTTCGCGATCCGCTCGCATTTCCTCCTGAAGGGTTGCGATGCGCGCGAAGAGCTGCTGGGTAACCTCGGCGTTGTCGAAGGTTGCCATCCTGTTCAAAACACGCACGGAGGGGGTGATTCGAAAATCGCGGAGCTGGTGCTTACCAGAATCGGCGTCGAATTGGTCGCCCCCGGCGGTTTTTCGAGGCAGGATCCCCGCTGCTGCTGCTTAGCTGAGCGCGGTCGAGTGAGAAAAGCTCTGATTACCAAGTGTCACAGGATCGAATGTGTCGAGGAAAGGTTGCACTATCGATCAGTACAAGGCGCTTTTATACTTCCAGAGTACATCAGGTAACCAGGTTTATCTTATCCTAAGGGAATAGACCCTTCTAGAAGATAGAATCACCCTGCGTATAGCCACGCGAGGCTATTGGCTTTAAGGGATTACGGCAGGATTACGCTAGATAGAGCGCACCAATACATCCCAAGCCTGGTCGGTGATATAATGATAATAGCAGGATAAACCAAAGGTTAATGGAAAAGGAAGAATAGGAAACCAAATGAGATGCGGTAAAAAGAGAAATCAAAAGGGAAGGAAATAAGAAAAGGCCAAGTGGTGTAACGGGGTCGTACTCTCACACTCGCGTGGCTATACGTAGGGTGATTCTATTTCTAGAAGGGTCTATTTCCTTTGGATAGGATAAACCTGGTTACCTGATGTACTCTGGAAGTATAAAAGCACCTTGTACTGAATGATAGTGCAACATTGAGCAAACCTTTCCTCGGGATATTCGATCCTGTGACACCAGTAGGATTAGAACAAATTGCAGTATGAACAGCCGTCAAACTGAGAATGCTCCACCCTTCTTCACCAAAGCCTTCATCAACACCCCAACCAGAAGGAGATGGCCTTAAAACCCGCGTGTTAACTTCCTCGAGTTTCGTATCTTTGGTTGGGAGATCCCTAGAAGTACTGCCTGACAGCCAATCCTGTCTTTCCACCTAGCCTCTCAAACATAACATATGTTGTTACTGTAGACTATACAGGTTTGTGCCTTAGAGGGTACAACAAACTAGTCTATATTGCCCTGTATCTTCCTATTCTAGTCATTCTCTCTTTCTAACATGGTATCATGAGTAGGTTAGTTCCTCTCGCCCGCCCGCGCTTCCGCCCTAGGCCCTAGCCGGCCCCCTGGCCGTCGCGCCCGCCCCTAGCTGGCCCCCTGGCCGTCGCGTCCACCCCTAGCCGGCCCCCTGGCCATCGCGCCCGCCCCTAGTTGGCCCCCTGGCCGTCGCGTCCGCCCCTAGCCGGCCCCCTGGTCATCGCACCCGCCCCTAGCTGGCCCCCCCGGCCGTCGCGCCCGCCCCTAGCTGACCCACTGGCCGTCGCGTCCGCCCCTAGCTGGCCCCCTGGCCGTCGCGTTCGCCCCTAGCTGGCCTCCTGGCCGTCGCGTCCGCCCCTAGCTGGCCCCCTGGCCGTCGCGCCCGCCCCTAGCTGGCCCCCTGGCCGTCGCGCCCGCCCCTAACAGGCCCCCTGGCCGTCGCGTTCGCCCCTAGCCGGCCCCCTGGCCGTCGCGCCCGCCTCTAGCTGGCCCCCTGGCCGTCGCGTCCGCCCCTAGCCGGCCCCTCTCCTGGTCGTCGCGCCCGCCCCTAGCTGGCCCCCTGGCCGTCGCGTCCGCCCCTAGCCGGCCCCCTGGCCGTCGCGCCCGCCCCTAGCTGGCCCCCTGGCCGTCGCGTCCGCCCCTAACTGGCCCCCTGGCCGTCGCGTCCGCCCCTAACTGGCCCCCTGGCCGTCGCGCCCGCCCCTAGCCGGCCACCTGGCCGTTCGCGCCCGCCCCTAGCTGGCCCCCTGGCCATTCGCACCCGCCCCTAGCTGGCCCCCTGGCCGTCGCGCCACTCCTAGCCGGCGCCCCGGCCGTTCGCACCCACTCCTCACCGGCCCCTCGCGCCCGTCCCTCGTCGGCCCCGCCCCCTCTTCTAGCCGGCCCCGGGTTCGCTATGCCGCCGGCTCGTCTCTGCCTCTGCACCGCCCGGAGCCGCTCTCCACCACTTGGCACCGCACTCCACCGCCCGGCATCGCATTGCACCGCGCTGCACCGCACTGCACCACCCTGCACCGCCCTGCACCGCACTGCACCGCTCAGTACCGCAATGCACCGCACTACACCGCTTTGCATCGTTCCTGATGGCGGAGGTACTTCGCTTCGACGCTGAGGGCCGGCCGCTGAGTTTGACGGTACGCTCCCCTGTCCTGACCCCCCTCCTTCGCTGTCCAGCGCTGTTCCACCCCGCGTGCAGCCTCTGTAGGTCGCCTGATCCTGCCGATGCTTTTCCCTGACCTTGCATCTTTCCCCACTGTCGCTGACCTTGCCGCCCACCTGCGCACGATAGACGCGACCTGGCGCTCTGCCTGCACTGAGACCCAGCTTAGAGCTCATCAGCCGCCCCTCTACTCTGCCCTTTACCTGCTAGCCACCCGCCTCCCTGACCGCCTTGCCACTGCCCACGACCGCTTCCTTAGCATCCACCCCAGTGACCTCACCCTCACCGACTTTGTCGACACCCTGTCTGCCATAGAGACCCGCCACCGCTCTATCGCCCAGACTAGTGGTACTGTGCCGGTCCCCATCTTTCAGGGTTGTGCCCCTGCCCAGTGCACCTTCTCCGACGGTTCTGCTGCTGTGGCTGAGACTGTTGCTGCAGCGCTGCTCCGTCCGGGGAAGGGTCGCCGCCTCAAGGCTGGGCGCGGTGGAGGGGGTGGGGGTGCAGGTGGAGGTGGTAGTGGAGTCGGGGCGCCTGGTGGTGGCGTAGACGAGGGGACTGTCCCTGGTGCCGCCGAGCAGCCATCCCAGCAGCCGAAGCCGTCGCAGCCAGACCAGCACCACCCGCAGCCGCAGACCCACCTCCAGCCGCAGCAATCGCAGACCCAGCTCCAGCCGCAGCAGTCGCAGCAGTCGCAGCAGCCGCAACAGCAGAGGCGGGCGAGTGGTCTCCCGCCCAAGTGGCCTGGCGCTGGTGGCGGCGGTGGACGTGGTAGTGGACGTGCGCGTGGTGTGCTCCCGGGTGGCAGTTTGGGTGACGGGCGCTGCCAGTACCAGCTCCTGACCGGTCCTCGCCGCAGCTCCGTTTGCGGCCGGTCACTCCCCTGCTCGTTGCTTCCGTCGCCTTGACGACCTGTTTCGTCTTCGCTTCGGCCCGTCACCCGACCTCCCCGACTGGTTCAGCTTGCTTCGTCGTAGTATTCCGATTTTTTATATGGACATGGATGAACTTAGCTCTGCCCTGTATGTGTTGTATGCTGATGACTCTATTGTGACTGCTTCTTACTACCCCGTGTTGCCTAGTAAAGGTGTGCCTAGTCGTGCCCCCCCTGCTGCGTCAGGCATAGGACCTCCTGCCTTGTTTAGCCTAGGTTCCTCCGTCGCTGCTTTGACCCCGGCCGCCACTGCTGCGCTCACCTTCACCCTGGACTCTGGCGCTGTTTCTTTCGCGACTCCACAAAGCTGTCCCCGCTTGCTGCTCCTGCTGCGGTTTCCCTTGCTGACCCCTCCTCTGGTCCGGTAGTCGCTCGTAGTTCTACCACCCTTCCCTGCTCGGCGGCTCCTTCGGGCTCGCTCACAGGCTTGCACGTCCCCTCGTTTTCCAGGAACCTAGTTAGTGTCGGCTGCCTCCAGGACCTTGGCGTCACCACTACGTTCCCTGGTCACGAGCGGCTTGCTGACTGTACTGAGGCCGCCACTGGTGCTCCCCTCACTACGTTCCCCCGGGACCCGGTGTCTGGCCTGTTCACACTGGACACCGCGCCCCCCCTGGTTCGGACGCCTCCCCAGGTAGCTGTGTCGTCTCAGGTTGCAGCGGCCTGCTCGTGTCGGTCGCTTACTCACCCGACCCTCCTGTGGCACCACCATCTAGGTCACCCTGTGCTCCCGCGTCTCCGTCACATGTCACAGCACGGTCTTGTCCTAGGTCTCCCAGGGTCGTTCCCCGTGTTGCCCCCCTCCACAGTGCCACCGTGCACGCCCTGCGTTGAGGGTCAGCTCCGCTGTGACCCTCACTCCCCCTCTTTCCCCCCCACCACCGCACCGCTATAGACCTTGCACATGGACGTCTGGGGCCCCGCCCCCGTCCATGGACCGCGTCGCGAGCACTACTTCCTCGTGCTTTTCGACGACTACATGCGCTACACCACAGTTTTTCCCTTGGAGCGGAAGGCCGACGTGCCTGACGTTCTTATCCCCTGGCTGGTCTCTGCGCGTGTCCACCGCGGTCTCCCTGTCCTGCGTCTTCACTTTGACCGTAGGGGCGAGTTTGCCTCCGGTGTCCTTGGTCGCTTCTGTCGTGCGGAGGGCATCACCCAAACGTTCACCCTACCGGACTCGCCGCAGCAGAATGGGGTCGCTGAGCGATGCATCGGTTTGGTCATGGAGGTGGCTGGTACCTCCATGATCCACGCCGGTGCACCCCATTTTCTGTGGCCGTTCGCGGTTCGCTACGCTGCTCACCAGCTTAACCTGTGGCCGCACTCTCAGCGGCCGCAGGTTTCGCCGACCCTTCTTTGGACCGGGTCTCCTGGTGACGCGTCTGCGTTCCACGTCTGGGGATGCCTTGCTCACGTTCGTGCCTCTGGCACGGACAAGCTTATTGCCCGCATTGTCCCCTGTGTCCTCCTTGGTTTCCCCCTTGACTCGTCCGACTGGCACTTCTACCACCCGCCGTCCCACCATTTCTTTCACTCCCGCGACGTTACCTTTGACGAGTCCGTTTCCTTCTACCACCGCTTTCCACACCGTGGTCCCCCGGTTACCCCCCCCCCTGTTCCTGGTTTCCTCGTTCCTGGTAGCCCCAGCCCCGCCCCCCCCGCGTCCTGCCCCGTCCGGTTTGTCTCACGTCACTCCCCTCCCGTCGGTTGTCCCGGTAGAGGAGTCTGCTGACTCTGGTGGTCCTGCGGCCCAGTCCTTGCCCCCTGCCTCCCCCCCGGTGTCTCCTCCTCTGCCGCCGCAGCAGCAGTCGTCGCCGCTGCCGCCGTCGTCGTCGCCGCCGCCCGTGCCGTCACTACCGCAGCAACTGCTCGTCGCCTCTGGTGGTGCTGGAGTTGGGAGCGGTACCGGTGCTGGCGGGGTTTCTGGCTCTAGGGGTGTTCCCTCTGGGGGTGCAGGAGTGGAGTGTTCCGGCGGTAGCCGTGGAGTTGCTGGCGGTCCTGGAGTCGGTGTTGTGCCGTCGCAGCCGCAATCCCTGCCAGTGTCAGCCCTTCGCCTGCTCGGCCTTCCGTCCCCTCCTCTTCCGGTCTACGGCCCTGTGTTCCCTCCCCCGGACTCGTCCCCGGCTCGTCTCCCTCCTCGTTCCCCTCTTGTGTCTCCTCCTCTGTCTCCTGACCCGACACCTCCGTCACACGTCTGGTCTCGCCGTCCCTCCCGTGCTCGCCCTGTCTCCCCTGTCTCGCGCTCCCACCCTATGTTGCTTCGTTCCCACGTGCCTCGTCCTCCCCTCCTGCCGTCGCCTCCTCCGTCCTCCCTTGTCGTTGCGTCCTCCCCTCTATTTGACTTCCTTCGTGCCGCTCATCCTCTTGTTCCTCGTGTCCTTGCCTCTCTCGTTACCGACCCGTCTGTTCCGGTTTCGCGCCTTGACGCTCTTGTCGCTGTGGTCGCTGACTTCGCCTCTACCCGCCGCCTTGACTACGGCACCACTTTGGTCTCTAACCCTGCCTGTCCTCCGTCTGTCGGGGGTGCTCCTGCCCTTGGCAGTGACGTCTTGGAGGACCGCCAATACGAGCTTGCTCTCCTGTCCGAGGCTGCTCCCCATCTCTGTTCCATGCTCCTAGTCCCTGAGGGTGACCCAGACACTTTGGACATCCCGACCCCTCGCACTTACGCTGAGGCGGTCTCGGGACCTTGGGCCTCCCAGTGGATAGCTGCCATGGAGCAGGAGATGGCATCTTGGAGATCCACCGGCACCTACGTCGACGCAGTTCCCCCACCCGGGGTGAACGTAGTCGATGGCCGCTGGCTCTTCAAGGTGAAGCGCCCCCCTGGAGAGCCGCCTGTGTTCAAGGCGCGCTACGCGGCCAGAGGTTTCACTCAGCGTGAGGGGGTGGACTTCTTTCAGACCTTCGCTCTGACCCCGAAGATGACTACTCTTCGGGTGCTGCTACACGTAGCAGCTCAGCGTGACTACGAGCTTCACTCCCTCGACTTCTCCACTGCCTTTCTTTAGGGCAGTCTATACGAGCAGGTCTACCTACGCCGCCCTCAGGGCTTTACTGGTACCTTCCCTCCTAGGACCCAGTGGCTCCTTCGGCGCCCCGTCTACGGTCTGCGACAGGCTCCCTGTGAGTGGCATGACACGCTGCGTGCTACCCTTGCTGACCTGCAGTTCTTTCCGTCCTCTGCAGACCCCTCGCTCTTCGTTCGTGCTGGCCAGACTCCGTTCTACATCCTTGTTTACGTAGATGACCTGGTCTTTTGTTATACATTGACATGTGAGGGCATGTCCAGCGCATACGTTTACGATACATGATCACGGTTCAGTAGGATACGTCGTGGTTAGGGGGTGTATCAAGTAGCTGAATAGTACGACATCAGGCTTGTGACGTCGAGTCACCGTCTCCAAACGCAGAGAAAGCTTCTTTGGGATGTCGGGTGACGTCGTTTTCCTTGCACTTGATACACCTCCTTAGGAGCTATTTTTGCGTTTCACTGTAGTTTTGTATCGAGCACCCCATTGAACCCTGTAAATTGGATTGAAAACGCTCCCTGGCTGTCAGATCAACCACGCGCAAGGCAGCGGGCAGGTGTGGTAGGTTACAGTATGGTACAAAGTGGTAAAGCCTCAAATTTCCAGATCCTCTGCCGATGACGAATGGTGGTGATCCATACCACACTGCTCGTCCTCCCAAGTCCTGTGACGAGAGATTCTCATCTTGAGCATGCGAGGCGAGGCTCTCGTCATGCGCATGTGAGGAGCGACTCTCATCGTGGCAGTTAGTCTAGCGCCCCGTACAGTATCTGCCGCGTTGCAAGATCCAAGCTCTGCCTCTCGCGCGAAGCTGTGGCCCGCCACCCTGGGGTTGGACGTGCGAGAAGACGTTGCGTGCGACAGGCAAGTATCGCAGCGAGTGGATCTCGACCAGAGCTGCTGCGCCGCGGCAACAGCCTAAACCGCTTCTGAGGGTCCCCTCCCCACGCCTCGCCGCTCCCCGCCTCGCCGCCCCACGCGGCGCCGGTTCCGCCAGGTGCGTCTCTCCCTCAGCCAGGCGCGTCTCTCCCTCCGCCAGGCGCGTCTCTCCCTCCTCCGCTCGCTTCGTCGCCCTCGGCTCCTCCTCGCGCCCTTCCCACTTACCGTCAATCACCTGACCCCATCCCCACCCCTCTCCCTCACGCTCCTTGCCAGCTCGCCCCTCTCGCCCCCCCCCCCCCCCTCTCCCCCCCTCTCTCCCGCCCCTCTCGCCCCTCTCGCCCCTCTCGCCCCTCTCGCTCCTCTCGCCCCTCGCGCGGCCCTCGCTCCCCTGCCTCACTTATCGCTCCCCTCGTCCCATCCCCCTGCCACTAGCTCCGCCAATCATGCGCGAATTCCCGGTTACGTGAGGGGAGGGAGCGACGGTGGGAGAGTGAGTGGGAGGGGAGCGTGGGTGAGAGAGAGAGAGGGGACGAGGGGCGAAGGAGGATTCCCTTTCTTCTGTTCCTGGCTCCTTCGGACCTACTGCCCTCGTTCCGCCTGCTGCCCTCGTGTCACCTGCTGCCCTCGTGTCACCTGCTGCCCTCGTGTCACCTGCTGCCCTCGTGTCACCTGCTGCCCTCGTGTCACCTGCTGCCCTCGCCTCACCTGACTGGTCTAGCCCAACAGGAGGCGTCCTCTGACCTCTGCCCCGTCGCTGCTGCCTTACCTCAGGCTGGTGTTTTGACTTCGCCCCACGTGCCATTGCACCTTCTTGCTCCCACACCTTCTCACCGTTCTCTGTTTCGCTGCCACAGCTCTCCTCCCATTGCTGCATGCACGGGTCAAATCTCGCACCACGTCATAAAAGACTTGCGGACACCGACTCCTCAGCACTGCTGCTCTCTGGAAATGTGTCTAACGACCTCGTCTCTCCCAACTGGTGTTCGCTCAGTCTGTTGTGTCGCTGTGTTCACTATCCATCGCACCGCCTCATATCTCCCCCCCCCTCAACGGTTCAACCCAACTCCCTTCCCCCCCTTTTTCGTTTCTCCCCCCCCCTACCCCGCACACCTCCCCCTGCTTCCCCCCTCTTTTTTTTGCGGCAGCCATGGCTCCGCATAATTTGCGTGATCCCTCAAACCCGGCACCTGATGACATGTCAAACTGCCCACCTGTGCCTGATGACGTGGCAAGTCGCCCTCGTGTGCTGGTCCTGGGCTCTCCCTCTGTCGGCAAAACCACCCTCGCACACCGTATGCCACCCCTGCCCTCGCACACCGTATGCCACCCCTGCCCTCGCACCCCGTATGCCACCCCTGCTCTCGCACACCATATGCCACCCCTGCCCTCGCACACCGTATGCCACCCCTGCCCTCGCACACCGTGTGCCACCCCTGCCCTCGCACACCGTATGCCACCCCTGCCCTCGCACACCGTATGCCATCCCTGCCCTCGCACACCGTATGCCACCCCTGCCCTCGCACACCGTATGCCATCCCTATCCCTCGCACACCGCACGCCATCCATCCCCTTCGTTGCTGCTCGAGTCATGTTCTTGCTGCCATGCATGCCTCAAGCCCTTGCTCTTCCCGTCCCTGCTGCTCACTCCCACCCTTCTCCGTTTTTGGCTTTCTATCCTCCCTTCGTTGCCATCCCCTACTATTGCCTCCTTCTCTCTTCCCTACTATCGCCTCCTTCTCTTCTCCTTCTTTCTGACTCCATCTCTGCCCTTTCTATCAGCTTTACCCTCTATAACTTGCCTCCATCCCATTGTCCCTAACCCGCTCCCCCACCGCCCCCCACCCCCTTTTCCCACAGGCCTTACAGATGCACAACACCCATGCACACTGCAGCAGCAGCAATGCTGGGACGGGCGTTTCAAGCCGTCTCCTCCAACCCCGTTGCCCCTCTCCCCTCCCCCCCACTCTCCTCCCCTTCTTCCCCCCCTTCCAACCCTCTCCACCCCCCTCTGTGCGCCACAGGCCTTACAGCCGCACACCCCCATGCATACAGCAGCAGCAGCAGCAGTAGCACCACAGCAGGCGAATGCTTCAGGTGCGGCCACGGGTGGTGAGGGTGGTGAGGGTGGTGAGGGTGGTGAGGGTTGTGAGGGTGGTGATTGTGGTGAGGAGGGGGCAGGGGTCCTGCGGTGGGTGCACAGGTGTTGGGGTGGGGGCGTTGGTGTTGGTGTGGGGGACATAACGCAAACCACAGCCTGTCCCGCTACGCTTACCCCCTGTGTGCTACACAGAACAGCCCGGCCGGCACAGATCCCAGTTTTAACGCGCCTCAAACTGGTTATGGCCGCAGCTGTGTGGACGTCTTTTCCCACGAGTCCCTTTGCATCAAAGCACAGCACAGCACATGCCCCAATGCTCCAACAATCCAACAGTCCCCCATTTCCCCCCCCCATCAGTTGGGCCATCGACGCCAAGTGCTGCACGGCACGTGTGGCCGTGGGTGCTTGCATTGCAGGCACGTCAAAGCACCCACCAGCAGATTCCATGAACCCCCGTTTTGAGGCGCCTCAAAACTAGATTCCATGAACCCCCTCTGCCTCTTCCCCCCCCACCGCTCCCCCTGCCCTCAGCAGGGACGTCAACACCAAGCCAGCCACTCTCTTGCTCACACGGCACCTGTGGCCGTGTGGACGTGCTCCCCTTGAGGCACCACCTGTTTCCTGTCACCCCCCCCACCTCCCCCCCCCACGTGCTCCCATGAGCCGGGAATTGAGTTGACTCCAAGTGCCACACCGCTCCTGTGGCCATGTGCACGGCATGAGGCAGCCGTTGACCTTCGAGTCAAGGCATTCCAGACACCCCAGCGCCACTGCCCCCCGCCCCCCCCCCCACCCACTCCCCCCCCAAGCTGGGCCATCGACACCAAGAACTACACCGCGCTAGTGGCCGTGTGGCTCACGCCTTGAGACGCCACCATTCCCCCATGGTCCCCCTTCCTCCCCCCCCTCCCCCCCCTCCCCCCCCCCCTTTCCCCCCTCTCAGCTGGTCCATCGACACCAAGTACTACACTGCCCCTGTGGCCGTGTGGACGGCGCGGCTGTCAACCATGCTGCCGTGTGGCACTGCGCCCTGCTCGCACCTTGTTAAAGGCGCTGAGGCGCTGCTGCTTGTCTTCGACCTCTCCAATGTAAGCCGGGCAGTCAGCTCTCTTGCTTTGCACTGCACTCTTGCTGCCGTGCGGCACCGCCCCCTTCTCGCACCTCGTCAAAGGGGCTGAGCCTTGATTCTGGTGTTTACCTCTCCAATGGGAGCCAGGCAGTAGGGCATACGCCATGTGCATCTCTAATGTAAGCTGGGAAGCAGGCTCTTCTCCCCTGCACTCTTGCTGCCGTGTGTGCTCGCACATTGTCAACAGGGCTGAGGCCGTGGTTCGCGCCGTTAACCTCTCCAATGAGAGCTGGCCAGTAGGCGGTCTGTGGCTCCCCCGTGCTCCCCTGCATGCTGCTGTGGGCCATGCCCACCTCCCTTTCTTGCCAGCATCCTCTGCCCCCTGCTTTCTCTTTGAAAACCCCATCCTCTCCCATCCTCTCCCATCCTCTCCCATCCTCTCCCATCCTCTCCCATCCTCTCCCATCCTCTCCCAACCTCTCCCATCCTCCCATCCTCTCCCATCCTCTCCCATCCTCCCATCCTCTCCCATCCTCTTCCATCCTCTCGCATCCTCTCCCATCCTCTCCCATCCTCTCCCATCCTCCCCCATCCTCTCCCATCCTCTCGCATCCTCTCGCATCCTCTCCCATCCTCTCCCATCCTCTCCCATCCTCTCAAATCCTCTCCCGTCCTCCCATCCTCTCCCATCCTCTCCCATCCTCCCATCCTCTCCCATCCTCCCATCCTCCCATCCTCCCCCATCCTCTCCCATCCACTCGCATCCTCTCCCATCCTCTCCCATCCTCTCCCATCCTCTCCCATCCTCTCCCATCCTCTCCCATCCTCTCCCATCCTCTCCCATCCTCTCCCATCCTCTCCCATCCTCTCCCATCCTCTCCCATCCTCTCCCATCCTCCCATCCTCCCATCCTCCCATCCTCTCCCATCCTCTCCCATCCTCTCCCATCCTCCCATCCTCTCCCATCCTCCCATCCTCCCATCCTCCCATCCTCTCCCATCCTCCCATCCTCTCCCATCCTCCCATCTTCCCATCCTCCCATCCTGTCCCATCCTCCCATCCTCCCATCCTCTCCCATCCTCCCATCCTCCCATCCTCTCCCATCCTCCCATCCTTTCCCATCCTCTCCTATCCTCCCCCATCCTCTCCCATCCTCTCCCATCCTCTCCCATCCTCTCATCCTCCCATCCTCTCCCATCCTCCCATCCTCTCCCATCCTCTCCCATCCTCCCATCCTCTCCCATCCTCCCATCCTCTCCCATCCTCTTCCATCCTCTCGCATCCTCTCCCATCCTCTCCCATCCTCTCCCATCCTCCCCCATCCTCTCCCATCCTCTCCCATCCTCTCCCATCCTCCCCATCCTCTCCCATCCTCTCCCATCCTCTCCCATCCTCTCCCATCCTCTCCCATCCTCTCCCATCCTCTCCCATTGTCCAATCCTCTCCCATCCTCCCATCCTCTTCCATCCTCTCCCATCCTCTCCCATCCTCTTCCATCCTCTCCCATCCTCTCCCATCCTCTCGCATCCTCTCCCATCCTCTCGCATCCTCTCCCATCCTCCCATCCTCCCATTCTTCCATCCTCTCCCATCCTCTCCCATCCTCCCATCCTCCCATCCTCTCCAATCCTCCCATCCTCTCCCATCCTCTCCCATTGTCCAATCCTCTCCCATCCTCCCATCCTCTTCCATCCTCTCCCATCCTCTCCCATCCTCCCCCATCCTCTCCCATCCTCTCCCATCCTCTCCCATCCTCTCCCATTGTCCAATCCTCTCCCATCCTCCCATCCTCTTCCATCCTCTCCCCTCTCCCATCCTCTCCCATCCTCTCCCATCCTCTCCCATCCTCTCGCATCCTCTCCCATCCTCTCGCATCCTCTCCCATCCTCCCATCCTCCCATTCTTCCATCCTCTCCCATCCTCTCCCATCCTCCCATCCTCCCATCCTCTCCAATCCTCCCATCCTCTCCCATCCTCTCCCATTGTCCAATCCTCTCCCATCCTCCCATCCTCTTCCATCCTCTCCCATCCTCTCCCATCCTCTCCCATCCTCTCCCATCCTCTCGCATCCTCTCCCATCCTCTCGCATCCTCTCCCATCCTCCCATCCTCCCATTCTTCCATCCTCTCCCATCCTCTCCCATCCTCCCATCCTCCCATCCTCTCCAATCCTCCCATCCTCTCCCATCCTCTCCCATCCTCCCATCCTCTCCCATCCTCCCATCGTCTCCCATCCTCTCCCTTCCTCCCATCCTCTCCCATCCTCTCCGATCCTCCCATCCTCTCCCATCCTTCCATCCTGTCCCATCCTCCCATCCTCCTATCCTCCCATCCTTCCATCCTCTCCCATCCTCCCATCCTCTCCCATCCTCCCATCCTCTCCCATCCTCCCATCCTTTCCCATCCTCTCCCATCCTCCCATCCTCCCATGCTCTCCTCTCCCATCCTCCCATCCTCCCATCCTCCCATCCTCCCATCATCCCATTCTCCCATGCCCCCACCGCCCCTCCCTCCTCTTTCCGCCCCTCCCTTCAGCCCGCATTGTGGGCAGGTCAGCCAGATCTCGCTCTCTCTCCTTTTTTTTTTTTCTTGTCAAACCCCATCCCCCCTTGCCCCCATCCTCCCATCATCCTATGCCCCATCCCCCCTCTCCCCCGCTTCCCCCCACTCCCCCTCTTCCCCCCTCCTTCCACTCGTTTCAGCGCGCATCACTCACTGCGGTGCAGAAGTGGGCAGACCAGGCGGCTCTCTCCCTGTCTCTCCCTTCATTAAACCCCAACCCCCCATCCTCGCCGCTCTCCCCCCTCCCTCCTCTCTTTCCAGCCCGCATCATTCACAGCAGTGCAGAAGTGGGCAGACCAGGCGGAGCTGTCTCGCTTTGAGATCCGCCTGTGCGTGGGCAACAAGGCCGACAGGGTGGGGCAGAGCGATAGAAGGGCGCAGCACCAGGCACAGCACTGTCCGCGCGAGGCAGCCCGGGTGGAGCCAACCGACTTTGATGGCGCCATGCTGCTGGGTGCAGGGGGGGATGGGGGAGAGGGGGATGGACGCGCGGGGAGGGCAGTGGGGGGAGAGGGGGAAAGGGATTCTGGCACGGTGGGGGCTGGTGGGAGGGGTGGTGGGGATGAGGGGGAGGTGGGGAGGGGCGAGTACCAGGCATGGTGTGCGGACAACGGTATAGAGTATGTGGAGGCGTGTGCTGCAGACGAGACGATTGATGAAGGTGAGAGTGCTTGGGAGAGGAGTCATGCGTTTGTTTTCTGAGGCGCGTCAATGGGAGTGCCAGGCAGGCGTGGTGTGTGCGGGCGACGGCATGGAGTATGTGGAGGCGTGTGCGGGCGACGGCATGGAGTATGTGGAGGCGTGTGCGGGCGATGAAACGGTAGATGAAGGTGAGAGTGGGTGGATTGCGTCAACTCCTGTTGCGGAGGATGTGGCCTCCCTGTAAGTGTCACCCCTCTCACACGCATCCACACGCATCCACACGCATCCACACGCATGTGCCCGTCTTGTCAATGGCCGTAGGCAGCTGTCCCATGCCACACCATCTCATGCCCCTCGGGCCATCCCATCCCATTTCCGTTATCCCCCTGTCATGCCACCCGTTGCCTTGTCATGTATGCCATACCACCCGTTGCCATGCCATGCCATGCCATGCCACCCCATGCCATGTCATTGCATGCCATTCCACCCCATGCCATGACACCCGATGCCATGCCATGCCACCCCATACCATGTCATTGCATGCCATTCCACCCCATGCCATGCCATGCCACCCCATGCCATGCCATGCCACCCGATGCCATGCCATGCCATGCCATGCCATGCCATGCCATGCCATGCACCATGCGCCATGCAGCCATGGGCAGGGATGCGGAGGACATGCAGGGGTTGGCTCGCATCCGCACGGCCCTGGGAGCGCACATGTGGCAGGGCCTCAGTCTGAAGCAGCAGGGGAGGCAGCGGCGAACGAATGCTCACTTGCAGCTATTGGGACTCGTGGGCAAGGAGGCATTGTGCTCTCATCAAGGTTCGTTCATTCGCTATCACCATGGGTTTGCACATGTGGCCGGTCCTCTTGTTGAAGGCGCAGGGAGGGCAGAGGCGCATACAGACGGCAGAGGTGTGCTCCCCTCTTTCTCTCTCCCATTCCCCACGCCCCCACCCATCCGCCCCCCTCCCCCCCCCCCCCTCTCTCTTGTATGCACCTAGATTATGGCTGTCACAAACCCGCCTCGCTCCTACACATCCCAATCCTCCGTGCTTCTCTCCGCACCTGCTTTCGTCCTTACGTCTCACATCATACACCTACATTTCTAAAAAAACCAAGGCACAAAACTTGTTTTCCTCCAACATCCATCATATGCACTGACCTCCTCATTCGCCCTCCTCATTCACCCTCCTCATTCGCCCTCCTCATGCGCCCTCCTAACCAGACGAGCCCACTTCACCGCACTCCTCGTCGGCATCTGACGGCGGCACAGACAGCGACTCTGATGTGGACGCTGCCTCGGGAGCGGACCCCTTTGACCCCGCGCACTTCCCCTACCACCGCTTGGATGAGGCCCCTGACCCCGCCCTGCACCACACGCCTGACCCCGCCCTGCACCACACGCCTGACCCCGCCCTGCACCACACGCCTGACCCCGCCCTGCACCACACGCCTGACCCCGCCCTGCACCACACGCCTGACTCGCACCCCGCACTTGCATCTGATCCTGACACTTCCGCTGTCGGCGATGGTTCTGTGTCTGCTGCTTGCGAGAGTGGCAGTGGTGCTGCTGCTTCTGCTGCCGCTGATGCCGGTGGTAGTGCTTCTGCTGCCTGTGATGGTGGTGCTGCTGCTGCTGCTGGTTGTGGGAACGAGGAGGGGGATGAAGTCTTTGGGCCATTTGTGCATGGCTCGACTACTGCAACTGCTGCCACTGGCTCCACTGCTGCCCCTGCCCCTGCCACTGCCCTTGCCCCTGGCTCTGCCCCTGCCGACGCTGGTTCAGGCAAGAGAGTGAGTGAAAACAGCAGCTGCGCTCCCACGGCCCACTCGCGTGATGATGGCTCTGCGCCCGATGCTGCTCATGGTGAAAAGGCCACGAGCGGAGCTGATTCTGCTGCGCACGGCCAAGGCGCCACTCGAGTTGACCATGCTGATGCCGAAGAAGGCAGGAGTGGAGGTATTGACCATGCTGATGATGATGTACGCGGCAATGCACCAGTCGGCCATACTGATGACGCGAGGGCGGAGCTGGGTGAGGGGCGGGCGGACATGGACGAGATGGAGCGGCTGTTCCTGGAGGTGGCGTCGGTGCGCAGCAGCCTGCAGCACGCCCCTGACACTGTCAGGAGGGATACCGCTGCCCGGCTGGCCATGCGCATAGCAAGCATGCTGGGGGATGGTGATGGCAGTGATGGTGATGATGATGCGGATGATGGGTGGGGAGGGAACACTGGTGCCTAAACTTGAGATGCATCGGTGTGCAGCAGCCTGCAGCACGCCCCCTGATGAGATACCACTGCCTGGCTGGCCATGTGGATCGCGAGCACGTTGGGGGATGGGGATGGCAGCAATGGTGGAGGAGTTGGGAAGGGATGAGGACTTGGGAAGGGATGAGGACTTGGGAAGGGATGAAGGTGCTGGAGAAGGGATGAAGGTGCTGGAGACTGTACCAAGCACTACCCTGATGCCCGGGTTGCCTGGTGGGTGCTGAATGCCATGTTGAGCACTGTCAGTCAGGTGTGGAGATTGTACCAAACACTCACTATGATCTGAGTGGCTGAGAACCTGCCACCTGGAGTGGCACCTGAGGCGGGCAGTGATTTGGGGGGTGCTTCTGACTTATCCCGTTCGTGTCATATTGCAAGCAGCTCCACGAACCATCTGATAAAGCACAGCACCCCAGAAAACAGCTTATACACCTAGCATGCTGTAATTTCACAACTAGTTAATTGAGAAAGCTCGCTACTTGTAGTGCAAATGGCATCGTTCTCATTCCACGGGCATCAAGTACAAAGAGTTCCCAATATATTCATCTATTACCATAACCTTTCTAAACTGTCTACACTGGGATATGTCTATGCCGGGGATGATCCACCGAAGCGGTGCATGTTGAAGAGGGTAGACGAAGCGGGTTGGGTGGGCGGGAATTGAACTTGAGCTGGGAAAAATGAAAAACGTGGGTGGAGGAAGAATGACCTCCAACCCCATTATATGGTTGGAGAAGGGCGAATAGCGCGCTTCGACGATGCCTTAGATTGCGTTACAAGCAGCTTCGCATTCACAATACACAATTTTGAAAGTGTGAGCACTTAAAAATTTTATATTTCACAGGGGGTGCCGCCGTCAATGCCAACTTATACATTTGCTGTGCATGTATAGGTATACGTCAGACAGGTTCGTGCTCTTAGAGAGTACATCCCGAACCCTTATATCAACCTGTATTCTCTTGCTAGAGTCCACTTCGTTACTCTGACATGGTATCACGCTAGGTAGGTCCCACCCACCCGCGCTTCCGCCCTCGCCTACCGTAGAGCCCCTCGCCCCTTAGCGCGTCCCGCCTCCTAGAGCGCCCTGCTCTTAGTGCGCGCCTGCCCTAGCCCGCCGCGCCGCGCTCGCCCTAGCTCGGCGTGCTGGCCCTAGCCCACCGCGCTAGCCCTTTGCTCGCCGCTCTGCCCCCCAGCTCTCTACGCCGTGCAGGCCCCTAGCTCTCCGCGCCGCGCTGGCCCCTCGTCCACCACGCTGCGCTGGCCCTAGCCCGCCGCGCTGGCCCTAGCTCGCCGCGAAGGCCCCTGCCGGTTGCGTCGGCCCTAGCTCGCCGCCGACCCAGTGCTGATCTTTGGTTTTTTCGCTACTCTGATTTTCACGAGTGAAATCTGTGCCACTCTGATTTTCAAGGTTACCTGGAGCACTAACTCTGGTTTTTCAGGGTTTTTCTCTGTTTCCAAAATAATAACTCTGCTCATAAGGGATCATCCCTAGAGCCACTTTAATTAACAAAAGTGCACAGGTCACACCCACTTTTGTACAAGCAGCCACCACAGTCACATCACTCGTGGAAATGCCTTTCAACGGGCGTCGGATGACCAAACCAAAGGAACTTGTATTACGCTCTATGGGCGTCATGTCAAACATGTGTATCTCCTATGTTTGCATAGACTGTATAGGGCCATCTCTTAGAGGGTACAACACTTAGGTATATTCACCTGTACTCTCACTCTACATGATCATTCAGTTTTCCCTTTGAGACGTCATACATACATTTCTGGTTCTTGAAAATCCAGAACTAGTACCCAAATTCGCGAAACGTTTGCCCTAAAGGACATTTACGAAGCCTGATCGAAATGTGCTGCGAACTATGGATCCAGCCCAGGTTCCGGTTTTAGCCGAAAACCGGAACCAAGCACCACGCCCTTTGGCGGGGCAATGATTGCCAGGTTCCGGGTCGCATCCAGGCGGCAAATGATGTGTACAGTCCCAGGCGGGCGGTGCACGTGATACTGGGCAGGAATCCGAGTCAGGGACCGAGGGTCCTTGCTAGGCCCGTCTGTTTCTCTTCCGCGACAAAATCTAGGTTTCACTTGCATCACATGTGGTTCTCCTAGTGCTTGCACGCACACCAAGGCACCTGAGGTGATGTGTCTCGTCATCACCTAGGGTTCAGCAAAGCGCGCCGAAAGTAGTGTGCCAGGCTGTGGAGGATGTCAAACATATATTGTATGTTTCTGTAGACTATATAGGGTTGTGCCTTAGGGAGTACAACCCATTAGGTTATATTCCCTTGTATGCCTTGTTCTAGTGATTCTTTCACTTGAACATGGTATCATGAGTAGGTAGGTCCCTCCCCCCCCCCCCCCCCTCCCCCCCTCTAGCGCTTCTTCCCTAGGTCCTGGCCGCCTCGTTGCCTCGCGGCCCCGTCCCCTAGCGGCTCCGCGGCCCCGTCACCTAGTGGCCCTGCGGCCCCGTCACCTAGCAGCCCCGCGGCCCCGTCCCCTAGCGGCCCCGCGGCCTCATCACCTAGCGGCCCCGTCCCCTAGCGGCCCCGCGGCCCCGTCCCTAGCGGCCCCGCGGCCCCGTCACCTCGCGGCCCTGCGGCCCCGTCAACTAGCGGCCCCGCGGCCCCGTCCCCTAGCGGCCCCACGGCCCCGTCACCTCACGCCCCCATCACCTAGCGGCCCCGCGGCCCCATCCCCTAGCGGCCCCGCGGCCCCGTCCCCTAGCGGCCCCGCGGCCCCGTCACCTAGCGGCCCCGCGGCCACGTCCCCTAGCGGCCCCGCAGCCCCGTCCCTAGCGGCCCCGCGGCCCCGTCCCCTAGCGGCCCCGCGGACCCGTCACCTCACGGCCCCGAGGCCCCCTCCCCTAGCGGCCCCGCAGCCCCGTCACCTCGCGGCCCAGCGGCCCCGTCACCTAGCGGCCCCGCGGCCCTCTCACCTAGCCGGCCTCGTTGCCCAGCCAGCCCCGTCTCCCTGCCGACCCCGCCTCTTTGCCGGCCCCGTCGCCTTGCCGCCCGCGGACCCGTCATCTAGATGCCTCGCTGCCGTCCTCGGCTCCTCTGCACCGCGCTGCACCGCCCGGCACCGCTCTCCATCGCACTGCACCGCACGGCACCGCACTGCACCGATCTGCACCGCACTGCACCGCCCTGCACCGCACTCCACTGCACCCTACCGTACTGCACCTCCCTCCACCGCACAGTATTGCTCTGCACCGCACATCACCGCTTTCTACCGCGCTCTCCTGCCCAGTACTGTCTTTCTCCTGCTGCTGCAACCATGATGGCGGACTCGGACCTGGGTTTTGATGCTGAGGGGCAGCCGATTGAGTTCGACTTGTGGCTCGTCGACCTCCACCGACACCTAACTGGTCAGCGACAAGACGGTCACTCCCTGGCCGTCCACATCGGCGGTACACTCCCCTGCCCGAACCCCCATGCTGCCCTCCCCGCTAACCCCACCTCTGCTGACCGTGAGTCCGCTGCAGCTGCTGTCCTTGCAGCTGCTGTCTGGTTGTCGCGTGACGCCGTCGCACAGCTTGCGATTAGTCATGCCCTTCCCCTGTCCGAGCGCCCCCACTTTAGGTCCGTCAGGACTACGCAGGAGTTCCTAGAGGCTGTTGTTGCGCGTTATTCTACCCCGCCCTCTGCCTCTATAGGTCGCCTGATCCTGCCCATGCTCTTTCCTGACCTTGCGTCTTTCCCCACTGTCGCTGACCTAGCCGACCACCTGCGCACGCTAGACATGACCTGGCGCGCTGCCTGCACCGAGGCTCAGCTTCGTGTGTTTCAGCTCCCCATCTGCTCTACCCTCTACCTGCTTGCCACCCGCCTCCTTGACCGTCTTGCCACCGCCCACGATCACTTCCTTAGTCTCCACCCCGCTGACCTCACCCTCACTGACTTTGTCGACACCCTGTCTGCCATAGAGACTCGTCAGCACTCTATCGCCCAGTCTAGCGGTACCGTGCCAGTCTCTAACTTTTAGGGCTGTGCCCCTGGTCAGTGCTCTTACTCCGACGGTTCTGCTGCCTTTGCTGAGACAGCTCCGGCTGTGGAGACAGCCGCCGCAGTGCAGTTTCGTCCGGGTAAGGGTCCCAAGGCTGGGCGCGGCGGAGGTAGCAGATGAGGGAGTGGTGCCGGTGGTGGAGGTGGCTCGCCCGCTGGTAGTACTAACGAGGGGGCTGGGGCTGGTGCCCCGGAGCAGCCACCCCAGCAGCAGCAGCAGCAACAGCAGGCTCCGCAGCAGCAGCAGCAGCCGCAGCGGAGGGTCGGCCGTCTCCCGCCCGGGTGGCCTGGAGCTGGAGGTGACGGTGGTTGCAGTGTTCGCTCGCGCGGCATGTTGTCGGGTGGTACTCCGAGCGACGGGCGCTGCCAGTACCAGCTCCAGACCGGTCCTCGCCGCAGCCTCGTGTGCGGTAAGATCGGTCATACCGCCGCTCGTTGCTTTCGTCGCTTAGACGACCTGTTTCGTCTCCGCTTCGGCCCGTCGCCTGACCTCTCCGACTGGCACAGTCTTCTCCGTCGTCGTGTTCAGATCTTTGATATGGACGTGGATGGGATTAGCCGTTCTTTGTATGCGCTGTATGTTGATGACTCTAGTGTGACTGGTTCCTATTTTCTGTGTTGCCTAGCGTAGGTGTGCCCAGTGTGCCTAGTTCAGGCTCCCCTGCTGCGTCAGGCGTAGGATCTCCTGCCTTGTTTAGCCTAGGGTCCTCCCTTGCTCCTCCGACCTCTGTCGCCGCTGCTGCGCTCTCCTTCACCCTGAACTACGGCGCCTCCCGGTGTTTCTTTCGCGACTCCACGACGCTTATGCCGCTTGCCGCTCCTGCTGAATTCGCACTTGCAGACCCTTCCTCCGGTCTTGTACTTGCCCATAGCTCCACCACTCTCCCCTGTCCGACGGTTCCCTCAGGCTCCCTTACAGGCCTGCACATCCCCTCATTCTCTAGGAACCTTGTTGGTGTCGGCTGCCTCCAGGACCTTGGTGTCACCACTACGTTCCTTGGGCACGAGCGGTACGCTGTCTGTACTGAGGCCGCCACTGGTGCCCCCCTCACCACGTTCCCCCGAGACCCGGTGTCTGGCCTGTTCACGCTGGACACCGCTTCCCCCCCGGTTGGGACGCCTCCCCAGGTACCTGCGTCTTTCCAGGTTGCTGCGGCGTGCTCGTGTCGGTCGCTTACTCACCCGTCACTTCTGTGGCACCACCGTCTAGGTCACCCCGCCCTCACCCGTCTCCGTCACATGTCCCAGCACCGTCTTGTCCTAGGCCTCCCTGAGTCGTTCCCTGCGCTCCCCTCCTCACCCGCGCCTCCGTGCACGCCTTGTGTCGAGGGCCGGCTCCGCTGTGCCCCTCACTCCTCCTCGTTCCCCCCTACCTGCACCGCTGCAGACCCTGCGCATGGACGTCTGGGGCCCCGCCCCTGTTCATGGGCCGCGTCGCGAGCACTACTTCCTTGTGCTTGTCGACGACTACACCCGCTACACCACCATCTTTCCCCTGGAGCGGAAGGCCGACGGGACTGACGTTCTTCTCCTGTGGCTTGTCTCTGCGCGTGTTCATCGAGGTTTCCCTGTCTTGCGTCTTCACTCCGACCAGGGTGGCGAGTTCGCCTCTGGTTGCCCTTGGTCGCTTCTGTCGTGGGGAGGGCATCACCCAGACGTTCACCCTGCTGGACTCCCCGCAGCAGAATGGGGTCGCCAAGCGACACATCGGTTTGGTCATGGAGATTGCTCGTACCTCCATGATCCATGCTGGTGCACCCCATTTTCTGTGGTCGTTCACCGTTCGCTACGCTGCTCACCAGCTTAAGCTGTGGCCGCACCCTCAGCGGTCGCAGGTTTCGCCGACCCTCCTCTGGACCGAGTCTTCTGGTGACACGTCTGCGTTCCACGTCTGGGGTTGCCTTGTTCTTCTAGACCTTCGCCCCGACCCCGAAGATGACCACTCTTTGGGCGCAGCTTTACGTAGCAGCACAGCGCGACTACGAGCTTCACTCGCTGGAATTCTCCGTTGCGTTCCTCTAGGGAAGTCAGCACGAGCAGGTCTACTTGCACCGTCTGCCAGGCTTCATTGGCACTTTCCCTCCTGGGAACGAGTGGTTCCTCTGGCGCCTGGTCTACGATCTGTGGCAGGCGCCCCGTGCGTGGCACGATACGCTGCGAGCTACACTAGCAGACCTCCTGTTCTTTCCGTCCTCTGCTGTCCCCTCTCTCTTTGTTCGCTCAAGCCATACTCCGTTTTAGATTCTATTGTATGAAGACGACCTGGTCTTCGCTACTGCAGACAGAGACGCGCCGGCCTCAGTGAAGGCCGAGCTGCTGAGAAGACACACCTGCATTGACCTAGGAGAGCTGCACCGCTACCTTGGCCTGTAGATCTCCAAGGACAGAGCAGCGCGCACCATCCCTCTCACACTGTTACACTTGGTGCACCATGTCCTTCAGGGGTTTGGCCTTCAGTTCTCCTCCATACAGCCCATCTCTCTGCGAGTGGACCACAAGCTCTCCCAACTCCAGTCCCTGACGAGCCGGTCGAGCCTAGTGGCTTAGCTCTGCCACGGTCCTGTACGCTGACAATAGGGCCATGCTCCTCCCGTGTCAGGAGCCTCGACTTGAGGGCAGAGCGAAGCACATCCAGCTGCGGTACTTCCTCCTGCACGAGCTACAGCAGTGCGGCCAGGGACGCGTAGTACACTTAGCCTTTGGCGCCAATAGAGGTGATATCTTTACCAAGGTGCTTGCACCTAAAGATCATCAGTGGCACTGCTTGCAGCTTGGTCTAGGTTTCTTGCTAGGACCCTGACTTGTGTACTACTCCATATATTAACTTTACTGGCCTTGTGGCTCTTGTCTCAGTGGCTAGACTAGTAGTGCCGCCTTGAGTTACTCATGTTTAGTTTGTACTCTTGTTGACTGGTCTTCGGACCACTACCTCAGAGGTTGGACTAGTAGTTCTGCCCTGAGCTGTGCGTCTCTTGCTAGGCACTGCCCCTTATCTAGCTGAGGGGAAGTGTCAACTTATACATTTGCTGTGCATGTATAATTATAGGCTAGACACGTTGGTTCTCTTAGAGAGTACAACCCAAACCCTTATATCACCATGTATTCTCTTGCTAGAGTCCCCTTCGTTACTTTGACAGCCGAGAGCGTATGCAACCTCGGAAAGCATGACCTGAATGGTGGATTCGGATACCCCTGGAAAACAAAATCAGTCTGGGTATCCGTATGAAATGTTTTCCACGCAATCTGAGTGTGTCTGGCGTCCGGAAAACCGGTGTCGAGTGGAAATTCAACATCGAGCAACTTGGCAATGCACAAATTCTTCGATCCGCGCCTTCCATTTTGAGACTGCATAGTGTAGGCCATAGGAACAAGGGAGCGCTGTCTACGCAACCCGAAATGGTCTGGGTGGCAAGAAAAAAATGGTTGCCACTCAATTTCAGGGTGTAAAATTACCGCGGGCTAGGTGTATACTCAGGCCCAAATTTAACCGTGCTAGAACCACTGAAAGCGGCGCCCCTTCCAATGGCTCATGGGTTGCGCTTTGCCTTGAGACCACAGCCCGGATTGCTCAACTAGCGAAAAACCCAACCTAACCCAACCAAATTCAGCTCAACCTATCTTTCGTGCACCATGCGAGGTTCGGCGAGCCCGGTAACCAGACTGGGTTGCGCAAGTTCGATGGGTCGCGCAACCCATGTACCGCGCGGTCAGAATGCGTATGGGCTGTCAGGTATATCCCCACATCTGGCTGAGCTCATTTCACCTCGCCGAACAGAGTCTCATGCCTCTCCTATTGTCCTTTGGAGGTTCGACCACGATCCATCTGGGGAGCATTTGCTTGAGAGATTTTCTGAATTCCCTAAAGTCAGCATTCTCATTGGCTGGAGTAGCATCGTTTTGCAGTAGTAGCAGAAATATTCATCAAAATTGTTGCGGTAGCAGCGACTCGTCCAAATGTTTTCAGAGGTTTAGGGCCCCTGTTTTTGTTTAGTTCTCTCGGTTTCGTCCATGCATCGGTCTAAACAATCATTGCTTAGGTGATCGCACTTTTGCTAACTGCGATCTCTGACCTACCGCCTTTTTTCTGTCAAACCAATTCAACTTGCTGACGTGCGTCAGATCTCGTCGCGCGAGTAACAGTCTCGCCCCGTGTACAGTACAAAGGTGATTTTTGGAATTTGCAATTCTGTACACGACCTCTGTACATTTCTATTCTGCACATTTCGGTTCAGAGTCTACCCGTATTGTACATTATTATTCGTGCAATTTCACCATTCGAAATTGTACGAGTTCGTAGATTCCAGCAATGATTTGTTGGCGGGAGATTCGCGAGCCAATTCTACAAAATCCATCAACACGACCCCCATATGAGTTTGGCCCATTCCATGAGAAATTCAAAGAGCTACAGTTTGGTGCCTTCAAATGTATTTTCCTTATGGTACTTTTGTTAAGCCCATGTGCTTATAAAAATAATTCGACTATACGCGTAGGTGATTTTGCAAGGGGTTCCATTATAAGCACATCTGCGGTCATATCCGGGTGTATACAAGAGACAAAATTGGGGATGTACGATTCTGAAAACATTTCAACGACATAAGTCGCTGTAGCTGCAGCAATTTTGAAGAAAATTTCTGCTACTACTGCAAAACGATGCTACGCCAACCAATGAGAATGCTGATTTTCAGAAATTTAGAAAATATCTCCATCTGCGTACTCACTGACACGCACAGAACCTCCTTCACAAAAGCTTCCGTATTGGAATATAGACAGCCGCCAGTTGCGGCATGCAGCACGACTATGCGAGGGCCGATTCTACTCCCTCGAAAAAAGACCAAAGAACCTAAGATCACGATAGCACGGCGCCTTTCTCCGCGGGATAGGATGGCGTCGAATAATCCATCACCCACCTTTTTGGGTTGAATTGCGACTCCCGATTTTGAACTGTCAAAAATTTTGATCGTTTCCCCCCTTGGCCCCCTTTGATGACCAGCGGTGCTCTCCCTCGTCTCCATCGCGTCCACCGGCTGGCGTCTGCTCATCGACACCACGACATGTACGACCACTTCCACTTGGACCAGTTTCCACTGCACATACCAGCTGCTGACCAGCCCGTAGGCGGGCCAGGTCTGTGGGCGCACGGGGCATACCGCCGCTTGCTGCTTCTGCCGCCTGGATGACCGCCGTCAGTCCGGCCCACTAGTGCAGGTACCTTTCTGGCTTGCCTTGCTTCATCGTGGGGTTCCTATCTTTGATATGGATATGATTCAGATTGTCATGCATTCATGCATTGTAGTCTCTGTATGCTGATAACTCTAGTGTTGCTGATTCCTATTATTATGTTGTTTATAGCCTAGGAGCCACTACTTTGTGTAGTCTAGAATCCCCTGCTGCGTCAGGCGTAAACTCCCCTACTGCGTCAAGCGTATGCTCTATTAGAAATACTTCACTGGGTACCGCCACGTCGGCCCTCTCCTTGATCCTAGACTCTGGCGCGCCTCTTTAGAGACAGTACTGCTCTCACCCTGCTTCCTACGCATGTCTGCGTCGCACTAGGAGACTCCTCTGCCACAGCTGTCGTACGCAGCACAACCACTCTCCCCTGTCCAGCTGTCCTCTCCACCTCCCTCACCGATCTGCACATCCCCTCGTTTGCCAAAACCAAGTGGGTGTCGGCCACCTCCAGGACCGAGGGGTCACCACCACGTTCCCTGGCCGCGAGAAACACGCAGCTTGCACAGACACAGCCACCGGTCGCCACCTAGCCTCTTTTGAGAGTGACCTAGGGTTCGGCCTCTTCACACTGCACATTGAGTCCCAGCCGGCTGCTGCATCTGCTGAGGTAGCCGCGTCCTGCTCCTGTCGCTCCCTCGCCCACTTGACCGTACTCTGGCACCACCATTTAGGTCACCCTACACTCCCGCGTCTTAGGCACATGTCCCGGCACGGTCCAATCACTAGTCTCCATGCGTCACTCCCTGCCATGCCTGTGTTGGAAGCGCCACTGTGCACCTCCTGCGTCGAGGGCCGGCATCGTGCCGCCCCTCACTCCCCCTCATTTCCTCCTACCACAACGTCGATACAGACACTGCACATGGACGTCTAGCGCCCTTCCCCGGTCCATGGTCTTAATCAGGAGCGCTACCTCCTCATCGTCGTTGACGTCTTCTCGCGTTTCACCACCGTGTTTCCGTTGGAGCGGAAGGCCGACGTGCTTTCAATTCTCCTCCCATGGCTTTGTGTTGTTCGCGCCCAGCACCGCCTACCTGTAGTTCGCTTACACTCTAACCGTGGTGGCGAGTTTGCCTCTGGCCGTCTAGGACAGTTCTGTAGTGCGGAGGGCATCCGCCAAACGAACACACTGCCGGACTGCCCACAGTAGAATGGAGTCGCTGAGTGACGCATCGGCCTAATCATGGAGGTAGCTCACACCTCCATGGTCCACGCCGATGCACCCCATACTCTGTGGCCATTCACTTCTACGCTGCTCACCAGCTTAACCTATGGCCGCACTCCCAGCGGCCGCATGTTTCACCGACCCTTCTCTGGACCGGGTCTCCTAGTGACGCGCCTCTGTTTCACGTCTGGAGCAACCTTGCTCACATCCGCGCCACTGGCATGGACAAGCTCTCAGCCCGCACCTTTCCTTTTGTCTTCTTGAGGTTTCCACTTGACGCCCCTGACTGGCTGTTCTACCACCCGACACACCACCGCTTTTACCACTCTTGTGACGTTACCTTCGATGAGACACTCCCTTACTATAGGTGCTTCCCTCACCACAACTTTCCTGCTCCTCCTCCTCTCTTCCTCGTCCCCGCCCCACCTGCCGCACCCCTCTCACCCCACCCGACCCCGTATGGTGTCTCCCACGCCACTCCGTTCCCCTCGGTTGGGCCCGTGGGGGAGTCGGCTGACTCTAGGGGCCTAGCTGCTGGGGACGCGTCTGCTGTCCCTCTGGCGCCTCCCCCACCCTCGGTACCCCAGGGACCTCAACTGCCTCCCCCCTTGCCTCAGCAACATCAGCACCCGCTGAAGCAACAGCAGCAGCAGCACGGGGCAGTGGGCTTTGAGGGTGCTGGTTCTTGGGGTGCTGCATCTGGGGGTGCTGACTCTGGGGGTGCTGGTTTTGTGAGTGGTGTGTCCAGGGGTGCGAGTCCTGGGGGTGCTGTTCAGGATTGTGCTGGTGGTAGTCGAGGTGGAGCTGGTGGTCCTGTAGAGAACAGGGGAAAGCAGCAGTAACAGAAGTTGCTGCCGCCGCCGCAGCAACAGCCTGCTCTTCGTCTCCTAGGTCTTTCCTCCGCTTCCCCTGCCCTACAGCCCGTCCCTTTGCCTGTGTCTGCCCCTGTCTACAACCCGCTGTTCCCTCCCCCAGACTCCTTTCCAGCTCGTTTCCCCCCTCGCTCTCCTCCGTCTCCCATCCTGTCCCCCGCCCCTCTGCGTCTCAAGTCCCCCGTTCTTTTGCACTGGGTCCGTCGTCTTCCTGGTGCCTGTTCTGTCTCTCCTCCACCTAGCGTCCACCCTATGGTCTTCCATTCTTGTGCTTCTCTAGTCCACGTCTTGCCGCTCCCTCCTCCATCATCCCTACCCCAGTCCTCTGCTCCTCTCTCTGACTCTGCTCGCACTACTCGTCCTACCACCTCTTGCTTGCTTGCGTCGCTAGACACTGACCCTACGGCTCCTCCAGAGACTATTTCTGCGCTTCTTGCTGCTGTCCATGACTTCACTGCTAGCCACCACCTTGACTACGCTGCCGCTCAGGTCTCTTGTACTGCCAGTCCTCCGTCTGTCGGGGGTGTGCCTGCCCTTGGCAGTGACGTGCTAGAGGACAGGCAGTAAGAGTTGGCCTACCTTGCTGCTGCTTTACCCCATCTCTACTCCATACTTTGTATCCCCCGAGGGCGAACCAGACGCCTTCGACATCCCTGTCTTGCGCTCTTACGCTGAGGCGGTGTCGGGTCCGTGGGCAGCCCAGTGGATACAGGCCATGGAGGTTGAGATGGCATCCTACAGATCTACAGGAACTATCGACGCAGTTCCCCCGCCTGGGGCGAACGTAGTCGCTGGCATGTGGAACTATAGGGTGAAGCACACCGAGAGAGCTGCCGAAGTTCAAGGTGCATTACGTGGCTAGAGGCTTCAGTCAGCAAGAGGGTGTGGACTTCTTCTAGACCTTCTCCCCTAACCCAAAGATGATTACTCTTCGCGTGCTCCTCCACCTAGCCGCGCAGCGTGACTATGAGCTTCACTCACTCGACTTCTCCACAACTTTCCTGCACGCGCAGATCCAGCGGCCACCAGGCTTCTCTGGGTGCTTCCCACCTGGGACCCACTGGAGCCTGCGCCGCCCTGTCGACGGCCTTCATCAGGCGCCCTGTGAATGGCGCGAAATGCTTCGCACCACACTTGCTGAGCTGTGGTTCTTTCCGTTCTCTGCTGACTCCTCGGTCTTTGTTTGTACACGCCAGATCTCGTTCTGCATACTAGTGTACGTAGACCATCTTATCTTTGCTACTCCTGATAGAGTCACACTGGCGTCAGTGAAGGCCAAGTTGCTTAGGAGGCACACTCACAGACCCGGGGGAGCTGAGGTACTATCTCGGCTTGGAGATTTACTCGTGATTGTGCAACTTGCACGATTACACTCTCCTCGTGCCTGTGGATCACAAGCTCTCTGCTCATGTTCCGGCTGAGCCTGTAGAGGCTAGTGGTCCATACGCAAACTTGGTGGGTTGCCTCATGTACCTATGATGTGCCCTCAACCAGATCTAGCATACCCTCTCAGTTCTGGAGCTGTTGAGACATGGTCGTGCAATATGGCAAAAGAACAAGTGTGACTGCTGAGGGAGGAATTCCCGGGGCAGTTACTGGAGGGAGCCGAAGAAGGTAGTTGGAGTAGTCTGGTGCATGATGTGAGATAGGTGGCGGATGAGCATATGGACGCATGGAGGGAAATCGATTTGCTTATCGCGGGATGGGAGTGCCAAGGGGTATCGTGGGCAGGCAGAGGGCTGGGACTACAAGACCGCCGAACAGCCCAGTTCGAGCAACTCATGCGCATCATGAAGCGGCTGAACAGGAGGCGGGGGAGCTACTTGTACCTCCTAGAGAAGCTGGATGACTCTGCGGACCCACGAGAGCCTGTCAAGAAGGCCCACCACTGGGTAACCTCAGAACTGGGGGCAGGCGTAGCCTTCGATGCAGCACACCGGGTCAGGCGCTATTGGACTAACGGCAAGACCGAAGCCCGCATGCAGCACGAGTTGTCGCTAGTTGAACGACCGAGAGCGCGCAAAGTCAGGGACATACTGGAGCGGAAGCGCACAGAGGCGCCAGTAGAGAAACCAGATCACCCTGCGCAGTATCAGTGCAACGTGGTGGGGAGCTGAGGGAAGCGTGGCCGACGCTAGTGGCGTATGCAGGAGCACACGGCTTCAACAAGTTCCAGAACAAGCCAGGGCCATGCATGGTCTATGACCATGCCAAGCAGGAATGGGAGGAACCGACGGCGCTGGAGTGGGAACTAGCGCTAGGGATGGTGCCGAGGGCGACGGCAGCAGTGGGATTCGAGGAGTGGCAGAGGTGCCGGGCGCTAGGGAGAGCGATGGATGTGCAGGCGGTATCCTGGATTTTCCATACCATATAGGTATAGATGGTGCGGCTGGAGTTAGATAAGCGGCAACACACCACAGGGCGGCTCGAGGCAGCCCATCCGGAGATGCGGATTGCGAGGGAGAGGCAAGAGCAATGCTGGGCAGAGCTGGAGCAGAAGTGAAGGCAATCAACGAAGAGGGATGGCCACCGGCAGCGAATCGGAGATTCCTGCCCTGCATGCGACAGGAATTCCCCTACATGCTTGAGTACGCACTGATGGCCGCCGGAGCTCATGAGGCCCAGGATTCAGCAGGAGTAGACCATGTCTAGCAGATCGGAGACGGGCTAACCAAGAGCCAGGCTGAGGAGATGCGTTGCATGCTGGAGGAGAAGAAGTCAGCGTTTGCCTTCACACTGAAGCAGCTGGGGAAATGCAACAAAGGAGAGTTGAAGATAGAGGTGGTGAGCGAGACGCTGAGTCACCAGCGTAAGAGGCGTAAGAGCCCAGGGGATGAAGAGCTATGCAGGGAGAAGTGTAAGGAGCTGCTGGACGTGAGGCTGATACAGGAATCTGGGTCAGATTACGCAGCAGCAACCGTAGTAGCCACACGTATGGACGTGACGGGGGAGGAGCATGGCAAGAGGATGTGCGGAGACTATCGGGACTTGAATAAGCTAACTAAGCCCGATAGGTATGCTATGCCATCAGTTGAGGAGATCCTTGCGAAGCTGTGGGGGGCGGCAGTGCACTCCACGATCGGCATGAGGCAAGGGTTCAACCAGATCCCAATTAGGGAAGAGGACCGCAAGAAGACTGCTTTCCATGGGACGGATGGGCTGTATGAATGGCGTTTCATGCCCTTCGAGCTGCGCAATGCATCAGCAGTGTTCCAGCGCATCATGGACCGGGTGCTGAAGGGAATGGAGTTCGCCGCCTATTACATTGACAATGTCGTCATCTTCAGCCAGACTCCGGAGGAGCACATCCAGCACGTGAGGCAGGTGCTGGATGCAACCGAAGAGGCGGGGCTCACCTGACACCCGGGCAAATTTCTTTTTGGGCAGAGAGCCGTGCAGTATCTGGGATTTGAGGTTAGTGCAAGCCGCATGACCATTCAAGAAGCAAAGGTGGCTATCCTTGACAGGATAGCCACAACGAAGGACAAGAGCACACTGAGGGCGGTGCTGGGCTTTCTCAACTACTACCGGAAGTTTATTCCGAACTTCAGCCGAAGGGCAGTGCCACTACACGCGCTCCTGAGAGAGGACAAGGCATGGCAGTGGGGAGAGGCCGAGGAGCAAGCGTTGAAGGATCTGCTTGAGGCGGTGAAAAGTGGGCCCGTGTTGTATCTGTCAAACAATGAGGATCCATTCACCCTCTACACCCACTGGAGCAGTGTGGGCAACGGAGCAGTGCTGGCCCAAGAGGGGAAAGACGGAGAGAGAGTGGTGGCATTCGCCAGCCGGAGCTGCACTGCCACAGAAGCCAACTATAGCTCTTACGAGGGAGAGGGTCTGGCGGTGGTGTGGGCGGTGCAGCATTTCCGCATGTACCTGCAGGGGCAGCAGTTCACACTAGTGACCGACCATCAGCCCTACACGTTCCTCATGAAGAGCCAGACTTTGATGGGCATAAATAAATGCAAGGTGAGCGATGAGGCTGCAGGAGTATGATTTCACAATCCGCCATCGCCTGGGGAAGACGTTGCAGCACGTGGATGGTGTATCAAGGAACCAACCACCGCCCCGGACGGCAGCAGCCTACTTGACCGTACAGGCCCGAGAGATAGAGAGGACAGGCGCAGAGAGGGCACGCGGGGCCAGCCTAGAAGACATGTGGCTAGACGAGGAATCACTAGCGTGGATCAAGGGAGTGGCTGGAGAAGCAGGAGAGACGAGTGAGAGGGCAAGGAGCCAGGGGCAGCATTACCGCCGGTATGAAGGACAGCTGCAGCTGCTGACCAAGGAAAGATGGAAGCTGGTGCCTAGACCAGAAGAAAGGGAGGAAGTGATAAGAAAGGTGCACAATAAGCTGGGGAACTTCAGGCATTCAAGGACGGTGCATCCGGTGGCAGCAGGACACTGGTGAGCCGGCATGGGGAGGCAGGTCAAGGCAGTGGTTGGCAACTGTGAGGGATGCAGCCGCAGCCGAGCACGACTGGAACAGGACAGGGGGCAGCTGAGGTTGCTGGAGATCAAGGAGTCGGGATTCCGGTGGTCCTTAGACATGGCGGGAGAGCTTCCGGTGAGCAAGAAGGGCAAGAAGTACATTCTGGTCATGGTCGAGCATGCCAGCAAGTGGCGAGCTCTGCGAAGAAAGAACTCTGCTCTGGTGGCCGAGGCTTTCGTGGATTAGGCCCTGACCCGATTTGGGGCCTGCGGACAGGTAGTGACCGACCAATGGACCGAGTTCCTTGATGCCTTTGACAAAATGCTGGGGGAGGTGGGAATTACGCATCGGCACACGTCAAGGTATCATCCCCAGGGCAATGGTTTGATGGAGCGGATGGTGCAGACGTTGAAGCAGGGACTGCGAGCCTATGGAAAAGATCACAAGCGGAACTAGGATGAAGAACTGTAGTGGGTAGCTGCAGGTTATCGCTTCAGCAAGCGGCTCTGCGGGACTTGTCCCCGTACTATCTGCTGTATGGGAGGGAGCCGATACTGCCTGCTGGAGCACCCAAGCTGCTGCAAGATGTGGTGATATCAGAGGACCCGGAGAAGTGGGCGGCACTGGCAGAAGCCAGAGCCAAATACCTGAAGGCGTTGCTGCCAGCAGTGCAGGAAAACCTGCATACAGCTCAGCTGAGAGATGCCAAGAGGTACCAGCAGCGACAGCAGCAGGGAGGGAGGCAGACAGGAGCCGCGGTGGAGTCAGGACATGAGGTATATCTGCGCAAGGCAAAGCACGATCAGCTAGATGTGGGTCTGACGACAGAGCGCTGGCGGGTGAAGGAAGTGAAGCCCTTGAGGGTCCTAGTGCTTGAAAACGCAGATGGAGGAACCAGGCGGGATCATGTGACTAACGTAGCAAAGGCATGAGGAGTACGTCTGGCAACAAGTGGTCCCAGTGGCTCGGCGGGGGCTTGGCGCCACAGGGAGGGGGCAGGTGGGCAGACAGTAACATACATCACTGAAGATCACCTGTGAGGAAGTTGGAGGAGGATAGAGGGAAGAGCATGGGAGGGAGCAGACGGTCCAGGGGAGCCTTCAAGATGCCATTTGCCGATAGCTGTCGCAGAACTGGGTTGCTTCCCATTTCTGCAACAAAGGTTTAAGCAAGTGGTTTTGGAGCATAGCACTATAGCGGGACAGGAGGGCGCGGTGGTTCGCGAGAATGAATGTTCGGCAGGAACCAATTCGGACCGAACCATCAAGACATACCGAGGAGGAGGGAAAACGGGGTGACTCCAAGGTGACAAGGTAGCAGTGTTCTACTTGGGCGAGGGAGGGTAATGGGCAAGACCAAGGGATCAGGTTGGGAGGCGTCTGGAGGAGCTTGTACCGGAGTGTCGTATGCATGCTTGCGAATGTGTACCATAGCATGGAATGCCTGAAGTGATCGACAGGACGGAGATCCGTCTCGCTTCACTGGATCCTTTGCCTAGCAGTAGCAACTGTACATAGGGTAGCTGCTAGCACTCAGAATCATGTTCGCTTGTTTGTTTCTTGCATAGTCTGAAATAAGTCTCACTTGAACACTTTCAAGTGAAAGAATGAATGACTAGAACAAGGCATACAAGGGAATATAACCTAATGGGTTGTACTCCCCAAGGCACAACCCTATATAGTCTATAGAAACATACAATATATGTTTGACACACCCCTAGACTGGATAGGGGTAGTTCCCAATGAGAGAGAAACAGCTCAGGGTGGCAATACTAGTCCAGCCTCTGAGGCAGATGTCTAAAGACCAGTCAAACAAGTACAGACAAGGCAAGAGCAAGACCAGGGTGGGACTACTAGTCCAGCCACAACTTGAGGGCAGAGCGAAGCACATCCAACTGCAATACTTCCTCCTGCGCGAGCTGCAGCAGCGTCGCCAGGCTCGTGTAGTACACCTGGCCTCAGGTGCCAACACAGCTGATATCTTTACGAAGGCGCTTGTGCCTAAAGATCATCAGCGGCATTGTGTACAGCTAGGTCTCGTTCCTGTAGCCTCTCATTTGCTAGGACCTTGATTGTGTACAAACCTTTATATATATTACCCTGACTGGCCTTGTGGCCTCTTCCCAATCGCAGGAGGATCATGGCCCTATTGTTAGCGTACAGAACCGGGGCAAAGCTAGGCCGCTCACCCAAGTCAGCAAGAAGGTCAGCCAGCGGAGCTCATGTGCCGCCATGGCACCGGCATAGATCTCAGCCTCACAGCTAGACTGGGCAACAGACAAGGAACGGGTGGACCTCCACGAGATGGCACCACCACCAAGGCTAAAGGACTAGCCCTGTGAAGACCTGAGAGTCTCAGCATCGTCTGCCCAAGAAGCGTCTGTGTGCCCGGTAAGGACCACTGGTTTGCGTCCTCCTAGCACTAGCCCCATGACCGATGTACTTGCTAGATAACGCAAAACCCTCTTAGCTGCCGACCAGTGCTGTGGTCGGTGATTGCCTGGGGCCACAAAGTGAGCCAGGATGCTGAGAAGGTATGCGAGATCTGGACGAGTGCAAGTCATCAGGTACATGAGGCAACCCACCAGCTCTGCGTAGGGACCACTAGGCTCTACAGCCTCTTCAGGGACTGGGGCGGAGAGTCTGTGGTCTACAGACAGAGTGGTGGGCTATACGGAAGAGAACTGAAGGCCGAACCTCTGAAAGACTTGGCGCACCAAGAGTGGCTGTGAGAGAGTGATGGTGCACGCTGCTTAGTCCCTGGAGATATGCAAGCCAAGGTAGCGGCGCAACTCTCCTAGGTCAGTGCACGTGTGTCTGCTTAGCAGCTCGGCCTTCACGGCGGCCAGTGCGTCTCTGTCTGCAGTAGCAAAGACTAGATCGTCTACGTATACAAGGATGTAGAACGCAGTATGGCCGGAACAGACAAAGAGCGAGGGGTCTGAACACGAAGGGAAGAACTGCAAGTCAGCAAGTGTAGCACGCAGCGTGTCGTGCCACTCACGGGGCGCCTGTCAGAAGCCATAGACGGGGCGCCGGAGGAGCCACTCGGTGCCAGAGGGAAAGGTACCGGAGAAGCCCTGGGGGCGGCGCACGTAGACCTGCTCGTGTAGACTGCCCTAAAGGAAAGCTGTGGAGAAGTCGAGGGAGTCCAACTCGTAGTCACGCTGTGCTGCTACGTGTAGCAGTGCCCGAAGAGTGGTCATCTTCGGCGTCGGGGCGAAGGTCTGAAAGAAGTCCACCCCCTCACGCTGACTGAAGCCTCGAGCGACGTAGCGCGCCTTGAAGACAGTCGGCTCTCTAGGAGGGCGCTTCACCTTGAAGAGCCACCGGCCATCGACTACGATCACCCCAGGTGGGGGAACTACATCGACGAAGGTACCGGTGGATCTCCAAGATGCCATCTCCTGCTCCATGGCAGCTATCCACTGAGAGGCACAGGGTCCCGAGGTGGCCTCAGCTTAGGTGCGAGGGGTCGGGATGCCGAGGGTGTCTGGGTCACCCTCAGGGACTAGAGCGGCCTCAGACAGGAAAGCGAGCTCGAACTTCCTGTCCTCTAGGACGTCACGGCCAAGAGCAGCCACACCTCCGGTGGCCGGAGGGAAGGCAGGGTCAGGAAACATGGGGCCGTGGACCTGCAGAGGAGGAGGCGGCTGCAGCGGGGGAGGCAGCGTTGGGCGGTCAAGGGAAGGGAGACCGAGGAGGCGAAGAGCGGACACCGGCGGCGACAGCTGCGACTACTGCCCGACTCCAACACCAGAACCTCCAGCGACAACACGGCTCCCTCCGAGAAGTCGCACGCCAGCACCCCCAGAGCCCGCTCCAGAACCAGCTCCAGCCCGCTCCCCAGCACCCCCAAAATGCACAAACCCCAGCGGCGGTGACGACAGCGGCTAGGGCTTTGGCGGCAGCGGCGGGGACAGCAGCAGCGGAGACGGCTGCGGCGGGGACAGCAGCGGCGGCGACAGGGGAGGTGAGACCGAGGCAGGAGGGGAGGGGGGTGACGTGAGACACACCAGACGGGGTAGGGCGGGGAGGGGGGTGGACAGGGTTGACCGGGGGAGGGGGGGCACCAGAAACTGGGGAGGAGTGACCGGGGGACCACGGTGGGGAAAGCGGTGTTAAAAGGAGACCTCGGCAAGAAACTGCACGGGGCAGAACTAAACTACCCGATACACGACAAAGAGGCCCTTGCCATTGTCATCGCCTTCAAAACGTGGAGATGTTATCTCGAAGGACGCAGAACAACCGTTTACACCGACCACTGCAGCCTGAAATATTTGAAGACACAACCCAACCCTTCCAGGCGACAGGTCCGGTGGATCGACTTCCTCGAGACACACTTCCACTACGACATCGTGTACAAGCCCGGCCACAAAAACAAAGCAGACGCCCTTAGCCGGCCTGCACACGTTGCCGCTATCCAAGTTGAGGGGATGAATCCACTACTCAAGGGACTCTTCACACACAGGTCCACCATCGACCCCGAAATTCCCTTGGCAGAAAAGCGACATCTACTACAGTGGGACAACGACATTGCGTAACGGAAAGGATCAACGAAACTCTGGGTACCCAATTACCCTCCTTTGCGCCAGTTACTACTCGAAGAATACCACGACGTCCTCTACGCCGGACACTTCGGTAGCAACAAGACGCTGACCGGTATCGCAAAGCACTACTACTGGCTCCACTTAGCAGACGATGTTCAGAAATTCGTCACCTCGTGTGATACATGTCAACGGATGAAGAGCAGCAAGCAGAAGAAAGCACGATTGCTACAGCCTCTTCCTGTCCCAGAACAACCATGGCAAGTGGTTAGCCTGGATTTCATCACCAGGTTACCACCTACCACCAGCGGTCATGACGCGATCCTTGTCGTCATCGACAAATTCTCTAAGATGGGACACTTCATCCCGACACACACGACGGCACGCACCGAGGAGACAGCACAACTCTTCATTTGCTACATCATCTCACAGCATGGCATTCCAACTACACTCATCTCCGACCGAGACCCCAAGTTCACCAGCAAGTTCTGGAAGGAACTCATGTCTTTGCTCGGCACCAAACTCGCCATGTCATCCGCATACCATCCGCAGACAGACAGACAGACCGAGCGCCTTAACCAGATTGTTGAGCAACTCCTCCGAGTAGCCTACAAGGACGAGATCTCCAAATAGGACTTGCACCTGCCCGTCCTAGAGTTTGCCTACAACAACGCTACACACGCTGCTACGGGACAGACGCCGTTCTTCCTCTGCTACGGACGCTACCCACTCACACCACAGAAACCGACAACATCTGCAACAGTCCAACCTGCACACGACTTCATCACGACCATGCATCAGCTTTGGGATCGGACCCACAAGTGCCTCCTTGACATTCAACAGCAACAGAAGCGTCAGGCCGATCGCCATCGCAACGACCACACCATCACTGTGGGAGACCAGGTGCTCCTAGACACCCGCAACCTGGACATCAGCCATCTCCCATCTAAACTTCGACCTCGCTTCTGCGGGCCTTTCCTCGTTGAAGCACAGGTCACTCCTGTTACCTTCAGCTTACGCCTGCCAGCTACCTGGAAGATTCACAACGCCTTCCATGTCCAACTGCTGAAGCCCTATCGGGATCCTAACACGATCTTCGTCGGACGCCAACCACCGCCGCCGCCGCCCGTCCTCGTCCAGAACGAACCCGAGTACGAGGTCGAGTCCGTGCTTGCACATCGTCGACGTCGGAATGGCACCGTGGAGCTTCTTATTCGTTGGAAGGGTTATGATCCTTCTAAGGACAGCTGGGTCTCTCAGACCGACATGGGTAATGCCCGTCGTCCTCTGCATGACTACCTTGTCAAGCAGGGTGTTCTTTCTACCACCCAGCTTTGAGGGGGGGAAGTGTGAGAGTACGATTCCGTTACACCATTTGGCCTTTTTCTTATTTCCTTCCTATTTCATTCTTCTTTTTATCTCATCTTATTTGGTTTCCTAGTCTCCATTCTTCCATTATCCTTTGGTTGATCCTGCTATTATAATTATATCACCGACCAGGCTTGGGATGTACTGGCACGTTATCCAGCGTAATCCTGCCATAATCTCTTAAAGCCAATAGCCTCGCGTGGCTATACGCAGGGTGATTCTATTTTCTAGAAGGGTCTATTCCTTTGGATAGGATAAACCTGGTTACCTGATGTACTCTGGATGTATAAAAACGCCTTGTACTGATCGATAGTGCAATCTTTCCTCGAGTCATTCGATCCTGTAACAGGCATGGATCATGGAGGTACGAGCCACCTCCATGACCAAACCGATGCGTCGCTCGGCGACCCCATTCTGCTGCGGGGATTCTGGCAGGGTGAACGTCTGGGTGATGCCCTCTGCACGACAGAAGCGACCAAGGCAGCCAGAGGCGAACTCGCCACCACGGTCGGAGTGAAGACGCAAGACAGGGAGACCTCGGTGAACACGCGCAGAGACAACCCACGGGAGAAGAATGTCAGGCACGTCGGCCTTCTGCTCCAGGGGAAACACGGTGGTGTAGCGGGTGTAGTCATCGACAAGCACAAGGAAGTAGTGCTCGCGACGCGGCCCATGAACAGGGGCGGGGCCCCAGACGTCCATGCGCAGGGTCTGCAGCGGTGCAGGTAGGGGGGAACGAGGAGGAGTGAGGGGCACAGCGGAGACGGCCCTCGACACAAGGCGTGCATGGAGGCGCGGGTGAGGAGGGGAGCACAGGGAACGACTCAGGGAGGCCTAGGACAAGACGGTGCTGGGACATGTGACGGAGACGGGTGAGGGCGGGGTGACCTAGACGGTGGTGCCACAGAAGTGAAGGGTGAGTAAGCGACCGACACGAGCACGCCGCAGCAATCTAGGAAGACGCAGGTACCTGGGGAGGCGTCCCAACCGGGGGGGAAGCGGTGTCCAGCGTGAACAGGCCAGACACCGGGACCCGGGGGAACGTGGTGAGGGGGGCACCAGTGGCAGCCTCAGTACAGACAGCGTACCGCTCGTGCCCAGGGAACGTAGAGGTGACGCCAAGGTCCTGGAGACAGCCGAAGCCAACTAGGTTCCTAGAGAACGAGGGGATGTGTAGGCCTATAAGGGAGCCTGAGGGAACCGCCGGACAGGGGAGAGTAGTGGAGTTACGGGCAACTACAGGATCGGAGGAAGGGTCTGCAAAAGCAACTGCTGCAGGAGCGGCAAGCGGCGTAAGCGTCGTGGAGTCGCGAAAGAAACACAGGGAAGTGCTGGAGTCCAGGGTGACAGAGAGCACGGCAGTGGCGACAGAGGTCGGAGGAGCGAGGGAGGACCCTAGGCTAAACAAGGCAGGGGATCCTATACCTGACGCAGCAGGGGAGCCTGAACTAGGCATACTGGGCACACCTACGCTAGGCAACACAGAAAATAGGAACCATTCACACTAGAGTTATTAACATACAGCGCATACAAGGAACGGCTAATCTCATCCACGTCCATATCAAAGATCTGAACACGACGACGGAGCAGATTGTGCCAGTACGGAAGGTCAGGCGACGGGCCGAAGCGGAGACGAAACAGGTAGTCTAGGCGACGAAAGCAACGAGCGGGGGTATGACCGATCTTACTGCACACGAGGCCGCGGCGAGGAGCGGTCTCGAGCTGGTAGTGGCAGCGCCTGTCACTCGGATCACCACCTGACAATACGCCGCGCGAGCGACCACTACGACCACCGTCGCCTCCAGCTCCAGGCCACCCGGGCGGGAGACGGCCGACCCTCCGCTGCTACTGCTGCTGCCGGTCCAGTTGCGGAGCCTGCTGCTTCTGCTGGGGTGGTTGCTCCAGGGCACCAGCCCTAGCCCCCTCGTCAGTTTTACCAGTGGGCGAGCCACCTCCACCACCGGCACCACTCCCTCCTCTGCTACCTCCGCCGCGCCCAGCCCTGGGGCGGTGGCCCTTACCCGGACGAAAATGCACTGCGGCGGCTGTCTCCACAGCCGGAGCTGTCTCAGCAACTGCAGCAAAACCGTCGAAGTAAGAGCACTGAGCAGGGGCACAGCCCTGAAAGATAGAGACTGGCACGGTACCGCTAGACAGGACGATAGTGTCGAGTGACCCGCTGGGGTTGCCCTTGAGATCCTCGGGGAAGGGCCACAGGTGCAGAGCCTGGGGGGTTATGGGCGCACTTACCCGCTGCTTAATAAGCCCTTTTAACCCAGTGGTTAGTGTCTGGATTTCTGACATGGTATCAGAGCCAAAGGTCTTGGGTTCAATTCCCAGTGCTAGCGCTGCAGAGGCGCTCGTGTCTTCCACCTATCCCAGCGGGGGGGGGGGGTGTCGAGTGACCCGCTGGGGTTGCCCTTGAGATCCTCGGGGAAGGGCCACCGGTGCAGAGCCTGGGGGGTTATGGGCGCACTTACCCGCTATTTAATAAGCCCTTTTAACCCAGTGGTTAGAGACTGGGTTTTTTACAGATAGAGCGCTGACGAGTCTCTATGGCAGACAGGGTGTTGACAAAGTCCAGTGAGGGTGAGGTCAGCGAGGTGGAGACTAAGGAAGTGACTGTGGGCGGTGGCAAGACGGTCAGGGAGGTGGGTGGCAAGCAGGTAGAGGGTAGAGCAGATGGGGGGCTGAAACACACGAAGCTGAGCCTCAGTGCAGGCAGCGCGCCAGGTCGTGTCTAGCGTGCGTAGGTGGGAGGCTAGGTCAGCGCCCCCGTCCCTTCCAGCTGCACATACGATAGCGCTTCTAATTTCTTGGAAACGCTACAAGCAAATTTGCTCAGGGCATACCACCCTATTCTTGGAATTTGGACTAATGTGTAGGAATACGACTTGTACTTCTCTACCATGCATTTAGGGTGGTAGAGCCGTCACTCAAAATCTCAAGGTCTCATTCAGAGTTGTACCCGTAAATTCTAGAGCTCGTGTCTGACGTTAGTGTCAGGCAGGAACACCGGAGGTGGAAAAAATTGCCTCGGGTCTTCCTGGTCTTGACAGCTGTTTGACTGGAGTCTCACGTTTAGCTGACAAACATAGCGGCCAACGAGTGGCACGGAAACTGATATGAAACTCGCCCGGCAGTCTACGACCGCAACGCCACAGTCACAATTCGTTTTCGCTTTCGTTTTCGCTTTTGCGTGACCGTCAGAATCCCAAGGTCTGCAAACCCCGCGGCTCCATCGGCCGTGGGTCAGCCTCGGGTCAGACCCGGGATGAGGAGTCGACTCTTAATCTTGAGAGTTTCCCTAAATATCCCTGGCTATCCTAGCACCAGGCCTCTCCATGTCTGGGTAATTACACTGATTACTCAAGAAAAACAGGGTGATTTTGGTGTACTACCCTGATTTCTATGCATCCAGATTTGAAGTACGCGTCCACTAGCAGACTAGGCAACAACATTCCACGCTACATCCGACTGTAAGGCCAGGTTACATGGCTAGAAACCTGTTATGAATGGGACTGCCGAGTAGCGCGGAGGGCAATGGCGAAACTGTGAACGAGTGAATGACAATAAAATGAAAGAACACACAATATATAGAAAGCCTAGGGTGATCCTGGACGTAGGATTGGAAGGTTCGGGAAATGTATCGAAGGGCCTCGATGTGTCGTAGCGAGGTCCGGAAAGGCCCAGGAGGCTCGAACAGGAAGGTCTGGAACCCTGGCGATGGTTCGGGACTGTTCGAGTCGTACGCCCTGTAGCAAGCCTCAGTAAGGAATTACGCATTCCTTACACTCTCCCCCCTTCTAGATAAGCACACAAATATATCTAAATACACATACTCTAACTGAATTTCGTAGTAGTGAAGCCACCACTGTTGAGAATCTCGAGCTTCTTCAAGAAACTCAATCCAACGGTCGAAATGCGTCGAAACGATCGCCGTCGATCGTAGCCGTCAAATCTTGGTCGAATTACCCAGATAACCAAACGGGCAGTAGGGATACTACCGCACCACAGCTTCCTTGTCTCCAGCGAATCCTTCGCAGAGAATTACAAACCCAATCGTCGTGTACTGTATCCGCACAGTAACAACACGATTATTCACACTGCTGCAAGCTGGCGAGCCGAATCTGCTCCATAATGCCAAACTTGTCCGTATCTCCATGACTGTAGATCGTTCCTCGTTTAATTCCACGTGAGTCGTGACACTCGCGGAAACGCACGTCCGTATTTCGCAAAGTCAACGAACTCCAGTAACTCGCCAATGTGAGGTCATTCGCGACACATGCGAGAACACGCGCCAGCGTCTTACGAAGTTCTGCGAATTCCATCAGCACATGGACTAAAACTCAACAATTCCAGTAACCGTAGTCGATGTCTTCTTAGGCGGTTAATGTAAACACGCCTTCAACGTCCGCTAACTCCTGCGAAATTCCCGAAATCCCAACTCGAATCTGTCCGTCGATTCAGTCGATCCAAACAGCATCTATCCGTCGATGCTCATGCAGCGGATGTCAAAACTGTCGAGGGTAAAACTTAAAAACAACTGCTGCGCAGCTGCTCTCTCCCCCCTCCATGAAAAGAAAATCCGTCGTTTATGCCTAAAACACCTGCTTCAAGTTTCTTCAGACTCGAAACTTCAAGAATCTTCAAAATCCTGCTCGTCGGGACCAGTCTCAGCGCGACCCTATAACGCAGGGCAACTGCGCCACGGAGACTATAACTCTCACCGACACCGTAGATAAATATTCTTCTCCGCAAAATACCGTCGATCTGCTTCGCGTTGTTACCCTTTGTAGAAATTTTCTCAACTCTACCTGACCGGTTCGCCGTGGAGACGTTCACCCATCGCGCGGCTACGGCAGGTACCCCAGAAGAACTTGGGTACAGTTCTCAGCACCGAAAAACGCATTTTCTGCAGTTTCACCGACTAACCATGCTGGTATTGAAACCATCGCATAGCTCGGTAGGTACCCGTGACCCCAGCTACCGCTCCAGCCAAAAACTTGAAGAATTCCCACCCGGAAAATACCCGACGTTTAGCGACGCGCCGACGTTCACCCATCATTGTGCCTGTCCAGGTAAATCCCGAATGAGTCCTCGCAGCCAAGTCTTCGATTATAGCCCCGCAGCTTAGGAATAATCCTAGAAGACTCCCGCTTGACTCCAAATTTTCCGTGATGGCAACACGCTTTTCCCACTGCAACAGTAACCCGAAGCTCCATTTGATGACTACACTCAAGAGAAGGGGTGAATCCGCCGTGTTCCCGTACTCAGGTAAGCGCGAACGCTATCGTAGTTGGGCGAATTAATCAGTCTAATTCGCGGGCAACCGCTTTGCAGCTTACGTGAGGGATTCTCCTTCCCCTCCCTGAAAAAACCCGTTCCTGCAAAAATCTGCTCCAAAACTGCTTCAAAATTTCTTCAACCGCTTCCACGATAAAAACCCCCCATAGGCCGCTGTTCACCCAGCCCCCACGTGCGTCGTTCGCCAAAACAGTACCGCGCACGTTCTGTCGAAAAGCTCGCGCTTCCGTCGATCTCGGCGACACATCCTCGCCGTTCGTATCGGACTCGAGCTCCGCGTACCGTCCGATTGCTGTCGCAAAAATCTTTCGTCATTTTCGTTAAACTGCTTCTCGCGCCTCCACAGTACAGCGTCCGATTTTCACCAATAGTGCACCTGTCGTGTAGCGCCGGAAATAATTCTTCGATCCACCAGCGTAGGGTAATCCGCAAGCTCATCCTCCTTATTCGTCCGGGGGCGGTCGATAGCATGTATCGTACTACCACCCAGTGGAGACGTTGAAGATCGGGCGACCCAGCCAAGTCAGACGGGGGGATCCGTTTGCCGCTGACTCCACAATTTTTTTCCGGCTGTTACCCAGTCGTTCTCCTTCTCTGCTTCAGCTCTTCGTCGTTGACTTTTAGCGGTGACCCGGCGATGACACTTAAAATCGACCTTGAGAGTAGTTGCCTGTCGTCCTCCGTAGATCGTGGGGTAAACTTTCTGACCACGAAAATGGCTTCCTCTGCGGGAATCCAGACTCGCCGAGCTCGAAACTCCAGGGCAGACGAATTACAACTCCAGGCGGGCAGGTCACGCGAATAATTTTCGAGGTCAGTACTCCCCGAAACTCTTCCGTGCCTGAGCCCCACGTGTGCTGCCGTGCGATCCTTGGTCGTGCAAAAAACTCCAATGCCGCGTTTGCTGAACAGTTCCGAAGTCCCGTCTTCACCTGCGTGTCGCTTGCCGGAAATGCCGAGCCCTTGACATCAGCTACATTTCACCATGCAGCCACGTCTGCTACACGCGCTCCTGACGAAACTCCATTTCGCCTGGGGATTTCCGCTAGCTTATCGTCTCGTGACGAGCTCCTCGCTCCATTCGGACACCAATCCGAATCGTCGTTGCTGCTTGCCGAAAATTCCGAAACTGCAACCGAAGCCCCTTTAACGATATGCGAAAATAAACAACATACCAGAAACACTCTTCAAAACCTTTGCCATGTCAGGATGGACACAATCGCCCTCGAAGGGATGGCCGAGCAAATCCTGCTCGTCCCTTGGGGTCGGATCGACGGTCTTCAGAAGCCCACGCGAACGCAGTAGTTGAAGCATATCATATTATGCTTCAGGACCAACCGCCGTGCCTTCTGTAGCGCCATCCGCCTTCTGCCCCCCCCAAAAAAAAAAAAAAAAAAATTTGCCCTCGGAAGCCCAGCGGGTGAGGAAAGTGGCTCTGAATACCAAGTGTTATGAATGGGACTGCCGAGTAGCGCGGAGGGCAATGGCGAAACTGTGAACGAGTGAATGACAATAAAATGAAAGAACACACAATATATAGAAAGCCTAGGGTGATCTTGGACGTAGGATCTGAAGGTTCGGGAAAGGTATCGAAGGGCCTCGATGTGTCGTAGCGAGGTCCGGAAAGGCCCAGGAGGCTCGAACTGGAAGGTCTGGAACCCTGGCGATGGTTCGGGACTGTTCGAGTCGTACGCCCTGTAGCAAGCCTCAGTAAGACATTACGCAATCCTTACAAAACCGCTCTTCTCCGTTAAGGGAGGGATTCGGGCGAAACCTGCCCCCTAAATCCCAAGTGACCCGTCTGGGTACTTAGCAAACGCGCCACACCCTGATTGGATGCTGGAGCTTCCCCAACCAAGCCTCTTTGACTCAAACTCCTTTCACCCAACCAAGCCTCTCTGAACCAATCTTATTTCCCCCAACCAAGCCTCTCGGAACCAAACTCATTTCCCCCAACCGAGCCTCTCAGCCAAACTCGTTCCCCCCAATCACGAGCCTGTCAGCCAAACTCGCCCCCCCCAACCAAGCCTCTCTCAGCCAAGCTCGTTTCTCCAAAGAGGTTTGGTTGGGGAAAACGTGTTTTCTTGGACCACGCCTCTTCATTTAGGTGGGGCATTTGTTACCTGTGGGTAGGGCGTCTTCTTGTAGTCGGCAATAAATTGGTGAAGTGGTGGTTGCAGTTGTAATCAATCGTTTGGGGTTTCCTTTTTAGCACAATTCGGCTTATAATAACATCCAAGCACTAGTAGATGAAATTTGTAAGGAATTAGGAATTCCTTACTGAGGCTTGCTACAAGGCGTACGACTCGAACAGTCCCGAACCATCGCCAGGGTTCCAGACCTTTCATTTCGATCCTCCTGGGCCTTTCCGGACCTCGCTACGACACATCGAGGCCCTTCGACACTTTTCCCGAACCTTCCGATCCTACGTCCAGGATCACCCTAGGCTTTCTATATATTGTATTGTCTTTCATTTTATTGTCATTCACAGTTTCGCCATTGCCCTCCGCGCTACTCGGCAGTCCCATTCATAACACTTGGTATTCAGAGCCACTTTCCTCACCCGCCGGGCTTCTGAGGGCAATTTTTTTTGGGAGGCGGAGAAGGCGGATGGCGCTACAGCAGGCACAGCGGTTGTCCTGAAGCATGATATGATATGCTTCAACAACTGCGTCTGCGTGGGCTTCTAACGACCGTCGATCCTACCCCAAGGGACGAACAGGATTCGCTCGGCCATCCCCTCGATGGCGGTTGTGTCCGTCCTGACATGGCGAAGTTTTTGAAGAGTGTTTCCGGTATGCTGTTCATTTCGCATATCGTTAAAGGAGTTTCGGTTGCAGTCTCGGCAATTTCGGCAAGCAGCAACGACGATTCGGATTGGTTTCCGAATGGAGTGAAGAGCTCGTCACGAGACGACAAGCTCGCGGATATCCCCAGGCGAAATGGATTTCGTCAGGAGCGCGTGTAGCAGACGTGGCTGCATGGTGAAGTGTAGCTGACGTTACGAGGCTCGGCGTTTCCGGCAGGCGACACGCAGGTGAAGACGGGACTTCGGAACTGTTCAGCGAACGCGGCGTTGGAGTTTTCGGCACGACCAAGGATCGCACAAACAGCACACGTGGGGCTCAGGCACGGAAAAGTTTCGGGGAGTACTGACCTCGAAATTTATTCGCGTGACCTGCCCGCCTGGAGGTGTAATTCGTCTGCCCTGGAGTTTCGAGCTCGGCGAGTCTGGATTCCTGCAGAGGAAGCCATTTTCGTGGTCAGAAAGTTTACCCCACGATCTACGGAGGACGACCAGCAACTACCCTCGGGTCGAGTTTAAGTGTCTTCCGCCGGGTCACCGCTAAAAGTCAACGACGAAAAGCTGATGCAGAGAAGGAGAACGACTGGGTAACAGCCGGGAAAAATATTAAGAGTCAGCCGCAAACGGATTCCCGATTGACTAGGCTGGGTCGCCTGATCTTCAACATCTCCACCGGGTGGTAGTACGATACATGCTATCGACCGCTCTCGAACGAATAAGGGAGGATGAGCCAGCGGATCACCCTGTGCTGGTGGATCGATGAAGAAAACTTTTCGGCGCTACACGACAGGTGCACGATTGGTGAAAATCGGGCGCTCTACAGTGGGAGGCGGGAGAAGCGGATTGACGAAAATAACGAAGGATTTTTGCGACAGCGATCGGACGGTACGCGGAGCACGATTCCGATACGAACGGCGAGGATGTATCGTCGAGAACGACGGAGCTGCGAGTTTTTCGAAAGAACGTTGCGTTACTGTGCGGATACAGTTCACGACGGTTGGAGTTCGTAATTGTCGGCGAAGGATTCGCTGGAGACAAGGAAACTGTGGTGCGGTAGTATCCCTACTGCCCGTTTGGTTATCTGGGTAATTCGACCCAACTTCGACGGCTACGATCAACGGCGATCGTTTCGACGTGTTTCGACCGTTGGATTGAGTTTCCTTGAAGAAGCTCGACATTCTCAACAGTGGTGGCTTCACTACTACGAGATTCAGTTAGAGTGTGTGAGATTCACTATCTTGAAGGGGGGAGAGTGTAAGGAATTAGGAATTCCTTACTGAGGCTTGCTACAAGTTGTACGACTCGAACAGTCCCGAACCATCGCCAGGGTTCCAGACCTTTCATTTCGAGCCTCCTGGGCCTTTCCGGACCTCGCTACGACACATCGAGGCCCTTCGACACTTTTCCCGAACCTTCCGATCCTACGTCCAGGATCACCCTAGGCTTTCTATATATTGTATTGTCTTTCATTTTATTGTCATTCACTCGTTCACAGTTTCGCCATTGCCCTCCGCGCTACTCGGCAGTCCCATTCATAACAAAATTGGTGGAAGGAAAAGTTCAGTGCACTAAAAAAAGGTGAACGAAACCCTGAAACCCTGCACATGCCAAGAAACCCCCAAAACTGCCCTGAAAAGACATTCAACATTTTTGGGGTTACCCAGCCTGGACGAGTTGGTTGCGCGACTAACTTGGATTCTGCAGGGGGCCCTTTGGGGACATCGAGAGCAGGGGACATCGAGAGCAGGGGGCCCTTAGGGTTTTCGTCCACACGGCAGATTCGGGTATCTCTCTCGCGGGACCCGGATAAAATGGGTCTATCCGGAACGCTACCCGTCAATGTCCGGGTTCAGTCCAGGAAATTTTCCCGTGATGACAAACGCTCTTACGAAAAGTTTCTGGATTCTACAAAGGGAACCAGGTAAGAGTACTGCCCTCAGCTCTTATACTTCTACTTCTTGAACTTCCTTGCTAGGGCTGATGGGCCCTGGGGGGATGGAATGGAAGGGGGATCTGTGGGGTGGTGTGAAAAGTTTTAGTATCCGTGTTTCTCAAAACCGAACATGTCACTTCACGTGTTCTGGTCAAAATGCACCCGTCAAATCAGGGTTCATGAAAATAGAACACGTCGCAATCCGATTTTGGTCGAAAACTCACCCGTTATTTGGTCAAAATCCGGGTAAAAAATAGGCCCTGATCGAGAGGCCTGCCTAGCACATGTCCTTTATTCGATTTGTCGCCCTTTTACCCTTCGCATCGCATCCCGCGTGTGCCCAGAAGATTCAACTCATGGGGTGGTGGAATCCGATCTGGGCCAGTCCCACACGCCTCTCTTCGCGGACAGGGTTACATCAGCTGGCAAGAACAATCCGACTCAGCAGTTATTTGTCTGGTGTGAATTCTTGATAAGTCAATGTGAGATCCCAAGGAACACGTCCCCACCTTCCCTGCCCGGTGCACATGGTGCAGTGGGGACTTGAATCTCACAGCAAGTACACGTAGCCACCAAAGTAACAACGTAAAACTATTGGCCGCCGTGTAGTCTATCAATATCCTTATAAACTGTACTTCACCCTGCCATTCTGGCGAAAATGTTTTGTACTGCATTCAGTCGGTACCTTTCCAAAACCATTAACAGGCATGAGGGGAGGGGCTGTGTGTTTCTGGCAGAACCAAGATCCTGCCTGTCTCCAGGCAAGAGTCCCTAACCTGCACAGTACAGTTGCATCTAGTGACTCATTTTTCTTTTACATCCCTCTGGAATGAAGCCTTACCCCCTCACCCTGCCAGATGGCGGGCGAGAAAAACCAAACCCACCAACCAACCGACTGGTGAAGGCTGGGTTGCACCACCAGATAAAGCCGTGGGTCTCTCCAGGACCAGAGTCATCACGGCGAGTGTCTTTTTCTGAACATATCCACTCTCTATTATTAGACGCGACACCCGAAATCTAGTAGGAAAAAGAGCTCCTGCGAAATGGCGGGAAGATGTCCACTAGTGGTAGCAGTGTCGTTGGTTCTCGTCATCATTCCGCTCGTTCCGCTGGTCCGTAGTTCCGTGCCACGTCACGACGATCATGTCACGTGGGAGCCCTCGCAGTTCGAGATCTCCATGCGAAAGACGCTGGAGATGCCCGAGGAGGAGAGGCGGCAGCACGCGAAGCGCATTCTGGAAGCCGCTGGCGTCACGGAACGCGGCGAGTCCGAAGGCGCCGTTGAGGAGCGAGGCGAGCGGCGGCTGGTCGACACGGGAGTGAAGCTGGGTCTGGCGGCGCCGCCGCTGAGCTCGGGGCCGAGCATGGCGGTGGTGAACATGTCGTTCTACCGCTGGGAGAGCGTCGCGCCGCCGCCCGTCGTCGACTGGCGCAAGACCCTCGCCATCACGCCCATCCAGACGCAATACGTGGTGCGACTCCCGCTCGGTCCATCGTCGTCCTTCTGAAGATGATGCTGAAAAGCGGTTGTTATTGCTAGCCGCGCCGCGGTTTTCGACTCAATGTCGGTTTCAAGAATCGTATTCTTCATCAAATCTAGGCTTCTTCAGCCCATCGTTCCGACTCGCATTGCTCAAGCTGCTGGGTGAATGTCGGACGTCGGATTTGGACGGCGTGCTCGTCTCTGACTTGGTTATTGGTGTGGCTTTGCCTCCCCCTCCCCCCTTCCTCCCTCCGCATCATCTTTCTCAGTGCTCAAGCTGCTGGGCGATCGCAGCCGTCGATTCCATCGCCATGATGTGGGCGATCGCCAACAACGGCATCGGAATAAACCTGGCGCCGCAGCAGGTGTGCGACTGTGCGACGAAGCAGTGCTGCCAGGGCGGCTGGCCCGAGTGGGCCTTCTCGTACGTGCTCTTCAACGGCGGGGTCACTTCCAACAGCAACTACCCCTACCGGGCGTACGATTCCGCCACGTGTCTCTTGGACACATCCATGCCGTCCATGGCGCAAATCACGGGGTGGGAGCTGGTGCCGGCAAACAACCGCTTGGCGCTCATGAAGGCCGTCAGCATGCAGCCCGTCGTCGCCTTCATCAGCGCCGCCACCTCCGGCGACTTCTCGGTACGGGTTGTAGGCGCTGGGTAGCGCACCACGTCGGTCCTTGCCGCTAGCTTTTTTTTCATTTCCTTTCTATTATTTTCTTCCCGTTTCCGTCATGTTTTGCCTCGCAGTCCCCCTAAAGTACCTCCCACATCAGATACTTGTCAGATGTTATATCAGATCATATTTATCTCTTGCTCGACAAACTAGAGATGTCCGGGAGCTTTGGGATGTCGCCACCAGTCACGCTGCTATCACAACGAACGATCCCTCCCTTTTCCTCCCCCTCCCTCCCCCGCGCCTCCCTTCTTCTATCAGACCTACAAGAGCGACAACGTGCTAAACATTTACGACGGCGGCTGCTCAACGGAGACCAACCACGCGGTGGTGGTCGTTGGATTCAACTACACGGGGCCGGATCTCAAGGGCAGCTATTGGATAATCAAGAACTCGTGGTACGCCACGTGGGGCGACCGCGGCTACATGTACCTCGCCATGGTACCCGACGTGCGCGGGAAATGCGGGCTCCTCTCGTAAGTGCTGCCTCCGCGCTTCCCCGCCCAAAATTTGCTGTCATCCAACGTCTGTCATTATGCTGGGACGGTCATCGTTGTAGGGTCTCTCGAAAGAACTTTCTCGCATCCGTTTCCTTCTCCTTCGCTCTGCGTATAACCTAATTCCCTCATTGATGCATGCCCTTTCCTCCCGGCCTTCGTCCCTCCGCTCCCGCGTTCCCCCGCAGAACCCCCGCCATGTACCCGGTCTACTTCCCATCGGGACAGCAGCCGGCGCGCTTCTCGTCCGACAAGCGCGGCAAGTGGAACATCAACAAAGTGGACGACCTCTCGTCGTCGCTCTTCGCCTCCACCCTCTCCACCTCCACCGCCATCTCCGACATCACCGCGAGCACGTCTACCTCAACCTCTACCACCATTAGCGGCTCAAGTGACTTCGCCATTGCCGCTATTTCCGATACCTCGATTTCCGGCTCTTCCTCGCTGCTGGTCGGCTCCGATTCGACTGCCATCAAGACGACTACTACCACACAGAGTACCGCATGTGTGGGGATGATAAACCCCTGCGGCGGGGGCAGTTGCTACATGAGCGGTGACGTCCCCCGCTGCAACTGCAGCGGGCCTTCAAACATGGTTGAGGTGCTCGGAGCGCCCACGTCGAAATGCGTGCCGCGATATCCGTGCTCGAATTTCGCTGTGAATCCTTGCGCTGGCGGAACATGCACGGACGTTGGCGACGGGACGTACACGTGCGCGTGCTCCGCTGGTTACGCCATCGGTGCTGCAATAGACGGGTCGCCGACGTGCATGCCTGCAGCTGGTCTGGCGAAAGCCTATGTTACCCTGCCTGGCGACAATTGCACGACGGTCGCGACGGCTTTCAGCATTTTAACTTCCACCCTAACCGCCCTTAACCCGTTTATCAACTGCTCGGTTACAGAGTACCTCCCTCCTGGAATTGCACTCACTGTATCCGCAACCGTGACTTCCTTATCCTCATATTGCACCAGCTCTTACACCGTCCGACCTCCTGACACCTGCACTTCTATAGCGAATACCTACTTCGGCGGAAGTCTCACTTCCCTCTTGGCCAACAACCCTGGATTGTCATGCAAGCGCTTGTTCAAGTCCCAGCAAATCTGCCTTCAGATGGTTGCAGCAGCAGCTGCCCCCTCAGCTTCACAATGTGGGCAAAGCGTTGCCGTCGTCACGGGAGACACTTGCGCTTCAGTTGCTGTTAAATACGCAGTTGACATCAATGCATTTCTGTCGTAAGTATTCCTATGTTCCTCTTACAGTAAATTCCTCCTCGCCCCAATTCCCCCACTTATCTCCCTCACCTATACCACTGTTTCCCTATAAAAGCCCCCTCCATACCCCTCGTTCATTCCATTGAATCACGCTGTAATCACTCTCTTGCTCCTGTGCAGACTCAACCCAGGGATCAACTGCAACGTCAATCTTGTTGTGGGCACTTACGTGTGTGTGGTGTCAAAATCACCCATTGTAAGCAAGCCCGAACCCGCTTCACGACAATCAAGTGTCTTCTTCCTCTTCAATCCTCATTTCTTGTCTCGTCCATCTCCTCAACATGCATGGATGTATCTTCTACCCCCTCGCTTTGCCCTCGGTCGTGTCCCCCCTGCTTCCCCCAGACGACCGTGAACTGCACTCGCTGATTTCAATCCACCACCGCATCTGTGCTTCTCCTTCTCCTCTCGTCTGTCTTCCCCCCCCTACAACCCCATGCCAGACGACCATCAACTGCACTGGGTGGTACCGTGTGATGCAGGGCGACACATGCCCCTCCATCTGGAATGCAGCCAACCTCACCATGTCCATGTTCCTCGCCATCAACCCTGGCATCCAGGTGAATGCCTCCTCCCCCCCTGTCAAGCCATCAACCCTGGCATTCAGGTAAGCACATGGTACTGCATCCCTTTACCACCCCACATACCACCCCTTGCCACCATGCCCCATGGTCCTCGCCATCAATCTCGGTGTCCCGGTAAAGGGCTCCCTCTCCCCTCTTAGGCCATCAACCCCGGCATCCAGGTAACCTTTTAGAACCTCAGGTACCGCCGTTACAGCCCCCCTGTATCACCCCACACCACCATGTCCATGTTGCTCGCCATCAACCCCGGCATTCAGGTGAATGCCTCCCCCCCCCCGCAAGCCATCAAAACCGGCATCCAGGTAAATCTCCCCTCAACCTCCGCATTCGGAGCTTCACATAATGGTATGTTACATAATCTTTGAATTTTACTCTTTCGCATGCCCATTTTTCTTCATGTCAAGCATGCTCTTTTGTATCGGTTGTATGTGTGCTTTGAGTAGTGTCATCTTGATTGTTTCATTCCCTTCCTCTTCTTCCTCTGGTGCCAGGCTTCCCCACCTTGTTCTGCACCGTCAATTCCAGCATGGTTTGTAACACTTTTTCTTCATCGTTTATATCCCTTCCAGTGCCAGGCTCCCTACTTCACCGTCGGCCAGCAGGTCTGCATCAACTCACCCATCCTCGCCACCATGCAAGGAGCTCCCAACGTCTCCTACTACATTCACACCGTGCGGGACAACGAAACTGCCCTCACTCTCGTCTCCGCCGTCTACTATCCCCGCTGCACACCCCTCTCCATTTCTCCTGAGTCGATCGCCGCTCAAAATTTCATCGCCAACTTGTCCACTCCTCTTGCTGTGGGCACGAAGCTGACCATCCCCTGTATTGGCCGCATCGGTATCATCGACAGTGTCTGTGCCACATCTCTCCCAATTTGTGGATCCGATTTTGTCACATACCCGTCGTATTGCGACGCGGGCGCCAACTATGCTCTTCCCCCTTTCCAGCAAGACGCATGCACCGGCTGCGGCCTTGCCTGCACCAACCGCATGGGATTGGGCCCCCGGACCGGTTACGGCTGCACCCAAGCTATCTGCCCATATCCGGCCTGGTTTTCCTCCGTTACGGACTGCACTTACCCAGGACTCAGCGTTGATGCTAGTCCGTGCTGCGCCAACAGGAAACATCTATGCGACAGGGAGTGCAACCTTAGTGCAACTTCATTGGTGGGTACCCCTGCTCAGACGGCCGCCACCTACGACAAGTGCTACAACAATTGCTACTGCTGCGCTGCCGTCCCCTGTGGTGGGCCATCGTGCTCAACCTCAAACAGTGCATGCTCCAAAACCTCGAACAGTGTGTGTTCCACCAAGACATGCTCCTATACTGTGCCGTACTACTGGTATAATTGCACTTGTTATCCTGCTCCTGTTCCCATGCCTTAAATGCTGCTTGTGATGGCTGTAACTGTTAAATTATATATAATTGTGAAAGCTTGCTTAGGTCCTCTTGTAAAGGCAGCGTGCTTCATTTCAACTGGGAAACATACATGGTTCTCGTCCAACAAAGAACTACACACAAGAGGGTGGGTGGGCGGGGAAATTGAACTAGAGAAACTAGAAATGAAGAACGTGGGTGAGGCCGAATGGCCTCACGTCACGTCCCTCTTTTGTAGACAAAAGAGATTGAGTAGCGCTTCGTCGCTGCCTTTGCTGCGTTGGCCCTCGCTACACTCTCACTCACAATACACATTTTTAGAAAGTGTTACACACTTTCAAAAAATTACATATTGTGAAAGCTTGCTTAGGTCCTCTTGTAAAGGCAGCGTGCTTCATTTCATCTCGGTCTTCTGAGACATGTGCAGAAGGGTTGGCGGTGGCGTTCAATAGATAGCTGGTGCTGATTGGGCGTGGGAGCAGTGGCTGCGTCTTGGAGTTGCATGGAGGCTTGAAGGAGTTGGTCATGCGCGATGGCAACGATGGCAGCTGCTGAGGCAGCGACGGTGGCGGCTGCTGCGATGGCGGAGGAGACACTGGGGCAGAAATAGGCGGCGAGAACTGCGCTGCGGGGCCACCATAGTCAGCCGACTCCTCAACCGAGATAACCGATGGGAGGGGAGTGACGTGAGACACACCAGACGGAGCAGGATGGGGAGAGAGAGGAGTAGGAGCTACCAGGGGAGTGGGAACCAGAAACAGGGGCGGAGAAACCGGGAGACCTCGGTGGGAAAGTGAGGGTAGAAGGAGACAGACTCGTCGAAAGTGACGTCACGAGAGTGAAAGAAGCGGTGAGAGTGACAGACTTGTCCATGCAAGAGGCACGAATGTGAGCAAAGCAGCCCCAGACGTGGAACGCGGATGCGTCACCAGGTAGCCCAGTCCAGATAAGGGTCGACGAAACATGCGGCCGCTGGGAGTGCAGCCACAGGTTAAGCTCGTGAACGGCGTAGCAAACAACGAACGGCCACAGAAAATTGGGTGCACCGGCATGGAGGTACAAGCCACCTCCATGACCAAACCGATGCGTCGCTCAGCGACCCCATTCTGTTGTGGGGAGTCCGGCAGGGTGAACGTATGGGTGATGCCCTCTGCACGACAGATTTGACCCAGCCGACTAGAGGCAAACTCGCCGCCATGGTCAAAGTGGAGACACAGCACGGGGAGACTGTGGTGGACACGCGCAGCTACAACCTACGGGATAAGAACGTCAGGCACGTCGGCCTTCCAATCCAGGGGAAACACCGTGGTGTAGCGCATGTAGTCCTCGACAAGTATTAGAAAGTAGCGCTCGCGGCGCGGCCTGGGGACGGGGGCTGGGCCCCTGATGTCCAGGTGCAGAGTCTGGAGTGGCGCGGTGGCAAGGTGAAGCGAGGAGGAGTGAGGAGCACGTCGCAGCCGGCCCTCAAAGCAAGACGTGCTTGGTGGCGCAGGCGAGGGAGGGAGGGCAGGGAGTGACACAAGGAGACCTAGGACAAGACCGTGCTGGGACATGTGACGCAGACGAGGGAGTGCGGGGTGACCTAGACGGTGGTGCCACAGAAGTGACGGGTGAGTGAACGACCGACACGAGCAAGCCGCTACAACTTGGGAAGGCGTAGGCACCTGGGAGGACGCCCTCACCAAGGGGGACTCGGTGTCGAGCGTAAAAAGGCCAGACACTGGGTGCCGGGGGAACGTGGTGAGGGGGGCGCCTGTGACGGCGTCGGTACAGACTGCGTACCGCTCGCGTCCACGGAACGTAGTGGTGACGCCGAAGTCTTGAAGTTAGTCGACACCAACTAGGTTCCTGGAGAATGAGGGATGTGCAAGCCTGAGAGCGAGCCGGAGGGAAACGCCGGACAGGGAAGGGTAGTGGAGCTACGGGCAACTACTGGACCCAAGGAGGGGTCAGCAAGGGTGACAGCAGCAGGGGCGGCAAGCGGCGTGTGCGCAGTGTGGTCACAGAAGAAGCAGGTAGACGCGCCAGAGTTAAGCGTGAATTAGAGTGACGCAGTAGCGGCAGCCGGCGGAGAGGCTAGCGTGGAACCTAGGCTAAACAAGGCAGAGGGTCCTATGCCTGATGCAGCAAGGGAGCCTAGACTACACATAGGGGGCACACCTGCACTAGGCAACATAGGGGAATAAGATCCGGCCACACTAGACGCATCAGCGTACATGACATGCAAAGCAACGCAAATCTGATCTGTATGCATCTCAAAGAAAGGCACACTGCAGCACACCAGACTGGGCCAGTCGAGGAGGTCTGGCGCAGGACTGAAGCGGAGATGGAAGAGGTCGTCGAGGCGGTAGAAGCAGCGGGCGGTAGAAGCAGTGAGCGACAGTGTGAGTGGGACGACCATAGACGGTGCCGCAGAAGGGGCCGGTCTGGAGCCGGCACTGGCAATCCACAGCGCTGAAGCTGCCACCCGACGCCGAACTGCGAGGGCCGCCACCGCGGCCACCACCACCAGAGGCACCGGGCCACCCTGGCGGGAGGTGGCCCCACTGCTGCTGCAACTGTTGCTGCTGCTGCTGCGGCTGCAGGTGCTGCTGCTGCTGAGCCTGCTGCTACTGCTGCTCCTTTGAACCAGCCTTGGTCCCCTCGTCTAAGCCACCGCCCTCGCCTCCACCTCCACCACCTCCACCACCCTTTCCTCCGCCACGCCCCCCCTTGGAGCAGCGGCCCCTACCTTGACGCGGCTGCGCCATCTCCGCAGCAGCGGTCTCAGTGGCAGGGGCTGTCTCAGCGACAGCGGCCAACACATCAGCGTAAGTACATTGGGAGGGAGCACAGCCCTGAAAGATAGGGACCGCCGCAGTACCGCTAGACTGAGCGATAGTGCGCTGGCGGGTCTCTATCTCGGACAGGGTGGTGACAAAGGTGGTAAGGGTGAGGTCACCAGGGTGCTGACTAAGGAAGTGGTCGCGGGCAATGGCTAAGCGGTCCGGAAGGCGCATGGCAATGAGGTAAAGGGTAGCGCAAAGCGGTGTCGGGAAGGCAGTGAGCTGAGCCTCAGTGCTAGCAGCATGGTAGCAAGCCTCAAGTGCATGGAGGTGAGTGGCTAGGTCAGTAGGAGTGGGGAAGGCCGCGAGATCAGGGAACTTCATGGGGAGGATCAGGCGGCCAGCAGAGGCGATAGCGGGTGTGGAGTAGCGCGCAAATACGGCCTCTAAGTATTCCTTGGCGTTCGCTATAGTGGTAAAGCGGGGAGGCTCAGACAGGGGGAGGGCATGACTAATGGCAAGCTGCGCTACGGCATCACGCGACTCTCAGACAGCGCGAGTCGGCGCAGTAGCGGAAAAGGCCTCACGCTCAGCAGTGGTGGGGGCATCATGGAGGGCAGCATACGTGGGGGGGCGGGGAAGCAAGCCATCGACATGACCAGCCAGGGAGTAACCGTCCTGGCGCTGACCTGTCAGGTGACAGTGAAGGTCGACAAGCCAGGCGTCGAAGTCGATTGCCCGCCCCTCCGCGTCCAGGCGGAGCACAGCGTCCGCCATCGCATGACCTCAGCTGCACGGCGGCACGGCGACACGGCGGCACAGCGGCACAGCGTCACTGCTACACGGCGGCACGACGACACGGCGGCACGGCAGCACGGCGGCACGGCAGCACGGCTCCACGGCAAGGCGGTGCCACGGCGACACGGTGTCACGGTGACATGGCGGCATGGCAAAACGGCTACTCGGCGGCACGGCATCACGGCACAGCAGCACAGCGGCACCGCAGGACGTTGGGGCTAGCAGGAACGGGGGCAGACTCGAACAAGGGCTGGAGCGGAAGGGGTGGCGAGCGAGCATAGGCCGGCGAGCTAGGGATGGCAAGTAAGGGGCGTAAGGGGCCAGCAGGGTGCAAAGGGCTAGCGGGGCGCGACGGGGCCAGCGGGGCGCGAACGGGGCCAGCGGGGCGCACGGGGCCAGTCGGGCACACGGGGCTAGCAGGGCGCATGGGAGGTGCACGGGGCATGCAGGGTGCAAGCAAGGCCAGCGGGGCGCACGGGGCTAGCGGGGCGCGACTGGGCTGGTGGGGCGTACGGGGCTAGCGGGGGTCGACGGGGCCAGCGGGGCGTACGGGGGCCAGCGGGGCGCACGGGGCTAGCAGGGCTCGACGGGTCCAGCGCGGCGCGAATGGGGCCAGCGGGGCGGACGGGACCAGCGGGGCTCGACGGGGCCAGCGGGGCGCACGGGACCAGCGAGGAGCACGGGGCTAGCGGGGCGCGTCAGGGCCAGCGGGGCTTGATGGAGCCAGCGGGGCGCGAACGGGGCCAGCGGGGCGTACGGGGCCAGCGGGGCGCGAACAGGGCCAGCAGGGCGTACGGGGCCATCGGGGCGCATGGGGCTTGCGGGGCTCGATGGGCCAGCGCGGCGCGAACGGGGCCAGTGGGGCGGGCGGGACCAGCGGGGAGCATGGGGCTAGCGGGGCGCGACAGGGTCAGCAGGGCGCTAAGGGGCCAGCGAGGCGCTAAGGGGCCAGCGAGGCGCTAAGGGGCCAGCGGCAACGGGCAGCTACGGGCGGCTAGGAACTAGGGGCGGAAGCGTGGGTGGGCGGGATCCTAGCCAAGCGTGATACCATCTTAGTGTAGAAAGAAGTAACTAGAATGACGTGATACAAGGGAATATACCTAAGGGGTTGTACTCTATATGGGCATGCACCTAACTAGACTAAAACATATACAACTGATATGTTTGACAACAAGTACTAGACAAAGTGGCCGTGGCCGTGGAATTGCGATTTTTCCTTATCGAACATATAGTTTAGTCTACACATATCTAGGTAGTTTAGATATGTTTGTTATAGCCTAGCTAGGTCAGCTCTTAGAGGGGACAATATTCTTGTACTTGTATCTCCCCTCCCCTCTTCCTAGTCATACATGGTATTGAGCTAGGTTTGATTTTTTCCGCTGTTACTTACGCTTCCGCCGTTACTGTAAGATTTTTTTTTTCTGCACATGTCTCGCTCGCTCAATTTTGCGCACCTCCCCCTCTCTAATTTTGCGCCCCGTAGTCTCGAGACTCCCCCCCCCCCCCCCCCCCTCTTAGCATTCCCCTCGTTTTGTCGGCTAGCGAGCCACCTAGCCACCTCGCTTGCCAACCAGCTCGCCAGCCAGCTAGCTTCCTAGCTCGCCCGTGCCACCTTCGCCAGCCTGCCGTCCTGCCCTTAGCCTGCCATTTTGTGCCTGCTGGCCACTGCCGATCTCTGCTCACCCCTCGCGTGTCTCGCCAGCCAGCTAGCCAACACGTTAGAAGCTAGCTAGCCCGTCACGTTAGACAGCTCGCCGCCAGCGGTACTAGCCAGCTCGCCGCCACTAGCACCAGCCAGCTAGCCGCCAGCAGCTGCTGCCAGCTAGTCGCCAGACAGCTATTATTGTAAGCCACGTCTAGCTGGAAGGCATGAGAGGGCGCAAGGGGGCAGGTAAGGAAGGGATCAGAATTGTGTGGTGGGCTGGAGTGCTGGCATGTGAGGTGCAGCGTGGTCGGCTGGGTGGTTGGGGCAAGCGGGTGGTTGAGCTGGATTAACCGCACTGGAACCGCTTGGCAGATTTCGATTGGTTGGGCGAGGTGCAGGGGCTGAGTTGGATGGAGAAATTTTGTTGGGTTCAATTGTAGGTTTGGTAGGGGACGGGGGTATGTGATTGGTCAGCACGTCATTTTGTGAATAGGGGCGTGTTTCTACACACCCGAATCTCAAGCAAACAGGACCTGAAATTTTGGATCCCAGAATCCGCGCTCGCTATAGCACACTATAATTTGCGCTTCAATTTGGTTCAGTTCGGTATTCATTTTTTTTTTTTCATGAAGCCGTGTTTGGCAATGATTCCGTTGGACTATTCCCTTCTTGGTGGTTGCAAGGAGGTGTTGTAACCAACACTTTTTACTGTACATGCTAAAACATTTTCAATAGATTTCTGTGTGTGTCTTGGATTTGTTTAGTAGATTAAAGCGAGGGTCTCGAGAAGCAAAAAACCAAATCCAAAAGGTTTGGTTTTGGGTTGATGAAATTAGCGAAACAGTAACAGCGCCCAACTAGCACCCCTCACCACACCTCGCCATTTTCGACACCCCCCGAAACCAAAACCTTTGGGTTTGGTTTTTTGCTTCTCGAGACCCTCGCTTTAAATCGTTCTCCACGGGAATGTGACTTTCAGAATGTATCTAGACTCATCTTACTTTATGCTAAAGATAAAAAGCTACTTTTGTTGCCGAAATTGGTGCCAATGTCATGTACTCTCACAGAACGACCGACAAGTCGTTCATAACCTGATAAGGTCGCATATATGTGTTAAACAAAGCTAGGGAAGCCATGGAAATGGCGTGAGGTTTTAGGTTAGGAGAAAAATAACGAGAGAGAATAGAGTTTGGACTAGAAGAGAGAGGGATACAAGAAGCGGGGTTGTACCCTATACAGTAGGATCCAGTAACACCTACCAAGCCTACAACCATATATATATAATATATCATTTAACACACCCCCTAGGTTTGGTAGCCGAAAGCACATCAGGCACACAGCACACTAAGCCCACACACCCCCTAAGCCTAGCACCCCTATACTCAGCAGCAGCGACGGCTTCTCTAGCATGGGCAACCCCTCGGCGCGGGAGGCGGCGACGTCGACAGCGAGGGCAGCGGCTGCAACGGCGGCGACGGCGGCAGCATCGACAGCGGCGGCGGGGGCGTGGCCAGCGGCACCAGCTGCGGCGGTGGCGGCTTCGACGACAACTGCTGCTGCGGCGGAGCTCGCAGCACTCGGCGGTGTGGCTGGGCTCCGCGACGGTGAGAAGGCCGGCAGGAGTCAGCCGTCGGCTGCGGCGAGGAAGAGGGGACGCAGGGGAAGGAGGGGGGGCTTCAGCAGCGGAGCCAGGGAGTGTGCCCCCCCGTGTGGCACGCTGGCTGCATGCGGGCATGTTGGCCAGCGCTAAGACCGGGCGCTGACCGCTGCCGTCCGTGCCGTCCGCGCGCTGGCACGTAGACGCCGCCACGGCAGCACGACGGCGCCGTCACGGCAGCACGACATGGCCGTGGCGGTGGCGCGGAAAGGACAGGAGGGAGGAGCAGACTTTGTGGAAGCATGATGAGCAGGCCCGAGCAGACGGACCTGCTCTGAAACCATGTTAAGCAAAGCTAGGTAGCTAGGGAAGCCATGGAAATGGCGTGAGGTTTTAGGCTAGGAGAAAAATAACTAGAGAGAAGAGAGTTTGGACTAGAAGAGAGAGGGATACAAGAAGGGGGGTTGTACCCTCTACAGTAGGATCCAGTAACACCTACCAAACCTACAATTATATATATAATATATATAATTTAACAATATCTGTGCTTGGAAGAATGTAACAAACTAGAGGAAGAGAAATTGCGACCCCAAATTCAAGTTGGCTTTACGACCCTAGACCAACGCAGTTATGAGGTGTCGTTCACATATGTAGGGTTGCATCATTTCCATTTTCTGTAGCCATCGTAGATGATGCTAGAGAAAAGACATAATTAGCATTTGCCAATAACGGCTGAATGTCTGAATGCATGGCCACACGAAGACCAGCCACAGAATGTGGTTTGTCGAGAGATGCACGGGGGAGTGAGTGGATAGGTTTGGGGTGAAGCCTGGCTTGTAATGGAGAGGTTGTCGGAGGTGAGCTTGACTGGCAATCATGTGCCACCGAGGTAGCCTGTGAGAGAGCGGGGAAGAGGGGAGGGGAGGAGGGGGGGGGGGGGGGGGGGGGGGGGGTTTAGTTAAATAGTGTTTACTGCCTGTCCTGCCGGGATCCCGCTCACACTTGCTGCACTCTCCCCCTCCCCTGCTTCATGCCACTCCCCCTCCCCTGTCCTCACGCCTCTCCCCCTCCCCTGCCCTCATGCATCTCCCTCTCCCCTGCCCTCATGCCTATCTTCCTCCCCTCTCCTCATGCCTCTCCCCCTCCCCATCTCCTCCAGCTGTCCCCCCCTCTCACGCCCTCACGCCTCTCCCACTCCTCTGCTCTCACTCCTACCCCCCTACCCTGCACTGCACTCCATCTTTCCCCAATCCCCAGCACTCACGCCTCTTTCCCTCCCCTGCCCTAACGCCCTCTCCCCCCCCCCGTGCCCTCACGCCTCTTCCTCCCCCGCCCTCATGCCTCTTCCCCTCCCCATCTCCTCCTGCCTGCACTCTCCCTTTCCCCACTCCCCTGCTCTTACCCTTCTTTCCCTTCCCTTCTCTGACCTCTCACTCCCTCCATGGCCACCTCCCCTCCTATCACGCACCTTTTACCTCAATGCTCTCCCGCCTCTCCCCCTCCCCTGCTGTTACGCCTCTCCCTCTCCCCTGCTCTTACGCCTCTCCCCCTCCCCTGCACTCACGCCTGCTCTCATGCCTCACTCCTCCTTGCTCTCATGCCTCACTCCCTCCCTGCTCTCATGCCTAAATCCCTCCCTGCTCTCATGCCTCACTCCCTCCTTGCTCTCATGTCTCACTCCCTCCCTGCTCTCATGCCTCACTCCTTCCTTGCTCTCATGCCTCACTCCCTCCCTGCTCTCATGCCTCACTCCTTCCCTGCTCTCACGCCTTCCCCTCTCCACTGCTGTCGTGCCCCTCTCCCTCCCCTCCCCTCTCGCCTCTCCCCCTCGCTACTATCCGTCATCTTCCTCATCCCCGCGGCCTTGCTTTCTTCCCTGCTGCTGCGCCTCGAACCTTTATCGGTTCTCATTCAACGAGAAGGCGGGTGATTGTGGCACGCGAAGAAGCGGGTAACACGTTACAACGTGGGAAAGTGGGAAGCGGCCCCCGAGGGAAAGCGGGAAGCAGTCCGCGAGCTGAAGCGGGAAGCGCTAGTCGCTAGCGGGGGAAGCGGGATGCGGAAAAGGGGGAATGGAAGAAACAGGAAGCGGGGGAAAATGGCATGCGGGAAGCTAGGGGAAGCGGGTGGCAGGAAACGGGGGAGAGAGGCAGCGGCTGCTTAGCGGGGGCAAGCGGGATGCGGGACGCAAGGGAATGCGGGGAGCATGGGAATGCGGGGAGCAAGGGAATGCAGGGAGCATGGGAAAGCGGGGAGTATGGGAAAGTGGGATGCGGGGAGCAAGGGAATGCGGGGAGCAAGGTAATGCGGGGAGCATGTGAATGCGGGGAGCATGTAAATGCGGGGAGCATGGGAATGCGGGGAGCAACGAAATTCGAGGAGCATGGGAAAGCGGGATGCGGGGAGCAAGCGACAGCGGGACGGGGGTGAAAGCGGGTTGAAGGAAGCGAGGGACAGCGAGATGCTGCAGTGCGGGAAGGCGTGATGCGGGCGCGCTTTCGAAAGCAGGAAGCAGGGATTTGGGAAGCGGGAAGCGGGAAGACAGGGATAGCGCGACGCAGGACGCCGTGGGTGGCATTTTCGTACGAGGCGGTCGAAGGCAGCAGGAAGCTATAGCGGCACGCAACGGTGGGCGGTTAGCAGCGGGGGATTCGTCATTTGTTCCCTGCCCTTGTTTTCAGGCGCTGGTGATTTCATCCAGGCTAGGCTACCTGCGCGAGGAACCTTAATTGATATCCGAATTCAGTAGCCTAACGTCGGTGTTGCCTTGGTCCCATCTTATAAGTCCCTGCCAACTCTCTAGCATGGCTACACATGAGCATGGATCTAGGAGGAAACGAGCGCAAGTCAAGCAAATTACAGATCCCGAATTCAACATCTGCTACAGTTTTTCCCTGTCGTTTTTGCTGTCAAGGGAGCAAGCTGTGGATTGGGCTTGCGATTGTTGTTGTTTGGCTTCGACCAATTGCATGGCCCGTTTTGATGCCTGGGGGGGATTGTTCAATTCCTTTTTTCCTTTTGGTACCTGGGATTCGCAACCCATCTGTTATGAATGGGACTGACGAGTAGCGCGGAGGGCAATGGCGAAACTGTGAACGAGTGAATGACAATAGAATGAAAGACAACACAACATATAGAAAACCTAGGGTGATCCTGGACGTAGGATCAGAAGGTTCGGGAAAGGTATCGAAGGGCCTCGATGTGTCGAAGCGAGGTCCGAAAAGGCCTAGGAGGCTCGAACTGAAAGGTTTGGAACCCTATCGCTGGTTCGGGACTGTTCGAGTCGTACGCCCTGTAGCAAGCCTCAGTAAGGAATGACTAATTCCTTACACCATCAGAGTTGCGTAGCCCAGCCTGGTTACCAGGCTCACCGAACCTCGCATGGCATATGAGAGATGGGTTCGGTTAGTTGGGGTTGGGTTGAGTTGGTTTATTTCAAATTGGGCAATCCAGGTTACGGTCTCGAGGCATAGCGCAACCTATGTACCAGACCTTCTCATTTTTTTTGCCCTCTCTTGTATTCTCGACTGCCTGTTGTAATGAAGTCCTAGACCTCATGCAAGCATCCATCCAGTTCTGGTTCGAAACCTGAGAGGAACAAATGTTTGTCCTTTTGTTAAAATATTAATACATTACCATACCTTTGTTGTTTCTACAAAGATATCGCACAAAGTAGGAGTAGTAAGTTTGCAATAAAAAGAATATCACATACGCACAGAATTTCATCTAATATAATATTTCAGCTACTAATGCAGAATCTTACAAACTTTACTGAAGTATTAGTGTACGAAAACCAATAATCTATGCAAACATAAGCCACAAAACAACTCATGTTTATTATGAAGGTATAACATTCACAAAACAACTCATTTGCAAAACAACTCATCCGCAGAAGACTCACAAATCATTTACGTCAAAAGAAACTAGAAAAAAACACCCGGGGAACACTTGGCGGACGGTTTCGGACTTTGTGGCCGAGCTCGCATGGTGAAAACGATCCGCGAACGTCGCATTTTTTGCGATGTGTGTTGCATATGTTGTGCTTGAAGGAAAGGTCACCATTACTATCACGATCTTTTAGAATCTACACCTAGTGATACGAGGAAGTGGTTCTGGATTCTTTGGGGGCTTAATACTACATGAAACAACAAGCAAACACCAACCGGGGGACGTAAATGTCGCGGATTTTTTCGGTATGCCTGCCATGCCATTCGGCATGAAGAAACCAACAGGGCATGTAGAAAATAGGGAAACGTATTTTGCCGATGAATGGCATGCATTATCAAAGTTAGAAAATGAGTTACAACCATGGCATACAAGAGAATATAACCTAGTGGATTGTACTCTCTAAGGCACAACCCTGTATAGTCTATAACAACATACAAAGATATGTTTGACAAAACCCATAGACTAGATAGGAGCAAAGCCTGGTGAGAGACAAGCAGCTCAGGGTGGCACTACTAGTCCAACCTCTGAGATACGGGTCTGAAGACCGGTCAAACGAGTACAAACAAGGCAAGAGCAACACCAGGGCGGCACTACTAGTCCAGCCACTGGGAAGAGGCCACAAGGCCAGTCAGGGAAATATATATAAAGGTCTGTACACAATCAATGTCCTAGCAAATGAGAGGCTAACGAACGAGTCCAAGCTATACACAGTACCGCTGATGATCTTTAGGCGTAAGCGCCTTCGTAAAGATATCAGCTGTGTTGGCACCGGAGGCCAAGTGTACTACGCGGGCCTAGCGACGCTGCTGTAGCTCGCGTAGGAGGAAGTAGCGCAGCTGGATGTGCTTCGCTCTGCCCTCGAGTCTGGGCTCCTAACACAGAAGGATCATGACCCTGTTGTCAGCGTACAGAACTGGGGCAGAGCTAGGCCGCTCACCCAAGTTGGTGAGCAAGAAGGTCAGCCAGCGGAGCTCCTGTGTCGCCATGGCACTTGCGTAGATCTCAGCCTCACAGCTAGACTGGGCAACAGACGAGGAGCGGGTGGACCTCCACGAGATGGCACCTGCACCAAGGCTAAAGCAGTAGCCCTGGGAGGACCTGAGAGTCTGGGTGTCATAGGCCCAAGACACGTCTGGGTGCCCGGTAAGGACCACTGGTCTGCGTAGGGGTCACTAGGCTCTATCGCCTCCTCCAAGACTGCAGCAGAGAGTCTATGGTCTACTGGTAGAGGGGTGGGCTGTGCGGAAGAGAACTGAAGGCCGAACCTCTAAAGGACCTGGCGCACCAAGTGTGACTGTGAGAGAGTGATGGTGTGCGCTGCTCTGTCCCTGGAGATCTGCAAGCCAAGGTAGCCGCGCAGCTCTCCTAGGTCAGTGCAGGTGTGTCTCCTCAGCAGCTCGGCCTTCACGGAGGCAGCGTGTCTCTGTCTGCAGTAGCAAAGACCAGGTCGTCTATGTAGACGAGGATATAGAACAAAGTCTGGCCGGAATGGACGAAGAGCGAGGGGTCTACAGACGATGGGAAGAACTGCAGGTCAGCAAGAGTAGCACGCAACGTGTCGTGCCACTCACGGGGCGCCGGAGGAGCTACTCGGTACCAGGGGGAAAGGTACCGGAGAAGCCCTTGGGGAGGCGAAGGTATGAAAGAAGTCCACCCCCTAACGCTGACTGGAGCCTCGAGCAACGTAGCTCGCCTTGAAGACAGCGGCTCTCCAGGAGCGCGCTTCACCTTGAAGAGCCATCGGCCATCGACTACGTTCACCCCAGGTGGGGGAACTGCGTCAACAAAGGTACTGGTGGATCTCCAAGATGCCATCTCCTGCTCCATCGCAGCTATCTACTGAGATGCCCAGGGTCCCGAGGCGTCAGGATGTCAAGAGCGTCTGGGTCACCCTCAGGGACTAGTAGCATGGAACAGAGATGGGGAGTGGCCTCAGACAGGAAAGCGAGCTCGTACTGCCTGTCCTCTAGGACGTCACTGCCAAGGGCAGCCACACCCCTGACGGACGGAGGGCAGGCACGGTCAGAGACCAGAGCGGTGGCGTAGTCAAGGCGGCGGGTAGCGGCGAAGTCAGTGATCGCAGCGACAAGAGCCGACAAATTCGAGATAGGAACGGACGGGTCGGTAACAAGGGAGGCAAGGACACGAGGAACAAGGGGACGCACAGCACGAAGGAAGTCCAAGAAGGGAGGCGGGGCCACAGCAAGTGACGAGGTGGGAGGAGACGGGAGGAGCGGATGAGCACGAGACGCGTGGGAGCGAAGAAGCATAGGGTGAGAACGCGGAACAGTGGAGGTGGGACAAGCACGAGATGGACGACGAGACTAGACGTGAGATGGAGGAGTCGGGTCAGGAGAGAGGGGGGGAGACACAAGAGGAGAACGGGGAGGGAAACGAGCCGAAGAGGAGTACGGAGGAAGAAACACTGGGCCGTAGACCGGTGGAGGAGGAGACGACAGTGACGGAGGAGGCACCGGCAGGAGGTCAGGGGAAGGTAGACTGAGGAGGCGAAGAGCGGACACCAGCGACGACTGTTGCGCCTGCTGCTTGACTGCAACATCAGAACCTCCAGGGAGAGCACGGCTCCCTCCAAGAAGCTCCACGCCAGCACCCCCAGAATGCACGAACCCCAGCGGCAATGACGACGGCAGCTGCGGCCGCGGCGGCGACGGCAGCGGCGGAGCCAATTGCGGTGGGGACAGCAACGGCGGCGGCATGGAAGGAGAGACCGGCGCAGGGAGGGGCGGGGGGAGTGACTCCGCAGAGCCGCAAGAGTCTGCAGACTGCTCGGCAGGGACACCCGATGGGAGAGGGGTAATGTGAGACACACCAGACGGGGCAGGGAGGGAGGGGGGGGGAGCCGGGGCGACCAGGGGAGGGTGAACCAGGAACAGAGGGGGGGTACCTGGGGGACCACGGTGGGGAGAGCGGTGGTAAATGGAGACGGACTCGTTAAAGGTGACGTCGCGGGAGTGAAAGAAGCGGTGAGACGACGGGTGGTAGAAGTGCCCGTCGGACGAGTCAAGGGGGAAACCTAGGAAGACACAGGGGACAGCGCGGGCAGTGAGCTTGTCCGTGCCGGAGGCACGAACGTGAGCAAGGCAGCCCCTGACGTGGAATGCAGACGCGTCACCAGGAGACCCGGTCCAGAGGAGGGTCGGCGAAACCTGCGGCCGCTGAGGGTGTAACCACAGGTTAAGCTAGTGAGCGGCGTATTGAACGGCGAATGGCCACAAAAACTGGGGTGCAGCAGTATGGATTGTGGAGGTATGAACCACCTCCATGACCAAACGGATGCGTCGCTCAGCGAACCCATTCTACTGCGGGGAGTCCGGCAGGGTGAACGTTTGGGTGATGCCCTCTGCACGACAGAAACGACCAAGGCAACCAGAGGCGAACTCGCCACCACGATCAGAGTGAAGACACAACACAGGGAGACCTCGGTGCACACGCGTGGAGACAAGCCATCAAGCACGTCGGCCTTCCGCTCCAAGGGAAACACAATGGTGTAGTACGTGTAGTCGTCAACAAGCACTAGGAAGTAGCGCTCACGACGCGACCCATAGATGGGGGCGGGGCCCCAGACGTCCATGTGCAGGGTCTGTAGCGGTGCTGCGGTGGTGGGGAACGAGGAAGAGTGAGGGGCACGGCGGAGCCGGCCCTCGACGCAAGGCATGCATGGGGGCAATGTTGAGGAGGGGAGCGTAGGGAACGATGCAGGGAGACCTAAGACAAGACCGTGCTGGGACATGTGACGGAGACGGGTGAGAGCGGGGTGGCCTAGACGGTGGTGCCACACAAGCGACGGGTGAGTAAGCGATCGACACGAGCAAGCCGCAGCAACCAGGGTAGACACAGACACCTGGGGAAGCGTCCCAATCGGGGGGGGATGCGGTGTCCAGCGTGAACAGGACAGATACCAGGTCCCGGGGGAACGTGGTGAGGGGAGCACCAGTGGCGGCCTCGGTACAGACAGCGTACCGCTCGTGACCAAGGAACGTAGTTGTGACGCCAAGGTCCTGGAGGTAGCCGACACCAACTAGGTTCCTAGAGAACGAGGGGATGTGCAGGCCTGTAAGGGAGCCCGGGGGAACCTACAGACAGGGAAGGGTGGTGGAGCTACGGGCGACTACAGGACTGGAGGAAGGGTCTGCTAGGGCAATTGCGGCGGGAGCAGCAAGCGGCGTAACCGTAGTGGAGTCCCAGAAGAAACACCTGGAAGCGACGGAGTCCAGGGGGAAGGAGAGCACGGCAGTGGCAACAGGTGTCGGAGGAGTGAGGGAGAACCCAAGGCTAAACAAGGTAGGGGATCCTATGCCTAACGCAGCAGGGGAGCCTGAACTAGGCACACTGGGCACAACTACACTCGGCAACATAGGGTAATAGGAACCAGTTACACTAGAGTCATCGAAATATTGCACATACAAAGCAGAGCTAATCTCATCCATGTCCATATCAAAGATCCTAACACCACGACGGAGCAGACTATGCCAGTCGGGGAGATCTGGCGCCGGGCCGAAGCGGAGACGAAACAGGTCGTCTAGGCGACTGAAGCAACAAGTGGGGGTATGGCCAATCTTACCGCACACGAGGCCGTGGCGAGGACCGGTCTGGAGCTGGTACTGGTAATGCCCATCACTCGGAGCACCACCTGACATCACGCTGCGCGCCCGACCACAGCGACCACCTCCACTACCGACGCCGGGCCACCCAGGCGGGAGACGGCCGACCCGCCGCTGCTGCTGCGGCTGCTGCTGCTGCTGCTGCTGCTGCTGCTGCTGCTGCTGCTGCTGCTGGGGTTGCTGCTCCAAGGCACCAGCCCTAGGCCCCTCGTCAGTACTACCAGCGAGCGAACCACCTCCACCACCGCCTCCAACCCCTCCTCCGCTACCTCCGCCGCGCCCTGCCTTGGGGCGGCGACCCTTACCCCGACGAAACTGCGCTGCGGCAGCCGCGGCGGCTGTCTCCGTAGCAGAGGCTGTCTCCGTCTCAGTGGCAACAACAGAACCGTCAGAGTAAGAGCACTGAGTAGGGGCACAGCCCTGAAAGATAGGGACTGGTACGGTACCGCTAGACTGGGCGATAGAGCGCTGACGAGTCTTTATGGCAGACAGGGTGGAGACTAAAGACATGATCGTGGGCGGTAGCAAGGCGGTCAGGGAGGCGGGTGGCAAGCAGGTAGAGGGCAGAGCAGGTGGGGGGCTGAAAAACATGAAGCTGGGCCTCAATGTAGGCAGTGCGCCAGGTCGTGTCTAGCGTGCGCAAGTGGGCGGCCAGGTTGGCAACAGTGGAGAAAGACACGAGAACTAGAAAGAGCATGGGGGCAGGATCAGGCGACCGACGGAGGCAGAGGGCGGGGTGGAATAGCGCGCGACAACAGCCTCTAGGAACTCTTGCGCTGTCCTGACTGACCTAAGCGAGGGCGCTCAGACAGGGGGAGGGCATGACTAGCTGCGAGCTGTGCGACAACGTTACGCGACAACCAGACAGCACGGGCAAGGATAGCAGCAGCAGCGGACTCACGGTCAGCAGACGTGGGGTCAGCGGGTAGAGCAGCAGGGGGGTCAGGGCAGGGGAGCGTACCGTCGATATGAACGGCCAGGGAGTGGCCGTCCTGCCGCTGACCAGTGAGGTGACAGCGGAGGTCGACGAGCCATGTGTCGAACTCGACCGGCTGACCCTCTGTGTCAAAGCGCAGCACCGAGTCTGCCATCATGGTCGCGACAGCAGCATCCAGGTGGTAGTGGGCTGGTCTGAGCGACAGAGTTCAGCGGAAAGAAGCGGTGTGTGGTGCGGTGCGGTGCAGTGCGGTAAACTGCTTTATAGTGTGGTGTAGAGCGGTGTTGTGCGGTGCAGTGTGGTGCTGTGTGGTGCAGAGCGGTGCAGTGCGGTGGAAAGGGCCGATGGAGCGAGGTGGGAGTCGTGGGGGCACCTGAGGGACGGGGCCTCGAAGAGGCTGGGCGGCGAGGCCGCAGGGCAGCTAGTCAACAGGGGCCGCGTGGTGGCTAGGAGACGGGGGCCGGCGACGCGACGGGGCCGGCTAGGCTACGGGGCCGACTAGGCGACGGGGTCGGCTAGGAGGCGGGGGCCGGCTGGGCTACGGGGCCGGCTAGCCGACAAGGCCGTCTGGGCGACGGGGCCGGTTAAGCTATGGGGTTGGCTAGGGATGGGGCCGGCTAGGCGACGAGGCCGGCTAGGCGACGGGGCCGGCTGGGCAACGGGGTCGGCTGGGCGACGAGGCCAGCTAGGCGACGGGGCCGGCTGGGCAACGGGGCCGGCTAGTAGGCGGGGCCAGCTAGGTGACGGGGCCGGCTAGGAGCTGGGGCCGGCTGGGCTACGGGGCCAGCTAGGCGACGGGGCCGGCTGGGCGTCGGGGAGGGGCCACTAGGGAACGGGCCAGCACGGGCGGGAGGGCAACAAGGCGGCCAGGACCTATGGCAGAAGCGCTAGTGGGCGGGAGGGACCTAGCCTACTCTGGATACCATATCAAAGTTGATGAATGAGTTAGAACCATGGCATACAAGGAAATATAACCTAGTGGGTTGTTCTCTTTAAGGCACAACCCTGTGTAGTCTATAACAACATACAAAGATATGCTTGATATGCATTCTGGATCATTATGTGTGAGGTCATCCATCTTCTTTTGAATCTCCACTTCTGTCTAAGGCATTTTTTGCATCTTCACTCACATTCGGTGCTTGAGGCTTTCCTGGTACGAACGCTTACTACGAGTCTTCAAGTCTTGTCTGCCTCACCCCCCGCGTCCGTAACTCGCACCAGGCTTGCATGGCTCCTTGCAGATAGCGCAATACAAGCAAGAGCCACTGTCGTCAGTTTCATCGAGCACCAGTTCTCCTCCAGCCCAGCCCCGCCCACCAGTTACCCACCCACCCCCCATCCTCGCCGAGCTGAACACCTTGAACATGTTCTTTCTGCGACGTTCACTAAATTATTCTCCATATCGGTGTTTCGAAGTGTACATATCATAGCTGTCAATATCTTTATGTACTTGATATATTGCTTGAAAGAGGATTTTAAATATGATTTGACATTGGAAAATATTCCGACCCTAAAACAAGCCATCATAAGTTTTAACATAATGTTATAATGGCCAGTTCGAGCAAAGTGCGCCCAAGCACCAATCCAAAAATAGCAATGTATTAAGCGTCTAGTGTAAACAAGATCACTTCACATTCATCAAGCCTTTAGAAGGTTGGGGACATTCTTTTTGGTGTAGCAAAGGTATGCTACATAAGCTCAGGGAAGAGGTTGATTTGGTCCTTGATCATTCTCGGTTTCATGGAATCAACTCTGGGGAGAATAGTTGGCCTATTTGTGGCACACAAAGTTCGTCGGCAGGTCCTGCGGTTGGGACAACCGTTGGGATTCTGGAGTGGTTGAAGGAGCCACAGATCCTCCTCACAAGCTAAGGAGGGGAGGGGGAGTAGGGGTAGAATGGGGACCACATTACCAGTTTCGGGAATCTTGTCAAACCCGAAGTTTGGACGACAAAGTTTGAACTACACACAAACTCGTCGAGAGTTCTCCCCCTAACTGTGGGTTTTGTGAACTTGACGGTGCAGCAGCTGCCCTGGATCACTCAGATACGAATCGCATCTCATCGCACAGATATCGAGCATTTCGTGGAGCTCAACCCACCACATCACCCGTGTGAGCTTACTTGTGGGTTTTTTACCAGATCTGCTGCCGAGGGTCTAGATTGTAGTCGTTGCCGTCTCCCAACAACATGTTCACTTGCTTACTACGAGCGGAACAAGTTAGACTGCCCTCCACATTGAATCCTGCCCTAAAAAAATGACAGATGGCAAAAATGTCACGTGCGAGCAACGACAGCCAAGGGATCCTGAACGAACCAACCCTAGGAAAAAGCTTGGGAGGGGCGTTGCTTTGCTTTGCGCTGCTTTGGTTGGTCCAACTGATGGAATCGCGGGGCAGTCCACGGATCATAATCGCTACTGCCGCTCGCACTTCATTTTCTAAAATGTGAATAAGCTGTTTGAGAACACTTTCTCTACAAAATGGGGGGTGGACGGATGTGGTGCCATTTGTGCTCTATGTTCCTCTCTTTCACGTGTTTATGCCTGGCCATGTCATTGTCGCTCTCACGCCCGGTCCCTTGCAGTTCAAGATCTCCGTGCAAAAGCACACTGACCGCATTCTGGAAGCCGCTCGCAGTGCAGAACGCGAATTCAGTGATGGTGGCCGGCTTGATGGCCAGCGGTTGGTCGGGAGTGAAGCTGGGTCTGGCGGCGCCGCCGCTCAGCTCGGGGTCGAGCATGGTGGTAGTGAACATGTCGTTCTACTGCTGTGAGAGCGTACCGCCACCACATGTCGTCGATCGGTGCAAGATCGTTGCCATCACGCCCATCCAGACGCAATACGTGGTGCAACTCCCACTCGATCGTAACGACTGCTTTGAATATGGTGTTCAATATGTGATATCCTGCTAGGTACATGGCGGTTTTGATTCGTTGTCGGAGCTACTCTTGGTCAAACTCACAACCGGTCAGCCCAACAGTTCGGCAAGAATGCAACCGGTCAAGAATGTCACTACTACCCGGTAGGTGTGGTGATCTTTGGGCGACAAAGCCTCGTCAGTAGGTGGCCCAACTGCTATCGACTCTATCCATTTCCCGGCTTCTTTCCTTAGTTGGCTCCTATTTACTTCATCTACGGACATTCTCGTCTGAGGTGACCTGGCTGGTTGCAAAAACAACACCAACCACAAGTATTGGGTTTGACGGTGTCGCCACGCCATTAATGGATGGGTAGATGTTTCTGCCCTCGAAAACAACTTCCCTCCTGGAAACCCGTTCTGAGAAATACACTGTTCTTGTCCCACACCTCTGCGATCTATTGCACCTCCATGAATGTCGTCGGGTGGCGCATGTGAATCTCTCACTGCACCTCCGGTTTCAACCCTATGATGTATCGACTCGTTTTCTCTGTCTCATGTAGATCGTCGATTTCATCGCAAATGGCGAGGAAGGATGACGTGTATTCTAGGACAAATCCTAGCTAACGCCATCTGTGCAGCTTCACACACTCATTCTCTCATGCGGATACATGCTCGAATTGCTTAGGAGACAGGGGTAATCACGTCTATGCTTGCCAGCGTAATGTCGAGTAGTAAGGTTGGCTTTTGAAATAGCCTCAGTAGTTTTTTTCTATGTAGTCTGTAAGTCCTTGGCAAATTGCTGTAACCGTGGGACGGGACTCTCAACTAAGGGTGTAGTGGGCGTTGTGGGGTTGAGTCCATAATTTAGGTCGAACGGAGATTGGGTAGTCGTGGACGAAGGGGCGTTATTATACGCGAACTCGATCAAGGGGAGAGAATCTTCCCATTGAGCCGGGTCGGTACAGGTTGTTAGTATCAGCTGCTCCATGGTCTGGTTTGTCCGTTTAGTCGTGGACAGTTGGAGACATGTGTCGTATTGTTCGCACATTTTTATCGAGATTTTGGATTCCGTGCAGGTGAACAACGGCCAAGATGAACAACTTGGCAGTTTGCTCGACTGTGATCGTCATTTGACATGGTGCGAAATGAGCCATTTTTGTAAATCGGTCAACAAGCACGAGTACACGTGTGTCCTGGGATTGGCGGGAGGTTCTATTGGTTGTAGTAATCCAACTGGCCGTTGGGAAAGGGATTTTGTGAGCTAGCAGGTGGGGATTGAAGCCACTTATTCCTGTACGTCATGGCTCACATTCGATCAGTAATAATGACGTTGGAGCATTTTCAAGGTTTTATCAACCCCGAAATGTCCAAAGCAATTAGCATCATGAGCCTCCTATATCAGTAACTCTTATAATAGGCGGTAAGAAGGAACCCAAACTTGGCCAATACCGGCTTTTAGGTAGTAATGTCCTGATTGGGTACGTAGAGCCTGGTAGCTGGTAGAGGTGAAGATTGGGTCTGTAGTAATGTCTGGGTAAACAGTCCAGTAAGAAGCAGATTAGCTTGGGTGATTGGTGTCGCGGTTGCATGGGCAGTAGGGCGAGAAAGGGTGTCGGCAGTATTATTTGCCCCCCTTTTGTAAGTGATGCGGTTGTGGAAATTGAATCTCGAGGTATTCGAGCCAATGAATTTGATGTGGATTGAGGGTCGGTTGAGCTCAGAGGAACTGTAAGGATTTATAATCTGTTCGAAAAGTGACATCGGCACCCGATAGGTAGCAGCGCCAGGTCTTGAAGACGTTGGCTATAGCGAGCATCTCCTTGTCGTGAACTGGGTGATTCCGTTCTGTGCCTTGGGGTTTTCGCGAGTTGTAGGCGATTGGCTGAAGACCTTCACCAAAAACTTGTAACGGAACGGCACCAACAGCGATGTCGCTGTCGTCCACAACCAGTTCGTAAGGGCGGTCAGGGTCGGCGATGCGAAGAACAGATGGTGTCATGAGGAAAGTCTTCAATTGGTTAAACACAGCTTGCTGCCTCTTCCCCCATGCATAAAAAACTACCTTTTGCAGCAGGTCTGTTAGCGGGGCAATTGACACCACCATTTTGGGATAAAACGGGACAAGTAGTTGACGAACCACAGACAACTTTGCAGCTCCCGTATATCGGTAGGCGGCTCCCAGTTCGTAATGGTGTCGGTTTTTTCTGATAAATCTTCACGCTTTCAGTGGAGATGACGTGACCCAGAAATTCCAACTCCTCCATTTAGAACTCGCACTTCGAGCCTATGGTGATGAGTTGATGCTGATCGCAGAGGGTAAATCCTACTTCCTGGTCCTTCAAAGACTGCTCCCGAGTTTGTTGTACACCAAGATAGACGATGATGCACTTGTCCATTAGCGAGCGGAAGACTTCATTCATGGTCAGTTGAAAAGTTGAGGGCGCGATCATCAACCCAAACAGCATCACTGTGTACTCGTAACTTCCGTAACGGATTCGAAATGTAGTCTTTGGAATATCAACTTCAGCAACACGAATCTGGTAGTAATGCCCTCGCAGATCAAACTTAGAAAAAATCTTGGCCCCACAAAGTTGGTCGATAGGATCGTCAGCTCGCGGAATCGGGTAATGTGACTTGATGGTGATTTTGTTGAGCGGGCAATAATCGGTATATTTCCGAAGCCCTCCGTCATTTTTGGGGTTGAAGAGAATCAGGGTGGCGTAGGGTGATGTGGATGGGCAGATGATTGGGTACGCAACTCCTGCAATTTTGGCTGACTCAGCCTCCATTGAGATCGGACGGTCGGTTGCGTTCAAGGCTCCAGCTCGATGGTATGATCGTGTGATCGTTTGGGTGGTAGGCTGGGCGGTAGGTCATCAAGAAATACCTTCTCGTACTTACGCATGATCTTCATCAAGTCCTCAGGTACTACAGCCCACAACTTCTCGAGGCTGGTCTGCTCCGCCACATCTATAGATGTGATCCATCGGACGGTATAGCATCCACGCCTCGAGCCATCACACGTTTGATGGTCACTTGGTTAACGATTGTTGATTGGGGGTCGGGTGGTTTCCACTTCAGTATCCATCGCCACTCGCTACCATATTTCAAGCGATGTTCGTCATTCCTCCTATTGATGCTTGGATTATAGCGTGCAAAGCCAGTCGTATCTCAGGAGCACATCACAGTCGTCTAAAGTAGTCACCAAAATCTGCATGGCGAAGCTGACTTGCCTGTCGAATTCAATGTGAGCGTGTTTCACTTGCTCCCGGATTGCAAGTGCTGTGTCATCAACCAACCGCGTGTCAATCTCGGGCATGCACCGCTCCATTTGCAGTCGCAATTTCTTCGCTCTTGTCACATCAAACAAACTATATGATGCCCCATCATCCACGAATATCTTCAGTCAAGTGTTTCCAACCTGCCCTTTCACCAACACTGGGCAGTCAACAGGTTCACTCCCCTTTAACTGGGTGTGGTCGATCGCATAGATCAGCACTACTACTCGGTGGGAATGGTGATCTTCGGGCAACAAAGCCTCATCGGTAGGGGGCCCAACCGCTACTGACTTTGCCCATTTCCCCGATTCCTTCCATCGTTAGCTCCCAATTTCTGCAACACTGGATATTCTCGCGTAATGTGCCTCGGTTGGTTACAACAAAAATATCTACTAGTAAATCTCTGATCTGCCGGTGCTACCAAGCCGTTGATGGGTGGGTAGTTAATCTGCCCTCGAAAACAACTTCCCTCCCAAAAATCCGCACTCGGGAATACGTTGTTCTCGTCCCACACCTATGCGACCTGCTACACTCCAGGAAAGTCGTCGAGTGGCACGTGCAAATTTCTCGCTGCACCTCCGTCTTCAGCCCTATGATGTAAGGACTCATTTTCTCCATCTCATGCAGATCGTCAATTTCGCCGCAGATGGCGAGGAACGGTGACGTGTATTCTTGGACACAGCCCAGCTGACGTCATCCCTGCAACTTCACACGAGTGTTGAAGCATGCGGATACATGCGTAAATCGTCTGCGAAGCAGTGCACCCCACTATTACCAGGTTAGGCACTCGGCCACACCAAACAGTGACATTGTTCAAGTTGAAGCCAATCGTTGCTCCCCGTCCATCTGCTGCTGCCAGTTTGTCGGAGTCCCTCGCAACACTTCGTACTGTTGCCACCAATTTAATGCAGGGCCTCGTAGTAAATACACCCATCTTGACTCGTGTTTTGTTGTCATTGACATCAGCAGCTTTAAACAGCCAGCCACTCAGAGTCGTGTGCTTCTTGAGTGGATTGAATCGTGAGGGCATCGCCAGTTTAGTCTTCACAACTGCCCACCACTGGCTCGTGCTGTCATCACGTATTGGAGACGTCGCCTGCGGCTGGTGCGCGCTCGCACAATCTTCGTCCGCTATAACATGCGACTCCTGGCGCGTTTCACCACCCGCGTGGTGAAGGCTTACGTTCTCTTCCTTCGCTTGGGCGAGCTCCAGGGACATCGTATCCATCTTCGCCATCATCTCACCAAACTTGCTGCCGCCCCTGACAGCTCAGCAATCTGCTCATGCGTGATGTATCCAACAGTACGGTGAGGATAGCTATTAAGCACAAATTATCCTAGCTGGCGAACGCCACTAACGACACTACGTGCACCTGCAACGTTACAGACGTGGAGCGCAAGCCGGTTGGACTAAAGAAGTCCATGCACGACCGCTGGACAGCCCTTCTCTCCGAACGTGCGAGGTCCCTCTACAAACTACTTCTCTACGGAAACCTAAATGGGTAGGAACATAGCTCTGACACCAGACATTATGATAATCTCTGGATGGAGTCGAGTAATGCAATAGAAATGTTGTGATTTCAGTGTGTCGAATACAAATGAGGCACAAGACTAAAGACAAGCACAACTAGCCTAGCAATGGAACCTTGAGGAGGGCCATGCAACACACGCGATGTGGTTTGGGCATCTCGGAGTTCGGAAGTGTTGGATGCGACTCCACGTGTAGGCTTAGGGGTCTCTAACGTAGTTAGAAACCTGAGTTGTCGGGCCTAGCCCGGACTTGCGAAGTTCAAGGATGTCCACAGTGTTAGTGAGGGTTCGCTAAGGAAAAAGGATCTTCCTTACAATTGTGGTCACTCTCCCTTATAGTATCTGCGGTGTACTCTAAGATAGAATTCATAACTAGTGAAAGAGTTCGATACAAGTCTATGTTCACGAATTTCAGTTCATGAAATCAAATCTGGGTCAAATCTCTGGCCTCTTGTGGCGCGCAAAATAGGGCAGGTCTTTGTTAGGGTAATTCATGTCACGTGTCAGGACTTTATGTCAAAAGTTGAATGTCATAGACTCTGCAAAAACCTGACACGAAGTGTCGATTTGAAGTGCTGACGGCGGGTCTAAATAATTCACTCTATTCATTTGGTGAAAAGTAACCCGATTTTAACATCGCGTTGATTTCGCGAGGACAGGTGCACGAATTTTCCGTAACTCCAGACGCAACCTATTGGCACCAGTTTCTATTTTCGTTCGCAATATGGGACGTTGTTTTGGGGGAAAACGATTTCGGGATCGTTTTCAAGTTTTGTACCCGAGTTCGTAAAAACGTGTCCAAAACCCCCAATTCAACTATTTGGACCCGCCCTGACAATGACCAGGAACTGTACTTCGTGTTAATGTTTCCATTTGGGACAGCTTCTAGCCGTGAAATATAAACTGTGTCGTAATCAATAGTGTGGCGATTGCCCCTAGATTCCTCGGATTTCACCACAGTAAACACTCTTGGTTTCAATTTCTCGCTGATGCACCAGATAATTTGCCCGCGCGAACTCTCAGCTCGAATTCTCGTAATTGTCGAAATATGACTTGACTCTTCACTTTCGTTCAGGCTGCAGGCAATCAAGTTGAGTGTCAACGCTAGTCATGCTGAGAATCTGGCGAGTGGGATTAAAATTTGAGTTGTGTGGAGCTCAGCCAGCCACATTATGGGTGAGCTGACCTGTGGATTTTTCTGCCAGACCTGCTGCTGATGGTTGACACTAGTCACTGCCGTCTCCCAACAACAGATTCACTTCCTCCATGCCAAAATTTGGAAAACAGCAACTTTCCTACGCGACAACATTTTCGGGAAACAATACCCTGCCACAAAGTGAGTAGGCACTTGAAACACCGTAAGAACTCCCTCAGCAAGGCGAGGGAGTACCAAGAATGTATTCGCCAGCAACATAGGGCAGGTGCATATACCCGCACCCTCGTGACAACCTTGTTGCAGCCTCGAGAGAGGCTCGCCACCCTGTGTCACCACCGTTGCCTCGGACGTTGTGGGCACGACGCTGCGTGAATGTAAACAAGGGGCGGAACAGTGCACAAGCGACAATCTACAAGCCCGCCGCTGCGGGCCGAACGTACATGGACGGGGGCAGGGGTGTGGCGTGAAAATCAAGCCACGCCCTCTGCTGGCGACGAATCAAACAGCACCAAATCACAAAAACGCGTTACTGTATTACAAATATGGCCCAGGCGCAAACGACCCAAGATGCTGTTATGTTGCATGTACACCTGGTTTTATGGAAACCAGACCACTAGCCCATTACGGTGTATGTGTTACAAAAGAGAACGACAAGGGAGTGAGTGTAGGTGCGCCGAGCGAATGAGGGCAACCAACTCGTTAAAACATTCACTGACCAAGGGTCCGAATGCATTCGAGAAACAGGCCAGAGTGCTACAGTCTAGAAACCAGCGTGGGTGGGGTAACACGCATCCTTCAACAGCTACCTAGCGATGCTGCAACCTCTAAAACAAATACTTGTTAAGCAACCACACCTCCGGGCGCTCGAAGGGCTCCACCACCTGCACCACGCGCTTGATTGCGGACACAGGCACCACACGAAACCCAGAGGCAAGCACGCCAAGACCGGCCATCACAAACATCTCAAGACCCGTCATAGAGTCCGTTCCGGCTGGCGTCAGCAGTTGAACAAAGCACAGCCCTGCATTCACACGACCAGTCTCCCTGGAAAGCAGCAGGACCCGGGCCAACCGCCACCCCTCATCAGTTTGCAGAGCCACAAACGAAAAACAGGGCTTCCCGTGGAATGATGGCGATGCTCTGGCCCATGCAGGATCACCCATGGGGACTCCCCGGGCGTCATGCTGGAGCAACGCGCATGCAGAGTGCACCTGCAAGAACCAGCAACACAAATGGGCCGAAGACAATGTGGACCGTGCTGTCCACGACAGCTGCGGGCATGAGGCAAACACCAGCGGCACAGACGGGAGGAGCCAGAGGAGTACACCCCTGAGAGCAGAAAGGGGGAATAAGGAAAGAACAATGCGGCCGGCGACTTTACATAAGAGGTGGAAAGATGCAGGGGGGGGCATACGGTGGGGAGCGGCAGCTGAGAACGGGAAGCAAAACCAATACAGACTGGGCCATGGATCGCTGGTCGCGAAATACTGAAGAGGGCGTCAGCCAGCCATAGGAGAGACACAGGAGACGGGGCAACGGAAATCCTTGGAAGGAAGTGTGGGCAGACGTTGGGAGAAGGAGCTGAACCGGGGAGAGTGAGCTGAACCGGGGAGAGTGAGCTGAACCGGGGAGAGTGAGCTGAACCGGGGAGAGTGTGGTGCCCCGGGGAGAGTGAGCTGAACCGGGGAGAAGGAGCTGAACCGGGGAGAGTGAGCTGGACCGGGGAGAGTGAGCTGAACCGGGGAGAGTGAGCTGAACCGGGGAGAGTGAGCTGAACCGGGGAGAGTGAGCTGATCCGGGGAGAGTGAGCTGAACCGGGGAGAGTGAGCTGAACCGGGGAGAGTGAGCTGAACCGGGGAGAGTGAGCTGAACCGGGGAGAGTGAGCTGAACCGGGGAGAAGGAGCTGAACCGGGGAGAGGGAGCTGGACCAGGGAGAGTGAGCTGGACCGGGGAGAGTGAGCTGAACCGGGGAGAGTGAGCTGAACCGGGGAGAGTGAGCTGAACCGGGGAGAGTGAGCTGAACCGGGGAGAGTGAGCTGAACCGGGGAGAGTGAGCTGATCCGGGGAGAGTGAGCTGAACCGGGGAGAGTGAGCTGAACCTGGGAGAGTGAGCTGAACCGGGGAGAGTGAGCTGAACCGGGGAGAGTGAGCTGATCCGGGGAGAGTGAGCTGAACCGGGGAGAGTGAGCTGAACCTGGGAGAGTGAGCTGAACCGGGGAGAGTGAGCTGAACCGGGGAGAGTGAGCTGAACCTGGGAGACGGAGCTGAACCGGGGAGAGTGAGCTGATCCGGGGAGAGTGAGCTGACCCGGAGAGAGTGAGCTGAACCGGGGAGAGTGAGCTGAACCGGGGAGAGTGAGCTGAACCGGGGAGAGTGAGCTGAACCGGGGAGAGTGAGCTGAACCGGGGAGAGTGAGCTGAACCGGGGAGAGTGAGCTGAACCGGGGAGAGTGAGCTGAACCCGGGAGAGTGAGCTGCTCCGGGGAGAGTGAGCTGCTCCGGGGAGAGTGAGCTGAACCGGGGAGAGTGAGCTGCTCCGGGGAGAGTGAGCTGCTCCGGGGAGAGTGAGGTGAACCGGGGAGAGTTAGCTGCACCAGGGAGGGGCCTGAAGAGAGGCCCGTGATATGATCAAGGGGGAGGGGGCTGAACAGAGGTGGGCAGTATGAACAGGGGGGTGGGGGCTGAACAGAGGTGAGTGATATGAACAGGGAGGAGGGGGCTGAACAGAGATGAGTGATATGAACAGGGGGGAGAGGGCTGAGAGATGAGTGATATGATCAGGGGGGAGGGGGCTGAACAGAGGTGAGTGATATGAACAGGGAGGAGGGGGCTGAACAGAGATGAGTGACATGCACAGGGGGGAGGGGGCTGAACAGAGATGAGTGATATGAACAGGGGGGAAGGGGCTGAACAGAGATGAGTGATATGAACAGGGGGGAGGGTGCTGAACAGAGATGAGTGTTATGCACAGGGGGGAGGGTGCTGAACAGAGATGAGTGAGGCGTGAAGCAAGAGTGAGGGCACTGAGCCGGGCATGGGAGAGAGAGCCGACCAGAGGAGACTGAGCGGAACAAGGGAGAGCGAGCGGATCAGGGAAGAGCGAGCGGAACATGGAAGAGCGATCGGAACAGGGGAGAGCAAGCGGAACAGCAGAGACGGGCGGGTCAAGGGCGGGCACGCATGAGCATGACAAAGAGCAGCTGGAAACATAAAAGAGGTAGAAGTCAGCCTACGTGACATGCACCTGGAGCAACGTCATCTGGAACCCAGCTTCCCTGAGGCACGACGGGAGGTGTTGCATGCAATCAGGAAATGCAGCATCGTACTTCTCCCACAGCTCCACCGCCAGGCGCTTGGCCCCAGGGCCGGGCTTGGCTACCATCGCAGTGGAGGTGCGGCTCATCGTCGGCGTCCTGGTAGACATGGCCTGCGCCTCCGTGAAGGGGGGCAGAAGACACACTCCCTTCATAAATGTATACACCACAGTCTGCCACCGCCTATGGACAGCTGCCAAACAACGATACGAACCACGGGCAGCACGCAACCACGGGGTAACGAGCGCTGGGAGAAGAGCATAAGAGGAAGACAAAGACCACATGGGGCGGGGGGGAGAGGGGCAGGCAGACGGGAGATGTGATGGCAGCCATAGGGAGACGCCTGGGGAATGATAAGGGAGGAGACGGGGACAGCGGGGTAACAGGCGCACGTGGGCGGGCAGAATGCGAGTTGAGGCAAAGGAGGGGGCCTGTGGATTGGTGGGATCAGGGTGTGAGCAGACTGGCGCAAGAGACGGAAGAAAAGAGGCACCTACGCACACGACGACTCCCTGCGAGGAGAAACGGGCATGGCAGGGATGTCTGAGATCGGGTAGGAGGGAGCCGGTCATGACGCACGCGTCTGGAGACATATAAACCCTGATGTCAGCATGGTGAAGCGTGTGTGCCGCCCAACATAAGATAAGGGAAAAAGATGAGCCAACCTAGGGGCCATGCCACTGCTGGTGCCCCCGGAGAGTGCTGCCACGCAGGAGTGAGGCGAGGGGAGGAGAGAGGATACGGGAGTGGCAGAGGCAGGTGTAGCCAGACATGAAGGAAAGATGGATGACGCACACCACATTACATGAAAAGGGCACGGGAGCGACAAAGACCGCCGGATAGGGACAGAGGTGAGGCCAGTGAGTACGGACTATGATGAGGGCCAACATCCAGCAAACGAAGCTGGGTGGTGCCTATGGATGCGTGGCCCCAGTCGAAGCCAAGGAATCAACGCGATGGTACTGCAAAGCACAAGTCAGTAGACGTCGCCCCAACAGGATCCGTCTGCACCATCTATCTGTGCCGATTTGCGGACATTTAGGGATGGAAAAAGGGCAAGGGCGACAAGACCCACCTCCTTCATGGCAGTGTAGTACTGGTCGTCAGTCTGCAGTGCGGACGGCAGGTCACTGAGCGCCAGACGCACCTCGTCCACAGCTAAAATGGTGCTGTTGATCTGGCGCCGGTTCGACAGTCGGTAGGGCCTCTTGACAAGGGACTGGTGGGAATGCTAAAAAAGATTGGTAGAATAATCCTCCGGGATGCCCCTGGTCTTAATGGCATACGGCAAGTGCGTGATGGCATGAATCTTCACAAGACGCCACTTAGACTTCTGCATGGGGCACATTCTCTTACAAAGAGCCAGGAGGCTGGATGAAAATACATGGGCAGGGGGGAAGAGCGGTGCTTATGAGATGCGTACTCGGGTCAGCCCGGAAGACACGAAACAACACGAGGGCAGGGCAGGGATGCGGGCAGGCAAGTAGTCGGGGTTACTTGGCGATCACCGGCTGGTCACATGCATGAAACAGGGATGCAGTGCCGGGAGAGACACGGTGAAACATCCACCTGCCGCAGATCCCGCACTCCGTTCCCAGCAGCAGCACACTATGCCAATCCTAACACCGGCAACGGGGGGGGGGGGAGGGGGGGAGGGCACGGCTGGCGACGGATTAAACTATGCAGAGGTCGGGAAATGGAGCAGGGAAGCTACGTAATAGTATAGTGAAGGGGACACCCATGGCACTGGGAGGGACGGGCATGAAAGGGTATGCCAGGGGTCGGCGGAGGGGATCAATGGGGCATTGATGGGAATTAACGGGGCATTCTAGGGGAGTAACGGGGAAGCCAAGGGTATGGTGTCAATGAGGGGTGAGGGGAGTTAGGGAGCAGTCAATGGGGAGTACCGAGTCAGCCAGGGGGACATCAAGGGCAGAGAGAAGGGAATCGACGGGACAGTCAAAGATTGGTCAGCACAAGGGAGAAAGGTCGTAACGGGGCAGTCAACCGCACATCAACGCCTGGAGAGAAGGGGACTACCAGAGCAAACGGGGGGCAGGCATGTAAGTGATCGCGGTCACGCCCACGCAAGGCAAAGCGGAAAAAGTTCTGGGAAGAATGGGTGGAAAAGACGGGGCAAGTAGGAACTGAAGCGCTGACACACGCAATACAAAGGGGAAAAGGCGGCAGAGGAGGTGGGAAACGGTGCATGGGAGGCTCGATGGACAAAAAACCGAGGCATCACTTACGTTTGGAATTTGCTAACGACCCGGGCCAGAGACTCGTCGGTGTGCGATGATACACGGAAGCACTCGCTATACCAGTCCAGGTACGCCTTTATGAGCTCCATCTCCGCAGGGTCAAGTATGCCTTCGAAGATATAGAGGCAAACCTGCATCATGGCCCTATGCTCCGCTGCAGCATAGTTTGCACCCCCTTGGAAGTATGTGCCCGGTTTCGGCAGTTTCAAGCCAGCAGCACGAGTAAGCTTGTACAGCATCCTGTGCTGCCTGCAGGTTATGTAGAGAGACACATGCATGGGCGCATGTGGAAGTTTTCTGGTTGCAGTCAACCTGTTGTGGAATCGAGGGATGCGAACATGGACACAAGGCCCACTCACAACCCACAATGACCCACGCCACTGGGGTGTCAAATGCCATGCATCGACTCACCGACTGTGTTACAGTGCTGCCCGGCATGATATGGTACCGACATCTACAGATGTTGTGGCAACCCAAAGGCAGGGTAGGGGAGCATGGGCAGGGATAGAAGGACACTGATACACGTGACATTCTACCTGTCCAATCTACGCAGACGACCGCGCTTGTGTTTTTGCCGCAGCTGGTCCAGAATGTGCTTCCAGACCCCGATGTCAACAGCATGAAGCACGCCGGGCGGAATGCACATGTAGGGGTTACCCCAATCGGTGTCGGCAAAGTTTCATTTCCAGAGACAGCACTGGTACAAGACACAAATAGAGGGTCATGTTGCATAAAAGTTACAACCACTTCCACACCTAGAGCATGATAGGTCGAATGGCAGCAGAGCACACAAGAGGAGGCTTGGGGGGGGGGGGGGGGGGGGGGAGAGCGAAGATATCCACATACCGGGACCGGGTGGGTGCCCTTTTTGGCAGCCCTGTCACTGTCACCGAGAAGAGCAGCCTGACTTTCCACTGTCTGCTTTGGGAAAGAGCGACCCATGACATCCAAGGACCGTCTCAGCACCTTGCACACTGAACAAGGCATCTCGGACTGCTGTTGCATTGTGCAGGTGACACGGCTGCCCTCGGGATAGTCACACGGATAGGCAAACATGAGGGGGTAGGCAACGTGGCTCTCACCAGACGGATCCCGCACCGTGGTGCTCCTGCACTGCACGGGAAATGAAGAACAGGCCAGGGTTGTGTCAATGCGAATCAACAAGATGCATGTTCAGGGAACCCCCTAGCTGTTAGAGGACCGTGGACGACTTACGAAAAAGAGGCGTCAAGGATCGGCTTGAAAACAATGTCCATACAACGCTGAAACAGAGCAGTCTTCACAGCTGCTGACACATCACTATCCGGCATTGGTAGCAGAGCAACAAGCGCCCGCGAGCTCATCCGCCACCTCTGTTCCCTCGGGATGTTGGCAAGGGTTATCTGCAACGGCCACACCTTCTGCCGACCATTATGACTGAGATGCGTAACATCGCTTGAGGCGATGAGGGCGGCAACAACGTCGTCTTTATTTGGGAGGCTCGCCTGCCAGACAGGTATGCGCAACAAGCATGAGAGACTAACCCGCACAACGAACAAAGACTTGCACTCCCAGGCTGAGCATTATACGTCCGGCAAACACCAATGCACCTCACCTGCGCAGCCTCCCACCAAAGTGCGCTTTCTGGTCGCCTGTACAGACGCCGCCCTTCAGCATCATACTCTGGCTCCGGCTTAAGCTTGAACCCCTCTCGATTCTCAGGGTCCCCAAACAGGGTGCGCATAGCCTGGTTTACACGCTCGCTATGTGTGAGTCACAGCCAGTTACCAGAGGCATGACATTTTTTAGCTGTAACATGCGACCACAAAGGTCACGCACCTCGAGGGTGTCGCAATATTCGAGCTCCACTGGTTCGCACATGCCGGGAACCTGAACCATTACCTTGCGCCACGTGCGAAGATGACCCCCCTGGACGCTGCAGCCGTACTTGTCAACGTCCCCGAGACCATGCCAGTCGGACACTGCAGCACGATCGAACCGTGGGTCGTTAATCAGGCGGAAGAAATCCTTGGCTTCTTGTTTTGACTAGCCGACGCCATTGTGCACGGACTTTATGAACCGGTATACTTCCTTCTTAGTGTCGAACTCGTTCAAAGTATCGGGGTTGAGCGGCTCCGATGGCAGGTGTGTGTCATCCCCCTCGGCAGCTGCTGGTGCACCATGCGGAACGCCTAGCGGTGCCTCGGCCGATAGCGGTGATGATACCCCTTCGCCCACTGGTGTAGGCCGCGGGGCAGCGTGCTTGTGTGCGTGAGATGGAGATCCATTAGGGCGCTCTGGACGAGTAGCAATCTCTGGAAGTGGGACGGGCTTATCCCTACATACTTCGTCGCGAGAGGAATGATTCCTCGCGGCGGAAGCGCGGTCAAATGGACGATCACAGCGTCCGCACGTAGCGACGCATGTAAAGACCACCGGGAGAATGAATGCGCTGAGGAACATAACGGATCTGCATACTCTCAAAAAAACGCCGGTACTTGATAATTTCTTATACACGGCCGCTTTTATGATGCGCTTGAAAGACGTGTACGTAGCCTAAACGAGAGTGCGTAAGTGTGGGTGATTTAGTGACGAATGTGGAGGTGATGCAGAGACAACTAATCCCCATGTGTGATGCCCAAGGCAGTGTGGTGAGGTGTCTCGCAGGGACATTCCCATTGGTGACCCCAGCTAGCTTGCACTGTGTTCGGAGAACGTTGTGACGTAAAAAATATTGCTTGCAGTATGAACTTCAACTAGAGGGACATTAAGCAACACCGGACAATTGACCGAAACTCGCGCTGTATTATTGTCCAGCGTCGGAGTCGTGCAATAATCCAGCGCGAGTGTCGGTCACTAATAATACAGCGACAATTGACCGACACTCGCGCCTGCGACCTCCGGGTTTGTTTCTTCGAGGCCGCGTTTATTTGTGCTGGGTCATACAAGGAGCCTGTCTGAAATTGGACAGGGTAACAGGACCGCACTGTGTCTTGGGAAGTATGACATGTAGCGCTCCACCCCCTGTGCGCAATACATACGAGACAATACTTGCCGCGCAACTGACTGAAATAGGGCCTTCAGAGCACCTCCTGACCCCGTGAGACTCTCGAGGTCGGAGGGTTGGAAACCACCACCGCCACACCCAGACACTCACGTGGCCTGTAATTCACCGACAGCATCTCGCAACTTACGAAAACCATTGGTTCCACTGGCTTGGGTAGGCAGCAATGCAGTCATCATCCCCACGGAAGTGCCTAGTGTAGACTAGATAGGCGAACTCAGATGGTGTCATGGTAACACGTGAAGCCACGCTTCTGTTCGGGCTACGCGCATCTATTCCAAACATGTGTGTCCTCGTTCCTATCAATTTGAGGAGTTTGCAGCTCGTTGCGTATAGAACAAGGCATGGCCTTGCAGCACGCGCAGGCGACTTTCTCCACTGCCATCTCGGCCGTATATGTATTCCCCTCACCCGTTCACTCTGTATGGCTCCATTTGCAGTTTAGTTTGAACGGCATATCACAACCATCCTGTAAGGTCATGGAACCCGCGATGCCTGAGTCAACCGAGTCCGCAGTGCCCTTCGACGAGACGCAGCCGGTGGATATTGGCGAGGAAGCCGAGGTAATCTCTACCACGCCGACTTCACAGGTCAGTGGTGGCCACTTATCGAATCATTTTCTAGATTGCTTGCGCATGTTTGGCATGCGACTGACACCCGAAATGTGGCAGGAGCGGAGGAGGCTCAAACGGTCAGGTGAGCTCCGCGCATACAAGGGAGGGTTACATGACAGCGTAGACCCAGTCGCGGGACTGAGTGGGCATGCGGCACGTAAGAGGCGCCAGCGGGGAGCAGCTGAGGACGCCGAATGGCAGGCGAGGGTCATGGCGCCCTTGAGCCCTACTCAACACCGGCAGCGCGACGGGGAGAATGTACCGGGTGAGGGGTGCTGCATGTGTCTGGTTTCCGCACCTTGGAACATTATGTGCAATCTGCTATGTAGTAACACTGTTGTGTACCTCTTGTGCAGATACCAGCGTTGCAAAGGATCCTTACGGCCGTGTGGACGCGTGGTTTGCTTTGACTGCAGAAATGCTGCCAACCTTGGAGAGAGAGAAGCTCCGCCGGTTGTTCCGTTATTTGTTTGAATGAGTGCAAGCTTCTCATGACGACCAGTGCTGTCGATAGTGTGTTTGGGTTCTTTTCTCAATTGCTGATGCCTAGAGTGAATGAGATCAGTACATAGGTCTTTAGTGGATTTCTGATTACTGTGACCCGTGGCCCCGGTTTAGAGCTGTGCTGCAAATGGGGTTTTTACAAACACAGCTAGTAAACACAGTTACCTGTACTCCGTGTTGATCGTTGCGCAGCAGCTAGCTCAAATAGCGCGCAAGATACTGGACTAGGTGGTGCAGGCGTCAGCAAGTGTTCGCGTGAATGTCCAAGTGTAGGCACAACGCCTGTGTCACTGGCGTTTGAACACCACCCTGGACCATTCTAAGGATTTTTGAAACACGCAGTACCTTTTCCAACCTGTTCGGAAAGACTTCGCCAAAAGTCACACGCACTCAGCTGTTTCCAGAGTGCGTTCAGATTCGAGTATCGCTCCCATGTACCCTTTTTTTCTCGGGTATGTACGTGGGAAGCACTTTTGAAGGCGACTTCATGCGCTGCTAAAGGAGACGCTTAACTCATTTTGAGGTGTGCATATCTACCCTTGAATTCCAGAATCTTGGGACGGATACTCCAACTTCGAGCAGGCAACAAGAGAACCTAATCAAAGAGCTGGGAACGAAAGGAAGGGGTGGTCATAACCCTGCCAGGAACACGCTCAAAATGCATTGGAGTCGGCTGTGCTGCGGGCGGAGCAGTGGCCAGGCCTGACCGCCAGCGAGAGCACAGCGCAGCTTCCTCCATTATCGTGCATCAGCGGCGGTGCACCGATGTAACATTCCGTGGCGTTTGTCGGCGCTGTCGTTTCGCCACAGTTTCGGTGCCCGTCAAGGATAGGCTTTCGCAACTAATCCTAGTAGTGCTCCGCTACGCCGAGCGTAAATGGGATTTCGCACCGAGCACCGTGTCGAAAACCTATCGCACATCTGTTCGTCCCCTCGCTCACAAGGGAATGCTTTGAAAGTCAGAGCAATGCGACTCGCAGCTTGATAAGGCATGGAAACACTAGAGTACTATTGGGCAATCGCATGGTTTTGGCGCGTTATCAATCAACTGAAACGGGTTCTTTATTCCCATCACTCGTGTTTAGAATCTTTGGACGAGTGGTGGGGGTTATAGCGCGGCAAGGCGCCATAACTTGTAATGTGGGTGGATCATGGATAACGAGTACAGCGAACTGCTGGGAAGCGGCGGAGAACATATTCCCAGTGGCCGAATTCGGTTCCCTAGCCAGCGCTAGGAGGAGGAGGAGGAGGAGGAGGAGGAGGAGGAGGAGGAGGAGGAGGAGGAGGAGGAGGAGGAGGAGGAGGAGGAGGAGGAGGAGGAGGAGGAGGAGGAGGAGGAGGAGGAGGTGGTGGAGGAGGAGGGGGTGGGGGAGGAGGATAATAGAGAAGGTTGACCTGTTTCCTTTCCACATCCCCACCTTAGCAACCTCACCATGATCCTCGAATGGGTTGATGGGTGCTTTTTAAGATCGACTAGGACGCAACCATGCGTGAGGCAACAACATATCCGATGTGACACTCTTTGTTGCTTCGCACATGAAGCCAACTTGGTGGCCCTTGTTCTTCCCGTGGCAGGGATTAATGGACACGATGGGGGGGACGACACGGGGCAGACGCCTGGCGCGCTGGGCGCAGGCAGCCATCCCGTCCCACTGGCCATGCTGCAGGGAAGAATAGTGGCGCGTCGCTTGCTGGAGGAGGTGAGCTGTTCTAGGCATGCAGCTCTGGTTGTAGCATGCCCCCTGCTCTTCTGCATATTGCATACGACAGGACGATATCATGGTGGCCATACCATGCTGGTTAGCGACCTTCCCCCTATCATGTTGCATTCACCTCCGTTGTGCGATTCTTCCGGTCTGGCTAACACACACCCTACTTTTGGACCAGGGCGTGGTCAGGGGAGGGGACATGGAACAGGCTGGGGAGGAACGGGTCTTGGCTCCAACGTTGCTGCTGCTGCCCACATCGTTGAAGGGGAATCCAGTCGTGAGCATGTCACTTTTCCTCCTCTGCCGTCCGCCCCCCCTCCCCCCTCCCCCCCCTTACTAATTTACGCCTCTCCTTGCTGTAATCAGCACCCTTATTGGGCTGCTATGTCTTTCCCAGGCCCTTGGTTGCAAGCCCTCTGTTGTTTGTTCGTGGGGTCGTGACCGTATTATATTGAGGCTAATCATTCTGTTTCGGTATATCGCCACTGAAGCCGAAGCATTAGTGCCTTCATTGTGTATCGCAACCTCCCTTCCGACAGAGCGAAGACTCCGTCTCAACCAGCTAGGGGGTGCCCCTACGGGCCAGCCGGGAGCTGCGGGGTGCAAACCAGGCGTGCTCAACTTCCCGTGGAGTGGTGGCGGGCAGGCTGACTTCTCATCCGCCATGCGGATGGTGCTTGGCCAATCGAGCGAGATGCAGCGTTTGGTGTCAGAGTCCACGCAGGCCACGAAGGAACTCACCATGGTGGTCAGACAGCTCGTTCGGCTGCATAAGAGTCAGGGCGAACAGTTGGCTGCTGTGCAAGAGACCTTAGCCGCCAACGCTCATCCCAACCAGCCAGTAGCCACCACTCCGGCGCCTGTTGTCGGTCCTAGTGCTCTGGAGGACAATTCCTGGGAGTCGGAACTTAGGCGTGCTGCCAATTCGATTCCAAGCGCCAAGAGCCTGTCGGTAGGCGCGTGTATCACTAGTTAGCAGGGTGAACAGGTGTGTTTTAGAGTAGGGCTGGTGATGTTGCTAGTGTGTTGTCGCATGCACGCACTCTGATTGCTGGGCATGCTGTCCTTAGTGTGATGCGTTGTTGGGTTGTAGCCATGGTGCTGCACTGGGGACCAGTCTTGACACTGGTCGTCCTCTTGATCCTGCGTTCCTCTCTGTGTCGTCAATCTCCACCCCTGTGTACCTGTCCTGTTTCTGTCCCTGGGTTCTCATGGGTGTTCTGATTTTGTCCCCACAGAAGCCATGGGTGGCTGTCTATTACAGGTGCATCTTCTCTCCAATTAAGGGGAATGATGCAGAGCTGAGCATGTGGCCCTTGCCTAAGGTGGTCGCTTACTGGACAGTTTCTCTACAGAAGGTCATGCAACACCATGAGGCGAATCTGGCTCTCGTGCTCAGCAATGCGACCGATCACCAGACACAATGGTCATCTGTGAGCGGCCGCCTTCGCGGGGCAATAACACGGCTCGGCAAGACGCTCTTGTACCGCTACATGGGTATTCCACGTGTTGTGCGGGACATACCAGACGGGGTTCCATGGGAGGAAGTCGTGGGTGCTAAAGATCGCACCCCGCAGACAGCGTGCAAGGACTTTCCCCCTGGTATGTAGTGCTGGACCATGGGTTCCGCGTGTGGTGCCAAACCTGGTCCATGCCACTCACATATTTTGTGCACAAGTGCAGCATCTGCCCCTCTTCCAACTCAACCCCCCTCTCCTCCCCTCCCACATCCTCCCCACCCCCCCAAGCCACACCTAAGTCAGGACCGTTCGGCTCACTGACTTGGCACTGTGACGAGAAGGGTATGCCGTTTGCCCTGGAGGTGTTCGAGGTGTTTATGGCCGTCGCATACGCCCGCCATCTAACGGGCACTGTGCTGGTGGTGTATCCGTACAACATCGCGTTTGCATTGTATGGGGTGAGTGGATATGCGGGGGATGGCTACAATAAGGGGCGGGGGTGCATATGAAAGGTGCCGACATGGTTGCAGCGTGGTGCCTCAATGGAGGCAAGCTGAACCGGGGAGAGGGTAATAGACTACATGGATGTGCACTGGAAGGGAGGCGTGCACGGGCACGGTGAGGCAAGGGCACGGTCGACATGGTGAGGGCAGGGACGGGCATGCAGGCCCATTCAATGGCATAGCTATGGCAGTGGTGGTGTTTCATGGGCCGGGCAGGTTCTCTGCAGAGGCAGGGTCGGGCAGGCAAGGGCAGGGTCGGGCAGGCAAGGGCAGGGACGGGCGCGCAAGGGCAGAGACGGGCGCGCAAGGGAAACGACGGGCAGGCAAGGGCAAGGACGGGCAGGCAAGGGCAAGGACGGGCAGGCAAGGGCAGGGACGGGCGGGCAAGAGCAAAGATGGGCAGGCAAAGGCAGGGACTGGCGGGCAAGGGCAGGGACGGGCAGGCAACGGCAGGGACGGGCAGGCAAGGGCAGAGACGGGCGCGCAAGGGAAACGACGGGCAGGCAAGGGCAGAGAAGGGCAGGCAAGGGCAGGGACGGGCAGGCAAGGGCAAGGACGAGCGGGCAAGAGCAAAGACGGGCAGGCAAGGGCAGGGACGGGCGGGCAAGGGCAGAGACGGGCAGGCAAGGGCGGACAAGGGCAGAGATGGGCAGGCAAGGGCAGGGACGGGCGGGCAAGGGCAGAGACGGGCAGGGAAGGGCGGACAAGGGCAGAGACGAGCAGGCTAGGGCAGAGACAGGCAGGCAAGGGCAGGGACTGGCGGGCAAGGGCAGAGAAGGGCAGGCAAGGGCAGGGACGGGCGGGCAAGGGCAGAGACGGGCAGGCAAGGGCATAGATGGGCAGGCAAGGGCAGGGACAAGCAGGCAAGGGCAGAGACGGGAAGGCTAGGGCATGGACGGGCAGGCAAGGGAGACGACGGGCGGGCAAGGGTAGAGACGGGCAGGCAAGGGCGGACAAGGGCATAGACAGGCAGGCAAGGGCAGGGACGGGCGGGCAAGGGCAGGGACGGGCACGCAAGGGCAGGGACGGGCAGGCAAGGGCAGAGACGGGCGCGCAAGGGAAACGACGGGCGGGCAAGGGCAGAGAAGGGCCGGCAAGGGCAGGGACGGGCAGGCAAGGGCAAGGTCGGGCGGGCAAGAGCAAAGACGAGCAGGCAAGGGCAGGGACGGGCGGGCAAGGGCAGAGACGGGCGGGCAAGAGCAAAGATGGGCAGGCAAGGGCAGGGACGGGCGGGCAAGGGCAGAGACGGGCAGGGAAGGGAGGACAAGGGCAGAGACGGGCAGGCTAGGGCAGAGACAGGCAGGCAAGGGCAGGGACAGGCGGGCAAGGGCAGAGAAGGGCAGGCAAGGGCAGGGACGGGCGGGCAAGGGCAGAGACGGGCAGGCAAGGGCATAGACGGGCAGGCAAGGGCAGGGACAAGCAGGCAAGGGCAGAGACGGGCAGGCTAGGGGATGGACGGGCAGGAAAGGGAGACGACGGGCGGGCAAGGGAAGAGACGGGCAGGCAACGGCGGACAAGGGCATAGACGGGCAGGCAAGGGCAGGGACGGGCGGGCAAGGGCAGGGACGGGCAGGCAAGGGCAGGGACGGGCAGGCAAGGGCAGAGACGGGCGCGTAAGGGAAACGACGGGCGGGCAAGGGCAAGGACGGGCAGGCAAGGGCAGGGACGGGCGGGCAAGGGCAGGGACGGGCAGGCAAGGGCAGGGACGGGCAGGCAAGGGCAGAGACGGGCAGGCAAGGGAAAAGACGGGCAGGCAAGGGCAGAGAAGGGCAGGCAAGGGCAGGGACGGGCAGGCAAGGGCAAGGAAGGCGGGCAAGAGCAAAGACGGGCAGGCAAGGGCAGGGACGGGCGGGCAAGGGCAGAGACGGGCAGGCAAGGGCGGACAAGGGCAGAGATGGGCAGGCAAGGGCACGGACGGGAGGGCAAGGGCAGAGACGGGCAGGGAAGGGCGGACAAGGGCAGAGACGGGCAGGCTAGGGCAGAGACGGGCAGGCTAGGGCAGAGACGGGCAGGCAAGGGCAGGGACTGGCGGGCAAGGGCAGAGAAGGGCAGGCAAGGGCAGGGACGGGCGGTCAAGGGCAGAGACGGGCAGGCAAGGGCAGAGACGGGCAGGCAAGGGCAGGGACGGGCGGGCAAGGGCAGGGACAAGCAGGCAAGGGCAGAGACGGGCAGGCTAGGGCATGGACGGGCAGGCAAGGGAGATGACGGGCGGGCAAGGGCAGAGACGGGCAGGCAAGGGCGGACAAGGGCATAGACGGGCAGGCAAGGGCAGGGACGGGCGGGCAAGGGCAGGGACGGGCAGGCAAGGGCAGGGACGGGCAGGAAAGGGCAGAGACGGGCGCGCAAGGGAGACAACGGGCGGGTAAGGGCAAGGACGGGCAGGCAAGGGCAAGGACAGGCAGGCAAGGGCAGGGACGGGCGGGCAAGAGCAAAGATGGGCAGGCAAAGGCAGGGACGGGCGGGCAAGGGCAGGGACGGGCAGGCAAGGGCAGGGACGGGCAGGGAAGGGCGGACAAGGGCAGAGACGGGCAGGCTAGGGCAGAGACAAGCAGGCAAGGTCAGGGATTGGCGGGCAAGGGCAGAGAAGGGCAGGCAAGGGCAGGGATGGGCGGGCAAGGGCAGAGACGGGAAGGCAAGGGCAGAGACAGGCAGGCAAAGGCAGGGAAAAGCAGGCAAGGGCAGAGACGGGCAGGCTAGGGCATGGACGGGCAGGCAAGGGAGACGACGGGCGGGCAAGGTCAGAGACGGGCAGGCAAGGGCAGGGACGGGCAGGCAAGGGCAGGGACGGGCAGGCAACGGCAGGGACGCGCAGGCAAGGGCAGAGACGGGCGCGCAAGGGAAACGACGGGCGGGCAAGGGCAAGGACGGGCAGGCAAGGGCAGGGACGGGCGGGCAAGAACAAAGATGGGCAGGCAAGGGCAGGGACGGCCCGGCAAGGGCAGGGACGGGCAGGCAAGGGCAGGGACGGGCAGGCAAGGGAAGAGACGGGCAGGCAAGGGAAATTACGGGCAGGCAAGGGCAGAGAAGGGCAGGGACGGGCAGGCAAGGGCAAGGACGGGCGGGCAAGAGCAAAGACGGGTAGGCAAGGGCAGGGATGGGCGGGCAAGGGCAGAGACGGGCATGCAAGGGCGGACAAGGGCAGAGACGGGCAGGCTAGGGCAGAGACGGGCGGGCAAGGGCAGGGACGGGCAGGCAAGGGCAGGGACGCGCAGGCAAGGGCAGAGACGGGCGCGCAAGGGAAACGACGGGCGGGCAAGGGCAAGGACGGACAGGCAAGGGCAGGGACGGGCGGGCAAGAACAAAGATGGGCAAGCAAGGGCAGGGACGGCTGGGCAAGGGCAGGGACGGGCAGGCAAGGGCAGCGACGGGCAGGCAAGGGCAGAGACGGGCAGGCAAGGGAAATGATGGGCAAGCAAGGGCAGAGAAGGGCAGGGACAGGCAGGCATGGGCAAGGACGGGCGGGCAAGAGCAAAGACGGGCAGGCAAAGGCAGGGACGGGCGGGCAAGGGCAGAGAAGGGCAGGCAAGGGCAGGGACGGGCAGGCAAGGGCAAGGACGAGCGGGCAAGAACAAAGACGGGCAGGCAAGGGCAGAGAAGGGCAGGCAAGGGCAGGGACGGGCAGGCAAGGGCAAGGAAGGCGGGCAAGAGCAAAGACGGGCAGGCAAGGGCAGGGACGGGCGGGCAAGGGCAGAGACGGGCAGGCAAGGGCGGACAAGGGCAGAGATGGGCAGGCTAGGGCAGGGACGGGCGGGCAAGGGCAGAGACGGGCAGGGAAGGGCGGACAAGGGCAGAGACGAGCAGGTTAGGGCAGAGACAGGCAGGCAAGGGCAGGGACTGGCGGGCAAGGGCAGAGAAGGGCAGGGACGGGCGGGCAAGGGCAGAGACGGGCAGGCAAGGGCATAGACGGGCAGGCAAGGGCAGGGACAAGCAGGCAAGGGCAGAGACGGGAAGGCTAGGGCATGGACGGGCAGGCAAGGGAGACGACGGGCGGGCAAGGGCAGAGACGGGCAGGCAAGGGCAGGGACGGGCAGGCAAGGGCAGGGACGGGCAGGCAAGGGCAGGGACGCGCAGGCAAGGGCAGAGACGGGCGCGCAAGGGAAACGACGGGAGGGCAAGGGCAAGGACGGGCAGGCAAGGGCAGGGACGGGCGGGCAAGAACAAAGATGGGCAGGCAAGGGCAGGGACGGCCCGGCAAGGGCAGGGACGGGCAGGCAAGGGCAGGGACGGGCAGGCAAGGGAAGAGACGGGCAGGCAAGGGAAATTACGGGCAGGCAAGGGCAGAGAAGGGCAGGGACGGGCAGGCAAGGGCAAGGACGGGCGGGCAAGAGCAAAGACGGGCAGGCAAGGGCAGGGACGGGCGGGCAAGGGCAGAGACGGGCATGCAAGGGCGGACAAGGGCAGAGACGGGCAGGCTAGGGCAGAGACGAGCGGGCAAGGGCAGGGACGGGCAGGCAAGGGCAGGGACGCGCAGGCAAGGGCAGAGACGGGCGCGCAAGGGAAACGACGGGCGGGCAAGGGCAAGGACGGACAGGCAAGGGCAGGGACGGGCGGGCAAGAACAAAGATGGGCAAGCAAGGGCAGGGACGGCTGGGCAAGGGCAGGGACGGGCAGGCAAGGGCAGCGACGGGCAGGCAAGGGCAGAGACGGGCAGGCAAGGGAAATGATGGGCAAGCAAGGGCAGAGAAGGGCAGGGACAGGCAGGCATGGGCAAGGACGGGCGGGCAAGAGCAAAGACGGGCAGGCAAAGGCAGGGACGGGCGGGCAAGGGCAGAGAAGGGCAGGCAAGGGCAGGGACGGGCAGGCAAGGGCAAGGACGAGCGGGCAAGAACAAAGACGGGCAGGCAAGGGCAGGGACGGGCGGGCAAGGGCAGAGACGGGCAGGCAAGGGCGGACAAGGGCAGAGATGGGCAGGCTAGGGCAGGGATGGGCGGGCAAGGGCAGAGACGGGCAGGGAAGGGCGGACAAGGGCAGAGACGAGCAGGCTAGGGCAGAGACAGGCAGGCAAGGGCAGGGACTAGCGGGCAAGGGCAGAGAAGGGCAGGGACGGGCGGGCAAGGGCAGAGACGGGCAGGCAAGGGCATAGACGGGCAGGCAAGGGCAGGGACAAGCAGGCAAGGGCAGAGACGGGAAGGCTAGGGCATGGACGGGCAGGCAAGGGAGACGACGGGCGGGCAAGGGCAGAGACGGGCAGGCAAGGGCAGGGACGGGCAGGCAAGGGCAGGGACGGGCAGGCAAGGGCAGGGACGCGCAGGCAAGGGCAGAGACGGGCGCGCAAGGGAAACGACGGGAGGGCAAGGGCAAGGACGGGCAGGCAAGGGCAGGGACGGGCGGGCAAGAACAAAGATGGGCAGGCAAGGGCAGGGACGGCCCGGCAAGGGCAGGGACGGGCAGGCAAGGGCAGGGACGGGCAGGCAAGGGAAGAGACGGGCAGGCAAGGGAAATTACGGGCAGGCAAGGGCAGAGAAGGGCAGGGACGGGAAGGCAAGGGCAAGGACGGGCGGGCAAGAGCAAAGACGGGCAGGCAAGGGCAGGGACGGGCGGGCAAGGGCAGAGACGGGCATGCAAGGGCGGACAAGGGCAGAGACGGGCAGGCTAGGGCAGAGACGGGCGGGCAAGGGCAGGGATGGGCAGGCAAGGGCAGGGACGCGCAGGCAAGGGCAGAGACGGGCGCGCAAGGGAAACGACGGGCGGGCAAGGGCAAGGACGGACAGGCAAGGGCAGGGACGGGCGGGCAAGAACAAAGATGGGCAAGCAAGGGCAGGGACGGCTGGGCAAGGGCAGGGACGGGCAGGCAAGGGCAGCGACGGGCAGGCAAGGGCAGAGACGGGCAGGCAAGGGAAATGATGGGCAAGCAAGGGCAGAGAAGGGCAGGGACAGGCAGGCATGGGCAAGGACGGGCGGGCAAGAGCAAAGACGGGCAGGCAAAGGCAGGGACGGGCGGGCAAGGGCAGAGAAGGGCAGGCAAGGGCAGGGACGGGCAGGCAAGGGCAAGGACGAGCGGGCAAGAACAAAGACGGGCAGGCAAGGGCAGGGACGGGCGGGCAAGGGCAGAGACGGGCAGGCAAGGGCGGACAAGGGCAGAGATGGGAAGGCTAGGGCAGGGATGGGCGGGCAAGGGCAGAGACGGGCAGGGAAGGGCGGACAAGGGCAGAGACGAGCAGGCTAGGGCAGAGACAGGCAGGCAAGGGCAGGGACTGGCGGGCAAGGGCAGAGAAGGGCAGGCAAGGGCAGGGACGGGCGGGCAAGGGCAGAGACGGGCAGGCAAGGGCATAGACGGGCAGGCAAGGGCAGGGACAAGCAGGCAAGGGCAGAGACGGGAAGGCTAGGGCATGGACGGGCAGGCAAGGGAGACGACGGGCGGGCAAGGGCACAGACGGGCAGGCAAGGGCGGACAAGGGCATAGACAGGCAGGCAAGGGCAGGGACGGGCGGGCAAGGGCAGGGACGGGCACGCAAAGGCAGGGACGGGCAGGCAAGGGCAGAGACGGGCGCGCAAGGGAAACGAGGGGCGGGCAAGGGCAGAGAAGGGCCGGCAAGGGCAGGGACGGGCAGGCAAGGGCAAGGACGGGCGGGCAAGAGCAAAGACGAGCAGGCAAGGGCAGGGACGGACGGGCAAGGGCAGAGACGGGCGGGCAAGAGCAAAGACGGGCAGGCAAGGGCAGGGACGGGCGGGCAAGGGCAGAGACGGGCAGGGAAGGGCGGACAAGGGCAAAGACGGGCAGGCTAGGGCAGAGACAGGCAGGCAAGGGCAGGGACGGGCGGGCAAGGGCAGAGACGGGCAGGCAAGGGCATAGACGGGCAGGCAAGGGCAGGGACAAGCAGGCAAGGGCAGAGACGGGCAGGCTAGGGGATGGACGGGCAGGAAAGGGAGACGACGGGCGGGCAAGGGCAGAGACGGGCAGGCAAGGGCGGACAAGGGCATAGACGGGCAGGCAAGGGCAGGGACGGGCGGGCAAGGGCAGGGACGGGCAGGCAAGGGCAGGGACGGGCAGGCAAGGGCAGAGACGGGCGCGTAAGGGAAACGACGGGCGGGCAAGGGCAAGGACGGGCAGGCAAGGGCAGGGACGGGCGGGCAAGAGCAAAGATGGCCTGGCAAGGGCAGGGACGGGCGGGGAAGGGCAGGGACGGGCAGGCAAGGGCAGGGACGGGCAGGCAAGGGCAGAGACGGGCAGGCAAGGGAAAAGACGGGCAGGCAAGGGCAGAGAAGGGCAGGCAAGGGCAGGGACGGGCAGGCAAGGGCAAGGAAGGCGGGCAAGAGCAAAGATGGGCAGGCAAGGGCAGGGACGGGCGGGCAAGGGCAGAGACGGGCAGGCAAGGGCGGACAAGGGCAGAGATGGGCAGGCAAGGGCACGGACGGGAGGGCAAGCGCAGAGACGGGCAGGGAAGGGCGGACAAGGGCAGAGACAGGCAGGCTAGGGCAGAGACGGGCACGCAAGGGCAGGGACTGGCGGGCAAGGGCAGAGAAGGGCAGGCAAGGGCAGGGACGGGCGGTCAAGGGCAGAGACGGGCAGGCAAGGGCAGAGACGGGCAGGCAAGGGCAGGGACGGGCGGGCAAGGGCAGAGACGGGCAGGGAAGGGCGGACAAGGGCAGAGACGGGCAGGCTAGGGCAGAGACAGGCAGGCAAGGTCAGGGATTGGCGGGCAAGGGCAGAGAAGGGCAGGCAAGGGCAGGGATGGGCGGGCAAGGGCAGAGACGGGAAGGCAAGGGCAGAGACAGGTAGGCAAAGGCAGGGAAAAGCAGGCAAGGGCAGAGACGGGCAGGCTAGGGCATGGACGGGCAGACAAGGGAGACGACGGGCGGGCAAGGTCAGAGACGGGCAGGCAAGGGCGGACAATGGCATAGACGGGCAGGCAAGGGCAGGGACGGGCGGGCAAGGGCAGGGACGGGCAGGCAAGGGCAGGGACGCGCAGGCAAGGGCAGAGGACGGGCAGGCAAGGGCAGGGACGGGCGGGCAAGAACAAAGATGGGCAGGCAAGGGCAGGGACGGCCCGGGAGGGGCAGGGACGGGCAGGCAAGGGCAGGGACGGGCAGGCAAGGGCAGAGACGGGCAGGCAAGGGAAATTACGGGCAGGCAAGGGCAGAGAAGGGCAGGGACGGGCAGGCAAGGGCAAGGACGGGCGAGCAAGAGCAAAGACGGGCAGGCAAGGGCAGGGACGGGCGGGCAAGGGCAGAGACGGGCATGAAAGGGCGGACAAGGGCAGAGACGGGCAGGCTAGGGCAGAGACGGGCGGGCAAGGGCAGGGACGGGCAGGCAAGGGCAGGGACGCGCAGGCAAGGGCAGAGACGGGCGCGCAAGGGAAACGACGGGCGGGCAAGGGCAAGGACGGGCAGGCAAGGGCAGGGACGGGCGGGCAAGAACAAAGATGGGCAGGCAAGGGCAGGGACGGCCCGGCAAGGGCAGGGACGGGCAGGCAAGGGCAGGGACGGGCAGGCAAGGGCAGAGACGGGCAGGCAAGGGAAATTACGGGCAGGCAAGGGCAGAGAAGGGCAGGGACGGGCAGGCAAGGGCAAGGACGGGCGAGCAAGAGCAAAGACGGGCAGGCAAGGGCAGGGACGGGCGGGCAAGGGCAGAGACGGGCATGAAAGGGCGGACAAGGGCAGAGACGGGCAGGCTAGGGCAGAGACGGGCGGGCAAGGGCAGGGACGGGCAGGCAAGGGCAGGGACGCGCAGGCAAGGGCAGAGACGGGCGCGCAAGGGAAACGACGGGCGGGCAAGGGCAAGGACGGACAGGCAAGGGCAGGGACGGGCGGGCAAGAACAAAGATGGGCAAGCAAGGGAAGGGACGGCCGGGCAAGGGCAGGGACGGGCAGGCAAGGGCAGCGACGGGCAGGCAAGGGCAGAGACGGGCAGGCAAGGGAAATGATGGGCAAGCAAGGGCAGAGAAGGGCAGGGACAGGCAGGTATGGGCAAGGACGGGCGGGCAAGAGCAAAGACGGGAAGGCAAAGGCAGGGACGGGCGGGCAAGGGCAGAGACGGGCATGCAAGGGCGGACAAGGGCAGAGATGGGCAGGCAAGGGCAGGGACGGGCGGGCAAGGGCAGAGACGGGCAGGGAAGGGCGGACAAGGGCAGAGACGGGCAGGCTAGGGCAGGGACGGGCGGGCAAGGGCAGGGACGGGAAGGCAAGGGCAGGGACGGGCATTCAAGGGCAGAGATGGGCGGGCAAGAGCAAAGACGGGCAGGCAAGGGCAGGGACGGGCGGGCAAGGGCAGAGACGGGCAGGCAAGGGCGGACAAGGGCAGAGATGGGCAGGCAAGGGCAGGGACGGGCAGGCAAGGGCAGGGACGGGCAGGCAAGGGCAGGGACGGGCAGGAAAGGGCAGAGTCGGGCGCGCAAGGGAAACGACGGGCGGGCAAGGGCAAGGACAGGGAGGCAAGGGCAAGGACGGGCAGGCAAGGGCAGGGACGGGCGGGCAAGAGCAAAGATGGGCAGGCAAAGGCAGGGACGGGCGAGCAAGGGCAGGGACGGGCAGGCAAGCGCAGGGACGGGCAGGCAAGGGCAGAGACGGGCGCGAAAGGGAAACGACGGGCAGGCAAGGGCAGAGAAGGGCACGCAAGGGCAGGGATGGGCAGGCAAGGGCAAGGACAGGCGGGCAAGAGCAAAGACGGGCAGGCAAGGGCAGGGACGGGCGGGCAAGGGCAGAGACAGGCAGGCAAGGGCAGACAAGGGAAGAGATGCGCAGGCAAGGGCAGGGACGGGCAGGCAAGGGCAAGGACGGGCAAGCAAGGGCAGAGTCGGGCGCGCAAGGGAAACGACGGGCGGGCAAGGGCAAGGACGGGCAGGCAAGGGCAGGGACGGGCGGGCAAGAGCAAAGATGGGCTGGCAAGGGCAGGGACGGGCGGGCAAGGGCAGGGACGGGCAGGCAAGGGCACGGACGGAAAGGCAAGGGCAGAGACGGGCAGGCAAGGGAAAAGACGGGCAGGCAAGGGCAGAGAAGGGCAGGCAAGGGCAGGGACAAGCAGGCAAGGGCAAGGACGGGCGGGCAAGAGCAAAGACGGGCAGGCAAGGGCAGGGACGAGCAGGCGAGGGCAGAGACGGGCAGGCAAGGGCGGACAAGGGCAGAGATGGGCAGGCAAGGGCACCGACGGGCGGGCATGGGCAGAGACGGGCAGGGAAGGGCGGAAAAGGGCAGAGACGGGCAGGCAAGGGCAGGGACTGGCGAGCAAGGGCAGAGAAGGGCAGGCAAGGGCAGGGACGTGCGGTCAACGGCAGAGACGGGCAGGCAAGGGCAGAGACGGGCAGGCAAGGGCAGGGACGGGCGGGGAAGGGCAGGGACAAGCAGGCAAGGGTAGAGACGGGCAGGCTAGGGCATGGACGGGCAGGCAAGGGAGACGACGGGCGGGCAAGGGCAGAGACGGGCACGCAAGGGCGGACAAGGGCATAGACGGGCAGGCAAGGGCAGGGACGGGCGGGCAAGGGCAGCGACGGGCAGTCAAGGGCAGGGACGGGCAGGCAAGGGAAGAGACAGGCGCGCAAGGGAAACGACGGGCGGGCAAGGGCAAGGACGGGCAGGCGAGGGCAAGGACGGGCAGGCAAGGGCAGGGACGGGCGGGCAAGGGCAGGGACGGGCAGGCAAGGGCAGAGACGGGCAGGCAAGGGCAGAGGAGGGCAGGCAAGGGCAGGGACAGGCAGGCAAGGGCCAGGACGGGCGGGCAAGAGCAAAGACGGGCGGGTAAGGGCAGGGACGGGCGGGCAAGGGCAGAGACGGGCAAGCAAGGGCGGACAAGGGCAGAGATGGGCAGGGAAGGGCGGACAAGGGCAGAGACGGCCAGGCTAGGGCAGAGACGGGCAGGCAAGGGCAGGGACTAGCGAGCAAGGGCAGAGAAGGGCAGGCAAGGGCAGGGACGGGCGGTCAACGGCAGAGACGGGCAGGCAAGGGCAGAGACGGGCAGGCAAGGGCAGGGACGGGCGGGCAAGGGCAGGGACAAGCAGGCAAGGGCAGAGACGGGCAGGCTAGGGCATGGACGGGCAGGCAAGCGAGACGACGGGCGGGCAAGGGCAGAGACGGGCAGGCAAGGGCAGGGAGGGGCGGGCAAGGGCAGGGACGGGCAGGCAAGGGCAGGGACGAGCAGGCAAGGGCAGAGACAGGCGCGCAAGGGACACGACGGGCGGGCAAGGGCAAGGACGGGCAGGCAAGGGCAGGGACGGTCGGGCAAGAACAAAGATGGGCAGGCAAGGGCAAGGACGGGCGGGCAAGGGCAGGGACGGGCAGGCAAGGGCAGGCAAGGGCAGAGAAGGGCAGGGACGAGCAGGCAAGGGCAAGGACGGGCGGGCAAGAGCAAAGACGGGCAGGCAAGGGCAGGGACGGGCGGGCAAGGGCAGAGACGGGCATGCAAGGGCGGACAAGGGCAGAGAAGGGCATGCAAGGGCAGGGACGGGCAGGCAAGGGCAGAGACGGGCAGGGAAGGGCGGACAAGGGCAGAGACGGGCACGCTAGGGCAGAGACATGCAGGCAAGGGCAGGGACGGGCGGGCAAGGGCAGAGACGGGCAGGCAAGGGTAGAGACAGGCAGGCAAAGGCAGGGACAAGCAGGCAAGGGCAGACACGTGCAGGCAAGGGCGGACAAGGGCATAGACGGGCAGGCAAGGGCAGGGACGGGCGGGCAAGGGCAGGGACGGGAAGGCAAGGGCAGGGACGGGCAGGCAAGGGCAGAGACGGGCGGGCAAGAGCAAAGACGGGCAGGCAAGGGCAGGGACGGGCGGGCAAGGGCAGAGTCGGGCAGGCAAGGGCGGACAAGGGGAGAGATGGGCAGGCAAGGGCAGGAAAGGGCAGAGACGGGCGCGCAAGGGAAACGACGGGCGGGCAAGGGCAAGGACGGGCAGGCAAGGGCAGGGACGGGCGGGCAAGAGCAAAGATGGGCAGGCTAAGGCAGGGACGGGCGGGCAAGGGCAGGGACGGGCAGGCAAGCGCAGGGACGGGCAGGCAAGGGCAGAGACGGGCGCGGAAAGGAAACGACGGGCAGACAAGGGCAGAGAAGGGCAGGCAAGGGCAGGGACGGGCAGGCAACGACAGGGACGGGGGGGCAAGGGCTGAGACGGGACGGCAAGGGCGGACAAGGGCAGAGATGCGCAAGCAAGGGCAGGGACAGGCGGGCAAGGGCAGAGACGGGCAGGGAAGGGCGGACAAGGGCAGAGACGGGCAGGCTAGGGCAGAGAGAGGCAGGCAAGGGCAGGGATTGGCGGGCATGGGCAGACAAGGGCAGGCAAGGGCAGGGACGGGCGGGCAAGGGCAGAGACGGGTAGGCAAGGGCAGAGACGGGCAGGCAAGGGCAGGGACAAGCAGGCAAGGGCAGAGACGAGCAGGCTAGGGCATGGACGGGCAGGCAAGGGAGACGACGGGCGGGCAAGGGCAGAGACGGGCAGGCAAGGGCGGACAAGGGCATAGACGGGCAGGCAAGGGCAGGGACGGGCGGGCAAGGGCAGGGACGGGCAGGCAAGGGCAGGGACGGGCAGGCAAGGGCAGGGACGGGCAGGAAAGGGCAGAGTCGGGCGCGCAAGGGAAACGACGGGCGGGCAAGGGCAAGGACGGGCAGGCAAGGGTAGGGACGGGCAGGCAAGAGCAAAGATGGGCTGGCAAGGGCAGGGACGGGCGGGCAAGGGCAGGGACGGGCAGGCAAGGGCAGGGACGGGCAGGCAAGGGCAGAGACGGGCAGGCAAGGGAAAAGACGGGCAGGCAAGGGCAGAGAAGGGCAGGCAAGGGCAGGGACAGGCAGGCAAGGGCAAGGACGGGCGGGCAAGAGCAAAGACGGTCAGGCAAGGGCAGGGACGGGCGGGCAAGGGCAGAGACGGGCAGGCAAGGGCAGAGTCAGGCGCGCAAGGGAAACGACGGGCGGGCAAGGGCAAGGACGGGCAGGCAAGGGTAGGGACGGGCGGGCTAGAGCAAAGATGGGCTGGCAAGGGCAGGGACGGGCGGGCAAGGGCAGGGACGGGCAGGCAAGGGCAGGGATGGGCAGGAAAGGGCAGAGACGGGCGCGCAAGGAAAACGACGGGCGGGCAAGGGCAAGGACGGGCAGGCAAGGGCAGGGACGGGCGGGCAAGAGCAAAGATGGGCAGGCAAAGGCAGGGACGGGCGGGCAAGGGCAGGGACGGGCAGGCAAGCGCAGGGACGGTCAGGCAAGGGCAGAGACGGGCGCGGAAAGGAAACGACGGGCAGGCAAGGGCAGAGAAGGGCAGGCAAGGGCAGGGACGGGCAGGCAACGGCAGGGACGGGCGGGCAAGGGCAGAGATGGGCAGGCAAGGGCGGACAAGGGCATAGACGGGCAGGCAAGGGCAGGGACGGGCGGGCAAGGGCAGGGACGGGCAGGCAAGGGCAGGGACGGGCAGGCAAGGGCAGGGACGGGCAGGCAAGGGCAGAGTCGGGCGCGCAAGGGAAACGACGGGCGAGCAAGGGCAAGGACGGGCAGGCAAGGGCAGGGACGGGCAAGCAAGAGCAAAGATGGGCTGGCAAGGGAAGGGACGGGCGGGCAAGGGCAGGGACGGGCAGGCAAGGGCAGGGACGGGCAGGCAAGGGCGAAGACGGGCAGGCAAGGGAAAAGAGGGGCAGGCAAGGGCAGAGAAGGGGAGGCAAGGGCAGGGACAGGCAGGCAAGGGCAAGGACAGGCGGGCAAGAGCAAAGACAGGCAGGCAAGGGCAGGGACGGGCGGGCAAGGGCAGAGACGGGCAGGCAAGGGCAGAGTCAGGCGCGCAAGGGAAACGACGGGCGGGCAAGGGCAAGGACGGGCAGGCAAGGGTAGGGACGGGCGGGCAAGAGCAAAGATGGGCTGGCAAGGGCAGGGACGGGCGGGCAAGGGCAGGGACGGGCAGGCAAGGGCAGGGACGGGCAGGCAAGGGCAGAGACGGGCAGGCAAGGGAAAAGACGGGCAGGCAAGGGCAGAGAAGGGCAGGCAAGGGCTGGGACAGGCAGGCAAGGGCAAGGACGGGCGGGCAAGAGCAAAGACGGGCAGGCAAGGGCAGGGACGGGCGGGCAAGGGCAGAGACGGGCAGGCAAGGGCGGACAAGGGCAGAGATGGGCAGGCAAGGGCACGGGCGGGCGGGCAAGGGCAGAGACGGGCAGGGAACGGCGGACAAGGGCAGAGACGGGCAGGCTAGGGCAGAGACGGGCAGGCAAGGGCAGGGACTGGCGGGCAAGGGCAGAGAAGGGCAGGCAAGGGCAGGGTCGGGCGGTCAACGGCAGAGACGGGCAGGCAAGGGCAGAGACGGGCAGGCAAGGGCGAGGACGGGCGGGCAAGGGCAGGGACAAGCAGGCAAGGGAAGAGACGGGCAGGCTAGGGCATGGACGGGCAGGCAAGGGAGACGACGGGCGGGCAAGGGCAGAGACGGGCACGCAAGGGCGGACAAGGGCATAGACGGGCAGGCAAGGGCAGGGACGGGCGGGTAAGGGCAGGAACGGGCAGGCAAGGGCAGGGACGGGCAGGCAAGGGCAGAGACGGGCGCGCAAGGGAATCGACGGGCGGCCAAGGGCAAGGACGGGCAGGCAAGGGCAAGGACGGGCAGGCAAGGGCAGGGACGGGCGGGCAAGTGCAGAGACGGGCAGGCAAGGGCGGAAAAGGGCAGAGACGGGTAGGCTAGGGCAGAGACGGGCAGGCAAGGGCAGTGTGAGAGTACGACTCCGTTACACCACTTGGCCTTTTCCATATTTCATCTTCATTTCATTCCTCTTTTTATCTCATCTCCTTTTGCCTCATATTCCCCATTTTCCATTATCCTTTGGTTTCTTCCCTTATTATAATTATATCACCGACCAGGCATGGAATGTGCTAGACACGCTATCTAGCGTAATCCTGTCGTAATCTCTTAAAGCCAATAGCCTCGCGTGGCTATACGCAGGGTGATTCTATTTTCTAGAAGGGTCTATTCCTTTAGATAGGATAAACCTGGTTACTTAATGTACTCTGGAAGTATAAAAGCGCCTTGTACTGATCGATAGGGCAATCTTTCCTCGAGTCATTCGATCCTGTGACACTTGGTAATCAGAGCTTTTCTCACTCGACCGCGCTCAGCTAAGCAGCAGCAGCGGGGATCTTGCCTCGAAAAACCGCCGGGGGCGACCAATTCGACGCCGATTCTGGTAAGCACCAGCTCCGCGATTCTCGAATTACCCCCTCCGTGCGTGTTTTGAACAGGATGGCAACCTTCGACAACACCGAGGTTACCCAGCAGCTCTTCGCGCGCATCGCAGCCCTTCAGGAGGAAATGCGAGCGGATCGCGAAGCGTGGCGAAACCAGTTCGAGCGAGTAACTCGACTCGCCGGAGCGCAGCACGAGACGACAACGACAACGACGCAGCAGTCGCAGCAATTTCTCGAGGCTCCAAAACCGCGCCCACCTGAGCCGCTCGATCCGAGCGATCGAAACTCCGACGCCCGCTGATGGATCGCCGGGATGGAGATCTACTTCGCAGCCGTCGGATGGAGCTCGCCAGTCTGGGACGGTCAACGCGTACGACTCGCGGCGACACTGATGCGAGGGCCGGCACTCGAGTGGATTGGCGGCAACAGCACCTTCATCCACGGTGAAGCCACGTGGCAGCAGTTCCGCGCCGACCTGCTGAAGCGATTCGAGCCGATAAATTCGAGTTTTCTTGCCCGCGAAAAAATTCATCGCCATCGACAGTTCGGGAGTGTATCGCAGTACACGCAGCAGATGGAAGAATTTTATAACCGCATTCCCGACCTGACCGAAGGGGAAAAAGTGCAATCGTACCTCGCAGGGCTGAAGACCGAAGTCAAACGACAAGTGGCAGCGTCAAACTACGCGAGCTACAGTGACGTCGTTTCGGCCGCGGAGCGCTTCGACATGGTCAACGCCGGAACACGACGGACGCACGTCGGCAATACGCGACAGGGCGACCGCTCGGCTCACCCCACGTTCGTCGACCCGATGGAAGTCGACAGATTCGAGGGGCAGCCACGTCCGAAAAACACCAACTACATGGTGAGCGCTCAAGGAGTTCACGTCGACCCCAAAAAAATCGAAGCCGTACGTACGTGGAAGACACCCGAGAACGTGAAGGAGTTGCAGCAGTTCCTGGGCTTCGCTAATTACTACAACAGGTTCGTGCCACAGTATGCAAAACTCGCGGCACCACTCACGAATCTGCTGAAGAAGAACACGCCCTACAAATGGGAAAAGAAGCACGAGGAAGCCGTGGAGCAGCTGAGACAGGCACTGACATCCGCCCCGGTGCTCATCTTGCCAGATCCCGAACGTGACTACGTCATCGAAGCAGACGCCAGTGATCAAGCCTTGGGAGCAGTCTTAATGCAAGACCAGGGGAATGGACTGCAACCAATCGCCTACCTCAGCAAGAAACTGCACGGGGCAGAACTCAACTACCCGATACACGACAAAGAGGCTCTTGCCATTGTCATTGCCTTCAAAGCGTGGAGATGTTATCTCGAAGGACGCAGAACAACCGTCTACACCGACCACTGCAGCCTGAAATATTTGAAGATACAACCCAACCTTTCCAGGCGGCAGGTCCGGTGGATCGACTTCCTCGAGACAAACTTCCACTACGACATCGTGTACAAGCCTGGCCACAAGAACAAAGCAGACGCTCTCAGCCGGCCTGCACACGTTGCCGCGATTCAGGTCGAAGGGATGAATCCACTACTCAAGGGACTCTTCACCCACGGGTACGCCATCGACCCCGAAATTCCCTTGGCAGAAAAGCGACATCTGCTACAGTGGGACAGTGACATCGCGTACCGGAAGGGATCCACAAAAATCTGGGTTCCCAATTACCCTCCTTTGAACCAGTTACTACTCGAAGAATACCACGACGTCCTGTACGCCGGACACTTCGGTAGCAACAAGACGCTCACCGGTATCGCCAAACACTACTACTGACCCCATATGGCAGACGACGTCCAGAAATTCGTCACCTCGTGTGATACATGTCAACGGATGAAGAGCAGCAAGCAGAAGAAATCAGGTCTGCTACAGCCTCTTCCTGTCCCAGAACAACCATGGCAAGTAGTTAGCCTGGACTTCATCACAGGGTTACCACCTACCACCACCGGTCATGACGCGATCCTCGTCGTCATCGACAAATTCTCTAAGATGGGACACTTCATCCCGACACACACGACGGCACGCACCGAGGAGACAGCACAACTGTTCGTTCGCTACATCATCTCACAGCATGGCATTCCAACTACACTCATCTCCGACCGAGACCCCAAGTTCACTAGCAAGTTCTGGAAGGAACTTATGTCTCTGCTCGGCACCAAACTCGCCATGTCATCTGCATACCATCCGCAGACAGACGGACAGACCGAGCGCCTTAACCAGATTGTTGAGCAACTCCTCCGAGCAGCCTGCAAGGACGAGATCTCCAAATGGGACTTGCACCTGCCCGTCCTGGAGTTTGCCTACAACAACGCTACACACGCCGCTACGGGACAGACGCCGTTCTTCCTCTGCTACGGACGACACCCACTCACACCCCAGAAACCGACAACACCAGCAACAGTCCAACCTGCACACGACTTCATCACAACCATGCATCAGCTTTGGGATCGGACCCATAAGCGCCTCCTTGACATTCAACAGCAACAGAAGCGCCAGGCCGATAGCCATCGCAACGACCACACCATTTCCGTGGGAGACCAGGTGCTTCTCGACACCCGCAACCTGGACATCAGCCACCTCCCATCAAAACTTCGACCTCGCTTCTGCGGGCCTTTCCTCGTTGAAGCACAGGTCACTCCTGTTACCTTCCGCTTACGCGTACCAGCTACCTGGAAGATTCACAACGCCTTCCATGTCCAACTTCTGAAGCCCTATCGGGATCCTAATACGATCTTCGTCAGACGCCAACCGCCGCCGCCGCCACCCGTCCTCGTCCAAAATGAACCCGAGTACGAGGTCGAGTCCGTGCTTGCACACCGCCGTCGTCGGAATGTCACCGTGGAGCTTCTTATTCGTTGGAAGGGCTATGATCCTTCTGAGGACAGCTGGGTCTCTGAGACCGACATGGGTAACGCCCGTCGTCCTCTGCATGACTACCTTGTCAAGCAGGGTGTTACTTCTACCACCCAGCTTTGAGGGGGGGAAGTGTGAGAGTACGACTCCGTTACACCACTTGGCCTTTTCCATATTTCATCTTCATTTCATTCCTCTTTTTATCTCATCTCCTTTTGCCTCATATTCCCCATTTTCCATTATCCTTTGGTTTCTTCCCTTATTATAATTATATCACCGACCAGGCATGGAATGTGCTAGACACGCTATCTAGCGTAATCCTGTCGTAATCTCTTAAAGCCAATAGCCTCGCGTGGCTATACGCAGGGTGATTCTATTTTCTAGAAGGGTCTATTCCTTTAGATAGGATAAACCTGGTTACTTAATGTACTCTGGAAGTATAAAAGCGCCTTGTACTGATCGATAGGGCAATCTTTCCTCGAGTCATTCGATCCTGTGACAGGCAGGGACTGGCGAGCAAGGGCAGAGAAGGGCAGGCAAGGGCAGGGACGTGCGGTCAACGGCAGAGACGGGCAGGCAAGGGCAGAGACGGGCAGGCAAGGGCAGGGACGGGCGGGCAAGGGTAGGGACAAGCAGGCATGGGCAGAGACGGGCAGGCTAGGGCATGGACGGGCAGGCAAGGGAGACGACGGGCGGGCAAGGGCAGAGACGGGCAGGCAAGGGCGGACAAGGGCATAGACGGGCAGGCAAGGGCAGGGACCGGCGGGCAAGGGCAGGGACGGGCAGGCAAGGGCAAGGACGGGCAGGCAAGGGCAGAGACGGGCAGGCAAGGGAAATGACGGGCAGGCAAGGGCAGAGAAGGGCAGGGACGGGCAGGCAAGGGCAAGGACGGGCGGGCAAGAGGAAAGACGGGCAGGCAAGGGCAGGGACGGGCGGGCAAGGGCAGAGACGGGCATGCAAGGGCGGACAAGGGCAGAGATGGGCAGGCAAGGGCAGGGACGGGCGGGCAAGGGCAGAGACGGGCAGGCAAGGGCGGACAAGGGCAGAGATGGGCAGGCAAGTGCAGGGACGGGCGGGCTAGGGCAGAGACGGGCGGGCTAGGGCAGGGACGGGCAGGTAAGGGCAGGGACGGGCGGGCAAGGGCAGGGACGGGCAGGCAAGGGCAGAGACGGGCACGCAAGGGCAGAGACGGGCGCGCAAGGGAAACGACGGGCGGGCAAAGGCAAGGACGGGCAGGCAAGGGCAAGGGCAAGGACGGGCAGGCAAGGGCAAGGACGGGCAGGCAAGGGCGGGGACGGGCGGGCAAGAGCAAAGATGGGCAGGCAAAGGCAGGGACGGGCAGGCAAGGGCAGGGACGGGCAGGCAAGCGTAGGGACGGGCGGGCAAGAGCAAAGATGGGCAGGCAAAGGCAGGGACGGGCGGGGAAGGGCACGGACGGGCAGGCAAGGGCAGAGACGGGCGCGCAAGGGAAACGACGGGCAGGCAAGGGCAGAGAAGGGCAGGCAAGGGCAGGGAGGGGCAGGCAAGGGCAAGGACGGGCGGGCAAGAGCAAAGACGGGCAGGCAAGGGCAGGGACGGGCGGGCAAGGGCAGAGAGGGGCAGGCAAGGGCGGACAAGGGCAGAGATGCGCAGGCAAGGGCAGGGACGGGCGGGCAAGAGCAGAGACGGGCAGGGAAGGGCAGACAAGGGCAGAGACGGGCAGGCTAGGGCAGAGACAGGCAGGCAAGGGCAGGGATTGGCGGGCAAGGGCAACCAAGGGCAGGCAAGGGCAGGGACGGGCGGGCAAGGGCAGAGACGGGTAGGCAAGGGCAGAGACGGGCAGGCAAGGGCAGGGACAAGCAGGCAAGGGCAGAGACGGGCAGGCTAGGGCATGGACGGGCAGGCAAGGGAGACGACGGGCGGGCAAGGGCAGAGACGGGCAAACAAGGGCGGACAAGGGCATAGACGGGCAGGCAAGGGCAGGGACGGGCGGGAAAGGGCAGGGACGGGCAGGCAAGGGCAGGGACGGGCAGGCAAGGGCAGGGACGGGCAGGCAAGGGCAGAGTCGGGCGCGCAAGGGAAACGACGGGCGGGCAAGGGCAAGGACGGGCAGGGACAGGCGGGCAAGAGCAAAGATGGGCAAGCAAGGGCAGGGACGGGCGGGCAAGGGCAGGGACGGGCAGGCAAGGGCAGGGACGGGCAGGCAAGGGCAGAGACGGGCAGGCAAGGGAAAAGACGGGCAGGCAAGGGCAGAGAAGGGCAGGCAAGGGCAGGGACAGGCACGCAAGCGCAAGGACGGGCGGGCAAGAGCAAAGACGGGCAGGCAAGGGCAGGGACGGGCGGGCAAGGGCAGAGATGGGCAGGCAAGGGCGGACAAGGGCAGAGATGGGCAGGCAAGGGCATGGACGGGCGGGCAAGGGCAGAGACGGGCAGGGAAGGGCGGACAAGGGCAGAGACGGGCAGGCTAGGGCAGAGACGGGCAGGCAAGGGCAGGGACTGGCGGGCAAGGGCAGAGAAGGGCAGGCAAGGGCAGAGAAGGGCAGGCAAGGGCAGGGTCGGGCGGTCAACGGCAGAGACGGGCAGGCAAGGGCAGAGACGGGCAGGCAAGGGCGAGGACGCGCGGGCAAGGGCAGGGACAAGCAGGCAAGGGTAGAGACGGGCAGGCTAGGGCATGGACGGGCAGGCAAGGGAGACGACGGGCGGGCTAGGGCAGAGACGGGCACGCATGGGCGGACAAGGGCATAGACGGGCAGGCAAGGGCAGGGACGGGCAGGCAAGGGCAGGGACGGGCAGGCAAGGGCAGAGACGGGCGCGCAAGGGAAACGACGGGCGGGCAAGGGCAAGGACGGGCAGGCAAGGGCAAGGACGGGCACGCAAGGGCAGGGATGGGCGGGCAAGGGCAGGGACGGGCAGGCAAGGGCAGAGACGGGCAGGCAAGGGAAAAGACAGGCAGGCAAGGGCAGAGAAGGGCAGGCAAGGGCAGGGACAGGCAGGCAAGGGCAAGGACGGGCGGGCAAGAGCAAAGACGGGCAGGCAAGGGCAGGGACGGGCGGGCAAGGGCAGAGTCGGGCAGGCAAGGGCGGACAAGGGCAGAGATGGGCAGGCAAGGGCACGGACGGGCGGGCAATGGCAGAGACGGGCAGGGAAGGGCGGACAAGGGCAGAGACGGGCAGGCAAGGGCAGGGACTGGCGAGCAAGGGCAGAGAAGGGCAGGCAAGGGCAGGGACGGGCGGTCAACGGCAGAGACGGGCAGGCAAGGGCAGAGACGGGCAGGCAAGGGCGAGGACGGGCGGGCAAGGGCAGGGACAAGCAGGCAAGGGTAGAGACGGGCAGGCTAGGGCATGGACGGGCAGGCAAGGGAGACGACGGGCGGGCAAGGGCAGAGACGGGCAGGCAAGGGCGGACAAGGGCATAGACGGGCAGGCAAGGGCAGGGACGGGCGGGCAAGGGCAGGGACGGGCAGGCAAGGGCAGGGACGGGCAGGCAAGGGCAGAGACGGGTGCGCAAGGGAAACGACGGGCGGGCAAGGGCAAGGACGGGCAGGCAAGGGCAGGGACGGGCGGGCAAGAACAAAGATGGGCAGGCAAGGGCAGGGACGGGCGGGCAAGGTCAGGGACGGGCAGGCAAGGGCAGGGACGGGCAGGCAAGGACAGAGACGGGCTGGCAAGGGAAATGACGGGCAGGCAAGGGCAGAGAAGGGCAGGGATGGGCAGGCAAGGGCAAGGACGGGCGGGCAAGAGCAAAGACGGGCAGGCAAGGGCAGGGACGGGCGGGCAAGGGCAGAGACGGGCATGCAAGGGCGGACAAGGGCAGAGATGGGCAGGCAAGGGCAGGGACGGGCGGGCAAGGGCAGAGACGGGCAGAGACGGGCAGGGAAGGGCGGACAAGGGCAGAGACGGGCAGGCTAGGGCAGGGACGGGCGGGCAAGGGCAGGGACGGGAAGGCAAGGGCAGGGACGGGCAGGCAAGGGCAGAGACGGGCGGGCAAGAGCAAAGACGGGCAGGCAAGGGCAGGGACGGGCGGGCAAGGGCAGAGACGGGCAGGCAAGGGCGGACAAGGGCAGAGATGGGCAGGCAAGGGCAGGGACGGGCGGGCAAGGGCGGAGGCGGGCGGGCTAGGGCAGGGACGGGCAGGCAAGGGCAGGGACGGGCGGGCAAGGGCAGGGACGTGCAGGCAAGGGCAGGGACGGGCAGGCAAGGGCAGGGACGGGCAGGCAAGGGCAGGGACGGGCGGGCAAGGGCAGAGACGGGCAGGCAAGGGAAAAGACGGGCAGGCAAGGGCAGAGAAGGGCAGGCAAGGGCAGGGATGGGCAGGCAAGGGCAAGGACGGGCGGGCAAGAGCAAAGACGGGCAGGCAAGGGCAGGGACGGGCGGGCAAGGGGAGAGACGGGCAGGCAAGGGCGGACAAGGGCAGAGATGGGCAGGCAAGGGCAGGGACGGGCGGGCATGGGCAGAGACGGGCAGGGAAGGGCGGACAAGGGCAGAGACGGGCAGGCTAGGGCAGAGACGGGCAGGCAAGGGCAGGGACTGGCGGGCAAGGGCAGAGAAGGGCAGGCAAGGGCAGGGACAGGCGGGCAAGGGCAGAGACGGGCAGGCAAGGGCAGAGACGGGCAGGCAAGGGCAGGGACGGGCGGACAAGGGCAGAGACGGTTCATAGTGCCGGCATGGAGAAGGATTAGGGAACGCCTTTTCTTCCAACAGGGGGGATCGCCTTGTGCAGTGTTGTGTTAGATGCAGTCCAAATGGTGGCTCGTTTGTTTGTCTTGTCCGGTACCCCATCCACCCCTCGTATGTTTTATCGGGGGGTATTGCCTTGTTTTTGCAGGCAGAGTACCCTGTGCGCCACTGGAAGAGGGGCGCAGCTGGCTTGCAGAAGAATGAGGTGCCGAACGAGAAAAACGTGGCGAGGGAGAGGAGGATTGTGCGGAACTGGATGCGGCTGGCTATCATGAGGTGGGGGGGTGCTGTAGATGGGCCGAAGTGGCATGAGGAGGTGCAAGCATATACCTTCAGCGAAGGGAACAAGTACAAGATATTTATCAAATTCCCACCGCCTGCAGAGGTGCCGCACCTGCCGGAGGAGTACATTGGAGAGGAGGAAGAGCCCCCTCTGCCTGGCCAGCTCCTCGCCGCCGCCCCTGCTACCTGCTGTGACGATGGTGAAGCGGGGGAAATATAGCCGCCGCTTGTCGTTTTATTTGTATGGGGGAAGGGCGGTTTAGCCTCGTATTGTAGGTTCGTGTTCAGGACGTGTCCCGCAATCGTGGGGACGTATGACACGGTGGCTGGGTTTTTTTTTTGTGGTGTTTGGTGTTTTGCATATTACATGTGATTGGACGTCCTGTACGACGAGTGTTCTAAAAATCGTAATAACGTAAAAGAAATAGTATACCACGCTGTTGACGTATTCCGCACCGCTCTAATGCGGATCAGGGCTGACGCACTTCTTGGGGTGTGGGAGCATTATTTGGAGAGTCCACGTGGCTGTAGACTATTGATGGTGCTTTGAAGGGGTCCGTGCTAAATTGGCACGTAGGCTTTTGCGTTGATGTGGCTATACCGTGGCGAGAACGTGCGGGCAGGTGGTGTGGAGGGTCTAGCCAGGGTGTGGACCCACTGTATGAACTAATATTGCTAATCTGTGGGTGGCTACACCCTGCCCACAATGTTGCGATGGTCTCTGGAGGCTGTGGGGAGAACGTGTTTCGACTTGGGATTTTTGGGATGTCACTGCGAGCAGCACAAGTTAGACCTTCCTCCAAAATGAAGCCTGCCCTCTCAAACTACCAGATGGCAAAAATGCCACATGCGGGAGACAATAGCCTCGCGTGGCTATACGCAGGGTGATTCTATATTCTAGAAGGGTCTATTCCTTTGGATAGGATAAACCTGGTTACCTGATGTACTCTGGAAGTATAAAAGCGCCTTGTACTGATCGATAGTGCAATCGATCCTCGAGTCATTCGATCCTGTGACACTTGGTAATCAGAGCTTTTCTCACTCGGCCGCGCTCAACAAAGCAGCAGCAGCGGGAAAACGTGCCTTGAAAAACCGCCGGGGGCGACGAATTCGACGCCGATTCTGGTAAGCACCAGCTCCGCGTTTTGTGAATTCCCCCTCCCGCGCGTGTTTTGAACAGGATGGCAACCTTCGACAACGCCGAGGTTACCCAGCAACTCTTCGCGCGCATCGCCGCTCTTCAGGAGGAGCTGCGAGCGGATTGCGAGGCGTGGCGAAACTAGTTCGAGCGAGTAACTCGACTCGCCGGAGCGCAGCACGACTCGACAACGGCGACGACGCAGCAGTCGCAGCAGTTTCTCGAGGCTCCGAAACCGCGCCCACCTGAGCCGTTCGATCCGAGCGATCGAAACTCCGACGCCCGCAGATGGATCGCCGGGATGGAGATCTACTTCGCAGCCGTCGGATGGAGCTCGCCAGTCTCGGACGGTCAACGCGTACGACTCGCGGCGACACTGATGCGAGGGCCGGCACTCGAGTGGATTGGCGGCAACAGCACCTACATTCACGGTGAAGCCACGTGGCAGCAGTTCCGCGCCGACCTGCTGAAGCGATTCGAGCCAATAAATTCAGGTTTCCTTGCCCGCGAAAAAATTCATCGCCATCGACAGTTCGGGAGTGTAGCACAGTACATGAATTTTATAACCGAATTCCCGACCTGAACGAAGGGGAAAAAGTGCAATCGTACCTCGCAGGGCTGAAGACCGAAGTCAAACGACAAGTGGCAGCGTCAAACTACGCGAGCTACAGTGACGTCGTTTCGGCCGCGGAGCGCTTCGACATGGTCAACGCCGGAACACGACGGACGCACGTCGGCAGTACGCGACAGGGCGACCGCTCCGCTCACACCACGTTCGCCGACCCGATGGAGATCGACAGATTCGACGGGCGGCCACGTCCGAAAAACACGAACTATACGTGTGATTTTCGCGGGGTGCCGGGCCACCGAATCTTCGACTGCAGAGTATCGGGCACGCAACAGTGGCGGAAATCTTTCGGCCAATCAGAAGACAAAAAACGGGAGTCGCCAGTGATTGCGGATCTAGCTGGCGAAAAAGAAAAGGTCCGGAAACGGCCGCGGGATTCCGGGAAAATCTACTTCGACAAAGCTGATTCGACGCGAGCAGGAGGAAATGATGGGGGAAAATCTCCACCCCACGACCAGTCTTCGCCAGAGGAAATCGCCGAGGAAAAATCAGACTCCGCGAAAAAAGACTCTGCCGAGACGGGGAAACTCCTTGAAGACCCAAGAAATTATAAGAATTCGTTAAAGCTATCCTATAAAGATGCTTTAATGATAACTTATGATTTTCGAGGGGCTAGAGCCTTGGAGAAAATACGGGAAGGACTCCAAAAGAAGCAGAAAGCTGTGGAGATCATACCGGTACCGGACCACATGGCCAAAAAATTAAGGAGTGTGGAAAGAAGCCGACCTTTCCACGGAGTCAACGTCCTCTCCCGACACCAGCCCACATCGACTACCCGTTCCCCAGGGAAGACGTCAGTGGAGCTGAAGCAGCTTAAAAGGAAGCTGGGGGTCTACAAGAAGCTGCAAAAACCCCGAAATCCTTCTCCGGATGCATCCAGTTCTTCGGCATCAACGACACGCACAGTCGTCAAGGAAACTGTGGGCCGTGGAGAAGAGCCGTTCTCCAAGCAGCCTCGGCCAGCTGCTAGCTCAGGAGCAGATAGCAACGAAAAGGTGTGTACGGATTATTGGGATGTACCCTATGACCCCATTAATGAAACTATCTTTGGGTACTCCGAGCAACGCCCGCCTCTCGTGCTCGAGGTCATCTGCAAAGGACGACGCCTCCAAGCACTCGTGGACAGCGGAGCGTCTCACACCGTCTGCGACAAGGCAACAATCGACCGACTTCGGGAAGAGTACAAGCCTTCAGGATTCTCTGCAACGATGGTGGATGGCAGTAAGCTACCAGTACACGGCGAAGCAGTGTTACACCTGCAAATTGGACCACTGCGCTGGAGACCTGCACTCCCCATCACCAACATCAAAGGGCTTGACTTGATCTTCGGGCGAGACTTCCTGAGGAGATTCAACCCCGAGATCAACTGGGTGAACCGCACCGCAAGCATTTGCCACAATGGACGGAGAGTACAGCTACCCAACTGGGACGATAAAGGAGATATCCCAGTGGAGACACTCGCACCATTCGACAAGGACGTGAAGCGAACCGACATCGGGTTCCTGGCAATAGCAACAGAGGTGGAAACTGACGGAGAGAAGACCTCGGAACCTCCAGGAGAAATCAAGAAATTGCTGAAGGAGTTCCAAGACATTCTTCCTGACGATCTACCAAACGAGCTACCGCCATACCGCACACATCAACACGAGATCGTGGAGGAACCGAGTTCGAAGCCGACCTTCCGAGCACCATATCGGCTCAGTCCTACGGAGCTGACCGACATGAAGAAACAAATCGAGTATCTCCTAGCCAAAGGACGCATCCGACCATCTACTTCGCCATACGGTGCCCCAGTACTCTTCACCCCGAAACCGGACGGGAGCCTGCGCATGTGCATCGACTACCGAGCTCTTAACAAGCAGACCATCAAGAACAAGTATCCGATACCACGAATCGATGACCTGCTTGACCAGCTTCGGGGAGCTACGGTATTTTCCAAACTGGATCTGCGGTCCGGATACTGGCAGATACGGATGGCGGACAACTCTATCCACAAAACTGCTTTCCGAACTCGGTATGGATCGTACGAGTATCTGGTCATGCCGTTCGGACTCACCAACGCACCGGCAACATTCCAAGCCGAAATGAACCACATTCTACGCCCACTTTTGGACGAGTGCGTGGTGGTATACCTGGACGACATCCTCATCTACTCGCGCGACATGAAGCAGCACGTCGAACACCTGCGACGCGTCTTCGAAATTCTTCGACGAGAACGATTCTACGTCAAACTGTCCAAAAGCGAATTCGCCCTGGAAAAGGTCCAATTTCTAGGCCACATGGTGAGCGCTCAAGGAGTTCACGTCGACCCCAAGAAAATCGAAGCCGTACGTACGTGGAAGACACCCGAGAACGTGAAGGAGTTGCAGCAGTTCCTAGGCTTCGCTAATTATTACAACAGGTTCGTGCCACAGTATGCAAAACTCGCAGCACCACTCACGAATCTGCTGAAGAAGAACACGCCCTACAAATGGGAGAAGAAGCACGAGGAAGCCGTGGAGCAGCTGAAACAGGCACTGACGTCCGCACCGGTGCTCATCTTGCCAGATCCCGAACGTGACTACGTCATCGAAGCAGACGCCAGTGATCAGGCCGTGGGAGCAGTCTTGATGCAAGACCAAGGGAATGGACTGCAACCAATCGCCTACCTCAGCAAGAAATTGCACGGGGCAGAACTAAATTACCCGATACACGACAAAGAGGCCCTTGCTATTGTCATCGCCTTCAAAGCATGGAGATGTTATCTCGAAGGACGCAGAACAACCGTCTACACCGACCACTGCAGCCTGAAATATTTGAAGACACAACCTAACCTTTCCAGGCGGCAAGTCCGGTGGATCGACTTCCTCGAGACACGCTTCCACTACGACATCGTGTACAAGCCCGGCCACAAAAACAAAGCAGACGCCCTCAGCCGGCCTGCACACGTTGCCGCTATTCAGGTCGAAGGGATGAATCCACTACTCAAGGGACTCTTCACACACGGGTACGCCATCGACCCCGAAATTCCTTTGGCAGAAAAGCGACATCTGCTACAGTGGGACAACGACATTGCGTACCGGAAAGGATCAACGAAAATTTGGGTACCCAATTACCCTCCTTTGCGCCAGTTACTACTCGAAGAATACCACGACGTCCTCTACGCCGGACACTTCGGTAGCAACAAGACGCTGACCGGTATCGCGAAGCACTACTACTGGCCCCACTTGGCAGACGATGTTCAGAAATTCGTCACCTCGTGTGATACATGTCAACGGATGAAGAGCAGCAAGCAGAAGAAAGCAGGTCTGCTACAGCCTCTTCCTGTCCCAGAACAGCCATGGCAAGTGGTTAGCCTGGATTTCATCACCGGGTTACCACCTACCACTAGCGGTCATGACGCAATTCTTGTCGTCATCGACAAATTCTCCAAGATGGGACACTTCATCCCGACACACACAATGGCACGCACCGAGGAGACAGCACAACTCTTCGTTCGCTACATCATCTCACAGCATGGCATTCCAACTACACTCATCTCCGACCGAGACCCCAAGTTCACCAGCAAGTTCTGGAAGGAACTCATGTCTCTGCTCGGCACCAAACTCGCCATGTCATCCGCCTACCATCTGCAGACAGACGGACAGACCGAGCGCCTTAACCAGATTGTTGAGCAACTCCTCCGAGCAGCCTGCAAGGACGAGATCTCCAAATGGGACTTGCAACTGCCCGTCCTAGAGTTTGCCTACAACAACACTACACACGCCGCTAGGGGACAGACGCCGTTCTTCCTCTGCTACGGACGCCACCCACTCACACCACAGAAACCGACAACACCAGCAACAGTCCAAACTGCACACGACTTCATCACAACCATTCATCAACTTTGGGATCGGACCCATAAGCGCCTCCTTGACATTCAACAGCAACAGAAGCGCCAAGCCGATCGCCATCGCAACGACCACACCATTTCCGTGGGAGACCAGGTGCTCCTTGACACCCGCAACCTGGACATCAGCCACCTCCCATCCAAACTTCGACCTCGCTTCTGCGGGCCTTTCCTCGTTGAAGCACAGGTCACCCCGGTTACCTGCCGCTTACGCCTGCCAGCTACTTGGAAGATTCACAACGCCTTCCATGTCCAACTTCTGAAGCCCTATCGGGATCCTAACACGATCTTCGTCGGACGCCAACCGCCGCCGCCGCCGCCTGTCCTCGTCCAGAATGAACCCGAGTACGAGGTCGAGTCCGTGCTTGCACACCGCCGTCGTCGGAATGGCACCATGGAGCTTCTTATTCGTTGGAAGGGTTATGATCCTTCTGAGGACAGCTGGGTCTCTGAAACCGACATGGGTAACGCCCGTCGTCCTCTGCATGACTACCTTGTCAAGTAGGGTGTTACTTCTACCACCCAGCTTTGAGGGGGGGAAGTGTGAGAGTACGACCCCATTACACCACTTGTCCTATTCTTATCTCCTTCCTATTTCATTCTTCTTTTTATCTCATCTCATTTGGTTTCCTACTTTCCATTATCCTTTGGTTGATCCTGCTATTATAATTATATCACCGACCAGGCTTGGGATGTACTGGCACATTATCCAGCGTAATCCTGCCGTAATCCCTTAAAGCCAATAGCCTCGCGTGGCTATACGCAGGGTGATTCTATATTCTAGAAGGGTATATTCCTTTGGATAGGATAAACCTGGTTACCTGATGTACTATGGAAGTATAAAAGCGCCTTGTACTGATCGATAGTTCAATCGATCCTCGAGTCATTCGATCCTGTGACAGCTGCTTTGCGGAAACGATTGGTTGGTCCAGCTGATGGAATCGCGGGACTCTTCGGGGATTAGAATCGTTACGGCCGCTCACACTTCCTTTTCGAGAAAAAGTGCACTTGCACAATGGGGGGCGGAAGTCGACTAGCAGCGCTGTCGTTCGCTCTCTTGGTTCCACTCATTTACGCATTCGCGCCACGCCATGTCACCGACGCTCCCACGCCCAATCCCTCGCAGTTCGAGATCTCCATGCGAAAGACGCTGGAGATGCCCGAAGAGCAGAGGTGGCAGCACGCGGAGAGCATTCTGGAAGCCGCTGGCAACGCGGAACGCGAATCCAAAGGTGCCGGTGGCGAGCGCGGCGGCCGGCGGCTAGTCGACACGGGAGTGAAGCTGGGTCTGGCGGTGTCGCCGCTGAGCTCGGGGGCGAGCATGGCGGTGGTGAACATGTCGTTCTACCGCTGCATCCCAAAAAGCTGCTGCTGTTCCAGGTTCTCCCTACACACTCCAGAGACTATCGCAACACTGCGGGGAGGGTGTATCCATTTACAGACTACCAATATTTGTTCATTCAGCAGGTCCACACCGCTGCTGGAAATGGGTTACAGACACTGCGGCTACACCCTCCCCACAACCTACTGCCACGTTGTAGCCACTCCATAGGCACAACCTCCCCACTCCCTCCGCAGCGAGACTGTACCCAACTCTCGTCCACGAAGCGTCAAGACAGCTGCCACGTAGGATCTCGAGACTGAATCCCCATAAACTGTGGAGAACATCTAGCGCAAATCCACGATACAGTGCAGCCCATTTCTATTCAATATTACCGTGGTACACTTATCATTAATAAAATACGTCATTCATTTATGATCCCCAGATACAATTACATTTCAACATAACCGGTGCAAAAAGCACCGTGTAATCGTCGAGCATATCAAGCTGAAAACACCAGCAACAAAACAAAGACAACATCGGTCCCAATCAAATAAAAAATCGCTGCTGCCCAGAACCGCCAGTCATGCTGCCACGGGCGAACATTGCAAGCAACAGAGGGGTGTCAATATGAACACCCCTGGTCAGCGCTATTCTATAAAAATAGAAACAGGGAGAACAAGACATATAGAAGAGAATGAACTTGGAAAGCAAAAGGCAGCGTACCCCAACAAGGAAACTGGCAAGGAGGGAGTTCCCCAAACAGCAAAAACCAAGAGGAAGGGAGGTGGGCATGAGCAGGGCGCATACCATTCGTCAGCGCATCTGCATGTGATCTACTGCTCGGCCAACGACTCCAAGAAACTGATCAGTGCTTGGGGGCGAACAGGTGTTCGTCATCTGTACGCAAGGCAAAGACGAAACAGAAGGCACAAACGTAGGCGAAATCGAAGGCGATTAGGGAACGGGCAACAGAATGCGGAATCGAAGGAAAATTCAATGGCGGAAACGTAGACAGAATGAATGGCGTTTGCGACGACGAGACAAAACGGTTGAGAGAAAGTGAGATATCAGATCACTAAGCTAAAGCAGTAAGGATACCAACAGATCTGACGAGAATCCAGAAAACAGAAACATACGAAACCTGACAAGTGCAGAGAACGATGACAGTGACGGTCGAATCGACCCCAACACCTGTACCATCCTGGCCAAAGGCAAACATCAAGCGGAAGATGAAACAACAAAACGGAGACTGAATAACTGAAAGGGAGAATAACGCAAACCAAGGGACGCTGACGATGGAACATGAAGGAAGGAAAGGAGCTAAAAAGGAAGAATATATGAAACGACATAAAGCCGAAGAAAAGATTCAGCAGTCAAAAAGGCAGGCAGATAGGACCAAGAAACGAGCCGTGACCAAGGTATCGAGCCGCGCTAGGGACCAAGAAACGAGGCGGGAAGTAGGACTAGAAAGCAAATCTTGAAGCCCTCGTGCTGAAAGCTGAACGATAAACATTCAAACATTTAGTCATGTCGATTGTAGCACAAGCGATTGGATAACCTTACGCATCTGGAAAGTCTGCCGGTCGATGCGTGAAACCTCCGTCCATGTTTTGCAAAATATTTGTCGGCGTCAACTTAGGGAGTGATCGATGTCGACTTTCATCTGGGAGTCAGCTTTCGACACTTGGTAAAATTGAGAGGCAGGCTCGGCAATTGCCGTCTTAGAAGCTCGACGTTTCCCGACACGCACGTTTGTAAGAATAAGAACGCACCCTGAGTAGTAGCATCTCATAAAGATACTTATCATGTAATATAGGATAGATTGCTACATGGTATCCTGTTGCCACTTTTTTATTGAAAATTAGGTTTTGAAAAAGTGAATTTTTCGGAACACCTATTTGCGTCACTTGATAAACATGCACAATGTTTGGTTACGGTTAACTGTTGTGGCAATTGTGTCTCATGCTTTTGTAACACTCAGGGTTACTCTTTGAAACTATCAATTGTCGCGTTTTCCGTCTTGTTCGCTATTAGCCGGTTTTGCCACTGTGTTGTCATCATCACTCTGCCCAGTGGGGTGGGATCCGTTGTCAGCGTTGGTCGCATGGCTCCAATTTCCTGCTGTCTGTTTTGTCCGTGTGTTTCGGGGGCTGAACGGTTCTTTTGTCGCTTGCGCACTGTGCTGCAGTTTGTTTACATTGTAGGCGCTTCGTCTCTTCTGTGTTTGACGCCACGGCGATGCCACAGGATGGCAAGGCTCTCCCGAGGCTGCCGTAGGTTTGTTAGGGTGGTCTGGGTATACACGCTCGCGATACTCCACCCCCGCATGTACTGTAGGTACACCCTCGGCAAACAGATGGAGTACCTACAGTGTGGCTAGTCCCAGGCCACTCTGTGGGTCGGTACTGTTTCCCGAGAAGGTTGGCGCGTACGCGAAGGGGGCATTTGCAATTTTTGGGATGTGGGAAAGCGGCGCACCGCCGCCCGTCGTCGCCTGGCGCAAGACCCTCGCCATCACGCCCATCCAGACGCAATACGTGGTGCGATTTCCGCTTCTGAATGGCCCATCACCGGGTGCAATTAGGCTGTTTTGCTGGGCTCCCCCAGTTTTTGAGTCGTCGTCGGAGCTACATTTTTTGTCAGACTCAGACCTGGTCAGCCACCAGGCCCACCAATTTTGTACCGAACCCCGTTCGCAGTGCTCAAGCTGCTGACCCTTCGTCGAATGTCGGGCACGGTTATTTGTGTAAGGTTTTCCTTGCATGCTACTCACGGTGCCACTCCTACTCTCCCCCACTTTCTTTTTCACTGTTTGAGCTGCTGGGCGATCGCAGCCGTCGATTCCATCTCTATGATGTGGGCGATCGCCAACAACGGCATCGGAATGAATCTGTCGCCGCAGCAGGTGTGCGACTGTGCGACGAAGCAGTGCTGCCAGGGCGGCTGGCCCGAGTGGGCCTTCTCCTACGTGCTCTATAACGACAGAGTCACGTCCAACAAAAACTATTCGTACCTGGCGTACGATTCCGCCGCGTGTCTCTTGGACACATCAATGCCATCCATGGCGCAGATCACGGGGTGGGAGCTGGTGCCGGCAAACAACCGCTTGGCGCTCATGAAGGCCGTCAGCATGCAACCCGTCGTCGCCTTCATCAACGCCGCCACCTCTGGCGACTTCCTGGTACGCGGCATTGCGCTTGATCCCATAACGGTACTAGGCTAGTACGGACGGTCCTACACGGCAGGAGACATATTATTGCGGTTTCCACCTTCTTTCCGCCGCTCACTACTCGCTGGTAATCTTGGCAAGATTTCCTTTTCCCCAGCTTGGACTATAAGCCTGATGAGGCTTTGCGCGAGGAGTATAAGTCTGATGAGGCTTTGCGCTCACTTTTGACAGTGCCACCTCCTGCCATCTTTCGTCGTTTGTCCACCAGGCCTACAAGAGCCGCGACGCGCTCAACATCTACGACGGCGGGTGCTTGACGAAGATCAACCACGCGGTGGTGGTCGTCGGATACAACTACATGGGGCCGGATCTCAAGGAAAGCTATTGGATAATGAAGAACTCGTGGTACGCCACGTGGGGCGACCGCGGCTACATGTACCTCGTAATGATACCCGACGTGCGCGGGAAATGCGGCCTCCTCTCGTAAGTGCGACGCTGCGTTTCTCGAGGCGAAGGTCGACTCAAGTCTGTCGTCGCGCGGCGAAACCATTTTGTCGACGCTCGTCGACGTCGTTTGTCAAGGGAAAATCTGTCAGGTCCTTACTCTTCCCCTCGTCGGTTGCGACTTCCTTTCCGCCCTACCCTCGTCCCTGCCGCTCACCTGCCCCTGCTTCCCGCGTTTCTCCGCAGAACCCCCGCCATGTATCCGGTCTACTTCCCATCGGGGCAGCAGCCGGCGCGCTTCTCGTCCGACAAGCGCGGCAAGTGGAACATCAACAAAGTGGACGACCTCTCGTCGTCGCTCTTCGCCTCCACCCTCTCCACCTCCGATACCTCTCTGAGCGGTTCGACGACCACGACCAGCACCAGGACCACGACCACCACCAGCAGTGCGACGATTGTGTCTTTCACAGATTCGACATTCTCCGATTTGTCCTCGTTGTTGATTGGTTCCTCCACTTCTAGTACCGCGTGTGCAGGGATGATCAACCCCTACCGGGGGGGGGGGATTGCTACATGAGCAGCGGAATCCCGCAGTGCAACTGCAGCGCGCTCACGAATATGGTTGAGATGCTCGGAGCACCCACGTCAAAATGCGTGCCGCGATATCCGTGCGGGGCAGCCCTCGTCAATCCCTGCGCTGGCGGGACATGCACAGATGTTGACGACGGGACGTACACTTGCGCGTGCACATCAGGTTATGCCATCGGCGCTGCCGTTGACGGTTCGCCGACTTGCGTGCCTGCGGCTGGCCTCACAAAGTCTTATGTGACCCTGCCTGGCGACAACTGCACGACGGTCGCGATTGCTCTTAGCATTTTGATCTCTACCCTAACCGCTCTTAACACCTTTATTAACTGCTCCGTTACTGAATACCTCCCTCCTGGAATTGCACTTACCATCTCCGTAGTGACGACTTCAATATCTTCGTATTGCACCAGGTCATACACCGTCCGACCTCCTGACACCTGCACTTCTATAGCAAATTTTTTTTCGTCGGATCTCTCACTTCCCTCATGGCAAACAACCCTGGATTGTCGTGCAAGCGCTTGTTCAAGTTGCAACAGATATGCCTCCAGATGGTTACTGCATCGTCTACCTCGTCTACTTTGCAATGTGGGCAAAGCGCTCTTGTGGTCACTGGAGACACTTGCACTTCTATCGCCGTTAAATATAACGTGGACCCGGCATTATTTAAGTCGTGAGTATTCCGAACCAATCCTTTCTGTTCGATTGCCTGGTTTTTCTTAGGAGCGAGTCCCCCCTTCTCTCCCTCGTGTATGCCTCTGGTCTGCATTCAAAACTGTCTTGTTCCCCTGATTTCAACCCCTCGCCTTTGCCCTGCCTCTTCCGTGTTCATTAAGTGTGCCTTGTATCTCCTGTCTTTATTGTCACTCATCCAAACTCTCATGCTTGCTCCTCTGCAGGCTCAACCCAGGTATCGACTATGACAGCAATCTTGCAGTGGGTTCCTATGTTTGTGTGACGCCTAAATCACCCATGGTAAGCACCTAGACATATTTTCCCTTTTTTTTTATGACATTTGAGTACCTCCTTCCTAGGCATGAACATGGCGCCCGCAGGCCGGCAGCCCGGTTTTGGCCGGGCACGGGCCACCCATTTTTTAGACTCGGCCCGACCTTTGGCGGCCCAGCCCGGTCCGGCCCGCCCCCAGCCCGCCCATGGCCCGCCTTGGCCCGCCCCCGGCCCCTTTTTTGCCCCTGGCGGACCCTGGCCCGCCCCCGGGCCAAGGCCGGCCCAACCCCTAAACACAGGCACGGGCCGGGAAGTTCCCAAGGTCCGCTCGACCCCTAGACATGGGCACGGGCCAGGAAGTTCCCAAGGTCAGCCCGACCTCGGCCCGGCCCGGCCCGGCCCGAGGTCCGGCGGCCCGACCAGAAATGGGCCGGGCCTGGCCAGGCCGGGCCAATGCTCTCCACTTGTTTCCGGCATCGTTGACTTGCTTCACCATTACATGCAATTTCGTCTCCCCTCCTCTCCCATTCGTTCTCTTGTTTCCCCTCCCCCTGCCTCCCCCCAGACGACCATCAACTGGACTGGGTGGTACCGTGCGATGCAGGGCGACACATGCCCGTCCATCTGGAATGCAGCCAACGTCACCATGCCCATGTTCCTCGCCATCAACCCCGGCATCCAGGTGAATGCCTCCTCCCCCCCTGCCAAGCCATCAACCCCGGCATCCAGGTAAGCACATGGCACCACCTCCCCATACCACCCCGCATATCATCTACCCATATCACCGCCATGTCCATGTTCCTCGCCATCAACCCCGGCATCCAGGTAAGCATTGGAGCGTCACACATGTCTCACATGCTGCACACACACCTCACACATGCCTGACAAACCACCATGTCCTGATATACCACAGGCCTGATATACCACCAACTTGTACTTCTCGCGTTATGTTATTCTATATATGCTATCCCTCTCTGTGCCAGGCTCCATACCTCTTCTATCTATTCTATACCCCCGCACCTCCCTCCCCCTACAGTGCCAGGTGCCCTACCTTGCCATCGGCCAGCAGGTCTGCATCGACTCGCCCATCCTTGCCACCATGCAGGGAGCTCCCAGCATCTCCTACACCATCCACACCGTGCATCCCAACGCAACTACCCTCTACCTTATCTCCTCCGCTTACCAGTCCCGCTGCACTCCTGCGTCTGTTTCCGCTGCATCCATCGGCGCCCGGAACTTCATCGCCAATCTGACCGCCCCTCTGGTGGTCGGCACACAACTGATCATCCCCTGTATTGGACGCATCGGCATCGTGGATTGTGGATGTGCAACTTCACTGTATGAGTGTGGAGCTGACAGGGTCCTGTACCTGTCATTCTGTCATGCAGTCTGCAACTACGCTATTCCAGTTGCCGAACAATTCTTCACCGACTGTACCAGTAATTGTGGAACTGCGTGCCAAGGCCGGATGGGCTTAGCTCCATTGAGTGGCTACAGCTGCACGCAAGCCGTCTGCCCGTATGTCCGATGGCCACTGAAGGACAACGGCTGCTCCCAGATTGTGGGTAATGTCACATATCCCTGCTGCGACTACAAAACTTCTCAGTGCGAGCAGCAGTGCGCGCTAACTGCTGCTACACTTGGGAGAACTTCCACTCAGAGGACCGGCAACTACAACATGTGCATGAGCATGTGCGACTGCTGTTATTTCTCTCCCTGTGCCGGGACAACCTGCAAGGCTACGTCATCCTGCTGGAATGAAAGCCCGCGGAGGTGCACCTACAGTTTGTCAACTCGGTATTTGTGGAAATGCACTGCCATTCTCGCTAATCCCGGGTACTTTCCATCTTAGCTGGGTAGGTTGCTCTGATTAGCCTCATTCCCTGGGTAGCTTTTGTGGTGCATTCCCCTGGACATCCCAGGGACATGTAGGGGCCAGAGTCTGCTGCCTTGCGACGAGTTACAACTAGTGTGACAGTGTAACCACTTGGTTGGTACCGTATTCTCCCGGATATAGTGTTAGAAAACTAACTTTGCTAGGAAGGAAGGCGGCCATGAAATGGCAAGAGGTTTAGGGGCTAGGAGAGGAAGTTGACGAGAGAAAAGAGAGATGGAATAGAAGAGAGAGAAGCATACAAGGAGAGAGTTGTACCCTCTACCGTAGAGTTCAATAACACCTACCAAGCCTACAATTATATACCTATAAAATATAATTTAACACACTCCCTAGGCTTGGTAGTCACAAACCCACCCCACATGCAACACCTCTAAGCCTAGCACCCTCATACCCTGCAGCAGAGGTGACTGCAGGGAAGGAGGGCGCTAGGCCTTCTTGAGCTGCGGCGGGGCGGAGCCAGCTGGCGTGGCGAGCTGGGACCGACGCTGCGAGCTGGGACCGACGCGGTGAGCTGGGTCCGACGTAGCGAGCTGGGTCCGACGCGGCGAGCAGGGTCCGACACGACGAGCTGGGGAGGTGCGGCGAGCTGGAGTGCGGGCTTGCTGCCTGGTGCCTAAACCAGAGCGCGGCCCACTGTCGCCCGTGCGCTGACGCGACGACGGCGGCACGGTGGCACGACGAAGCCCTGAGGCATGGTGACGTGACGGGGCCGGCGCGGAGTGACGGGGTCGCGGCGTAACGGGGCCGGCGCGGAGGGACGGGGCCAGCACGGCGTGACGGGGCCAGCTCAGCGTAACGGGGCCAGCGCGGCGTGACGGGGCCAGCGCGGAGTGACGGGGCCAGCGCGGGGTGACGGGGCCAGCGCGGCGTGACAGGGCCAGCGCGGAGGGACGGGGCCGGCGCGGCGTGACGGGGCCAGCGCGGCATGACGGGGCCAGTGTGAAGTGACGGGGCCAGCGCGGCGTGACGGGGGGGAGAGTACGCTGCGGAAGCGTGAGGAGAAGGCCGGAGCGAAAGGGGCCTGCTATGATACCAAGTAAGAAGGCTAACTTGGCTAGGAAGGAAGGCGGCCATGGAATGGCGAGAGGTTTAGGAGCTAGGAGAGGAAGTTGACGAGAGAAAAGAGAGATGGAATAGAAGAGAGAGAGGCATACAAGGAAGGAGTTGTACCCTCTACCGTAGAGTCCAGTAACACCTACCAAGCCTATAATTATATACCTATAAAATGTAACTTACCATACAGTACCCTTGGGAACTAATAAAAAATCATGAAAAATTTGGGGTGAGTGGAATTTACCGAAGTGAGAATGAATAATCTAGAATGAGAGATACAAGGTGCTCTTGTGCTAAGGGGTTATACTCTTTAAGTGTACGCACCTATCTAGCGTATAAGACATATACCGTAATCTCACAGATGTATGTGCATATTTGCTTATAGGGATTAGGTTCAAAAAGCAGCACGCGCTTGTAATCGAATAAACAATATAAGCCCATGCGCTAATACGAAGGACTATATGGGAAAATAATTTAAACACACCAGAATGTAGCTGGGCTGATTTGGGTACCAATACAACTGTCTTCAAAAAAAGGACGCGCAGAAATATCGCGCAGAATATCTGACGAAAGTTTTGCCAGCACAACTAAGCTGGGAAGGCAGGTAATAGACCAATCATTGGCAGACAGTGATATGGAAACGCATGAATCTGGCGGGCGAGGAGCTTGGGAGGGTAGTGCCACGCGGCCCTGGCGGCGCTGCTATAGCTCGTGCAGGAGGAAGTACCGCAGCTGGTTGTGCTTCGCTCTGCCCTCCAGTCGAGGCTCCTGACATAGAAGAATCCTGGCCTTATTGCCAGCGTACAGGACCGGGGCAGAGCTAGGCCGCTCACCTAAGTCAGTGAGAAAGAAAGTCAGCCAGCGGAGCTCCTATGCCGCCATGGCACTGACGTAGCTATCAGCCTTACAGCTAGAGTGGGCAACAGACGACGAACGGGTGGACCGCCGTGAGACGGTGCCTGCACCAAGGCTAAAGCAGTAGCATCAGCCGGCGGAGGGGCTAGCGTAGAGCCGAGGCTAAATAAGGCAGAGGGTCCTACGCCTGATGCAGCAAGGGAGCCTAGACTACACACAGGGGACACACCTACGCTAGGCAGCACCAGGTAATAGGGTCCAATCACACTAGAGTCGTCAACATATATGACAGACATAGCACTCCTAATCTGATCCATGTCAAGCTCAAAGATAGGCACACGGCAGCAAGCCAGGGTGTACCAGTCAGGAGGGTCCGACGTGGGACTGAAGCGGTGGCGGAAAAGGTCGTCCAGGCGGTGGTAACAGCGGGCGACGATGTGACCGTGACGGTCGCGGACGGTGCCGCGGCGGGGGCCGGTTTGAAGCTGGTACTGGCAGGTGAGCGCACTGGAGCCACCACCCGACACCGAGCTGCGCCTGCGACCACAACGACCACCGCCACCAGCGCCGCCAGTCCACCACGGCGGCAGGAGCCCCACGGCGACTGCTGCTGCTGCTGCGGCTGCTGCTGTGGCTGCTGAGTCTGCTGCTACTGAGGCGGCGTCTGCTGCTGGTGCTGCTCCGGGGCACCAGCCCCTGTCCCCTCATCCAAACCACCGTCCCCACCCCCACCCCCACCTCCTCCACCCTCCAGCCTCCCCACCCCCACCCCCCTTCCCTCCGCCACGCCCCCCCTTGGGGCGGCGGCCCTTACCCGGACGTGGCTGCGCTGAGTCCGCAGCGGCAGTCTTACCAACAGCAGCAAAGACGTCTGAGAAATAGCACTGAGAGGGAGAACAGCCCTGAAAGATAGGGACTGGCGCAGTACTGCTAGACTAAGCGATAGTGCAATGGCGAGTCTCTATCGCAGACAGGGCTGTGACAAAGGCGGGGAGGGTGAGGTCACCCGGGTGCTGACTAAGGAAGTGGTCGCAGGCTGTGGCTAGGTGGTTGGGGAGTCGTGTGGGAATGGGATAAAGGGTAGCGGAGAGCGGCGGCGGAAAGGCAGTGAGATAAGCCTCAGTACTAGCAGCGTGGTAGCTAGTCTCTAGTGCGTGGAGGTGAGTGGAAAGATCGGCAACAGTGGGGAAGGACGCAAGATCAGGGAACAACATGGGGAGGATCAGGCGGCCAGCAGAGGTGGAGGCAGGGGTGGAATGGCGCGCAATAACTGCATCTAAGAATTCCTGGGCGTTCGCTATAGTGGTAAAGTGAGGACGCTCAGACAGTGGAAGCGCGTGACTAATAGCAAGCTGCGCTACGGCGTCGCGCGAGTCCCAGACAGCACGAGCAAGTGCAGTAGCGAAAAAGGCCTCACGCTTAGCAGTGGTGGGGGCAGCACGGAGGGCAATAGGCGCAGCGGGGCGGGGAAGAAGGCCATCGACATGAACAGCCAGGGAGTGAACGTCCTGGCACTGACCTGTCAGGTGACGGTGGAGGTCGACGAGCCACGCCTCGAAATCTATCGCCCGACCCTCCGCGTCTAGGCGGAGCAGTGAGTCGGCCATCACCACGGCTGCAGCAGCTGACTGCCGCTAACAGGGAGAGGAGGAAAGGTGAAGGAAGGCGGAGGATAGCGGTGGAGAGCAATGGAGAGCAGTGGAGAGCAGTGGGGCTTGTGACGCGCACGGGGCTAGCGGGGCGCAAACGGGGCCAGCGGGGCGTACGGGGCCAGCGGGGTGCACAGAGCTAGTGGGGCACGACGGGGCTAGCGGGGCGTGAACGGGGCCAGAGGGGCGCACAGGGCATATGACGCGAAAGGGGCCAGCAGGGCGAACAGAGCAAGCAGGGCGTACGGGGCCAATGGGGCGCACAGGGCTAGCGGGGCTCGACGGGGCTAGCAGGGTGCGAACGGGGCTAGCGAGGCGCTGATGGGCCAGCAGGGCGTACGGGGCCAGCAGGGCGCACGGGGCCAGCGGGGCGCTAACGGGGCCAGCAGGGCGTTAAGGAGCCTGCGGGGCGCTATGGAGCCAGCGGGGCGTACGGGGCCTGTGGGGCGCTAAGGAGCCAGCGGGGCGCTAAGGGGCCAGCAGGGCGTACGGGGCCAGTGGGGCGCTTTGAGGCCAGCGTGGCGCTAACGGGGCCAGCGGGGGGCTAAGGGGCAGCTAGGACTAGGCCTAAGGCGGAAGCGTGAGTGGGCGTGGGGGACCTAACCTAGCGTGATACCATATCAAAGTGAGGATGAATAATATAGAATGAGAGATACAAGGTTCTTTTGTGCTGAAGGGTTGTACTCTCTAAGAGTACGCACCTATCTAGCCTATAAGACATACATATGTACATATATATATATATATATATGTTTTGACATAACTAAAGGCAAAAAAAAAAAAAAAAAAAAAACATGGTTCTATGGAACGTGCATGCATATGCGTTTTTCAATTCCAAAATAGTTGTGCATGTCACATCACTTTGTTTTGTTTTGTAACAACATCTCGTGTCCTCATCGCGTACCCTACAGCGTGGCCCTTCTACTTGCCACATCGTCAGCTAAACTAGTGCAGCAAAGCAGCCAATCAACGAGTGTTGCAGGCCTCGTCCTGGCTGCCTCCAAATCAGTGGGCGGCAGCGGAGGTTTGTTTTGGCAGGAGGGCGCGAGAGTCGAGAATGAACAATTTGGATTTCGAGTTTTCAACATATTTTTTTCCGTTCTGACACAATCGGGTTGACCACCAGCTCGTTTCCCCCACTCACCCTCACATTTACGCACTCAACTATGCACGGCAAATTCGGTTGTTCCATGTCGAAATAAGGATTCTAGGTGGCGGGGGGTGTTCGATTTTTTTCAAGCCCAAAAGTAGGTTGGTAACTAGATACTGTTTAATTAAACACCCATACCCGCTCAAGCCACCCATGGGAGCTTAAAACCCGCGGCCCAAATGTCAACATATATATTTGTATATGTTAAAAGGCTAGCTAGGAGCATACCATAGAGAGTACAATACTTAGAACAAAACTACTCTGTATGCCTATTCTAGTACAAGTCGTTACCTTGAGATGGCATCACGCTAGGCTAGGTCCTCCGCGCCCACCAGCACTTCCGCCTTTGCCCTAGTCCTAGCCCTACTCTTATCTCTAGCCCTAGCCCTAGTCCTAGCCTGCAGGCCCCGCTCATCGCCCCGCGCTCATAGGCCCAGTTCGTTGCCCCGCGCTCGTAGGCTTAGCTCGTCGCCCCGCGCTCGTAGGCCCAGCTCGTCACCTCGCGCTCGCTGGCCCGCCCTCGTCGCCCTGCGCTCGCTGGCCCAGACCGTCGCCTCGCGCTTGCTGGCCTGCCCTCGTCACCCCGCGCTCGTAGGCCCGCGTTGTCGCCCCACGCTCGCTGGCCCGCCCTCGCTGGCCCACGCTCGCTGGCCCTGCTCTCGCTGGCCCCGCTGGCCCACAATCTTGCTGGCCCGCTGGCTCCGCTCTCGCTGGCCCCTCGTTAGCCAGCCCCGAGCTCGCCAGCCCCTTGCTCGCCGGCCCCTAGCTAGCCGGCCCTTGCTCGCACAATCCGTTTCGTGCCAGCCCCCAGTCTGCCGGCCCCTCGCTTGACGGCCCCGCGCTTGCCGGCCCCGAATAGCGCCGACCCCGGCCCCGCCGTGCCGCCGTGTTGAGCTGCCGTGCCGCAGTGTCGCCGTGCCATAGTGCTGCAGTGCCGCAGTACCGTCGTGCCGCTGCATCGCCATGCCATCGTGCCGCCGTATCGCCGTGTCACCGTGCCGCCATGCCACTGTACCGCCATGCCACCATGCCGCCGTGGCGTCGTGTCGCCGTCAGCCGCTGAGGTCGTGGGATGGTGGACGCTGTGCTCCACCTGGACGCGGAGGGTCGGGCGATCGACTTTGAGGCCTGGCACGTCGACCTTCGCCGTCACGTGACAAGTCAGCGCCAAGACAAGTACTCTCTTGCTGTTCATGTTGATGGTCTGCTTCCCCGTCCCGCCGCGCCTGCTGCCCTCCCTGATGCCCCCACCACAGCTGAGCGTGAGGCCTTTTCCGCTGCTGCGCTTGCTCGCGCTTTCTAGGAGTCGCGCGACGCCGTAGCGCAGCTTGCTATTAGTCACGCCCTCCCCCTGTCTGAGCGTCCCCACTTTACCACTGTCGCAAACGCCAAGGAACTCTTAGATGCAGTCGTTGCACGCTATTCCATGCCCGCCCCAGCCTCTGCTGGCCACTTGATCCTCCCCATGCAGTTCCTTGACCTTGCGTCCTTCCCCACTGTCACTGACCTTGCCACTCACCTTCGCACACTTGAGACTAGCAACCGCACCGCTAGCACTGAGGCCCAGCTCTCTGTCTTTCCGCCGCCGCTTTGCGCTACCCTTTACCTCATTGCCACGCGCCTTCCGGACCGCCTAGCCACTGTCTGCCAATACTTCCTTAGTCAGCACCGAGGTGACCTCACCCTTACCGCCATTGTCACCGCCCTGTCCGAGATAGACACCTGCCAATGCACTATCGTTCAGTCTAGCGATAATGCGGCGGCCACTATTTTTCAGGGCTCTGCTCCCTCCCAGTGCACTTACTCTGACGTTTCTGCCGCTGTCGCGGATACAGCCCCTGCAGCTGAGGCCACCGCTGCGGCCTCAGCGCAGCCGCATCAGGGTAGGGGGGCGTGGCGGAGGGAAGGGTGGTGGGGATGGTGGGGGTGGTGGAGGTGGGGGCGGAGATGGTGGTTCAGACGAGGGGACCGGGGCTGGTGCTCCGGAGCAGCAGCAGCCTCAACAGCCTCAGAAGTAGCAGTCGCAGCAGCAGCCGCAGCAATAGCAGTGGGGCCGCCTCCAGCGGGGGTGGCCCAGTGCCTCTGGTGGTAGTGGTCGCGGTGGCGGCCCTCGCAGCTCGGCGTTGGGTGGTAGCTTCGGCGCTGTGGGTTGCCAGTACCAGCTCCAGACCGGCCCCCTCCGTGGCACTGTGTGTGGCCATTCCAGTCACACTGCCGTCTGCTGCTTCCCCCACCTCGACGATCTCTTCCATCTCCGCTCGGCCCTGCACCGGACCTTCCCGACTGGCCCAGTGTAGTATGCCGCCATGTTCCGGTCTTTAAGATGGATGTGGATCAGCATTGCACTGCCTTGCAAGCCATGTATGTTGATGACTCTAGTGTAACCGGGTCTTATTACCATGTGTCGCCTAGTGTAGGTGTGCCTTCTGAGTGTAGTGTAGGCTCCCCTGCTGCGTCACGCGTAGGACCGTCTGCCGTGTTTAGTCTAGGCTCCATGCTAGTCCCTCCGCCGACTGCCGCTACCGCTTCGCTCTCTTTCACGCTCGACTCTGGTGCGTCTGCCTGCTTTTTCCGCGACCACACTACGCTCGCGCCCCTTGCCGCCCCTGCCACTGTCGCGCTTGCTTTCGGTGTCCGCCCTCTGCCTCCTCGGTCTTCCTTCCCTTGACCGCCCACCAACGCCTCCTCCGCCGCCGCCTCCCCTGCCTGTCTACGGCCCTGTCTTTCCTCCGTCAGACTCGTCTCCGACTTGTTTTCCCCCTCATCTCCTCTTGTGTCTCCTCCTGTCTTTCTTGACTCGACGCCTCCGTCCCACTTCTGGTCTCGCCGTCCCTCTCGTGCTCGTCCTGTCTCTCCTGTTCAGTATCCTCACCCTATGTTGCTCCGTTCTCACGCGTCTCGTGCTCCCCTCCTCCCGTAGCCTCCTCCGTTGTCGTTTGTTGTAGCTCTGCCTCCGCTGTCTGACTTTTTCCGTACCGCTAGTCCTCTTGTTCCTTGGGTCCTCGCCTCCCTCATTACCGACCCATCCGTTCATGTCCCTAGTCTTGACACTCTTGTCGCTGCCGTCGTTGATTTGCTTCTACCCACTGCCTTGACTGCGCCACCGCTCTGGTCTCTGACCATGCCCTTCTTCCATCTTCCGGGGCTGCTCCTGCCCCTGGCAGTGACGTCCTGGAGGACCGGCAGTACGAGCTTGCTTTCCTGTCTGAGGCCGCGCCTCATCTCTGCTACATGCTGCTAGTCCCTGAGGGTGACCCAGACGCCTCTGACATCCCCACCCCTCGCACTTACGCAAGGCGACCTCGGCACTCTGGGCCTCCCAGTGGATAGCTGCTATGGACGCGGAGATGGCATCTTGGAGATCCACCGGCACCTACATCGACACAGTTCCCCCACTTGGGGTGAGCGTAGTCGATTGTCGGTGGCTCGTCAAGGTGAAGCGCCCTCCTGGAGAGTCGCCGGTGTTCAAGGTGCGCTACGTTGCTAGAGGCTTCAGTCAGTACGAGGGTATTTACTTCTTCCAGACCTTTGCCCCAACCTCGAAGATGACTACTCTTCGGGCGCTGCTACATGTTATAGCACAGCGTGACTACGAGCTGCACTCTCTCGACTTCTCGACAGCGTTTCTTCAGAGCACTCAGCACGAGCACGTCTACCTGCGCCGCCCGCCAGGCTTCACCGGCACGTTCACCCCCGGCACATGGCTCCTCTGGCGCCCGGTTTCCGGACTGCGGTAGGCGCTCCGCGAGTGGCACGACACGCTGCGTGCTATATTAGCTGTCCTCTGCAAACCCTTCGCTCTTCGTTCACTCAAGCCAGACTCCGTTCTACATCCTTGTTTACGAAGATGACCTGGTCTTCGTTACTGCAGACAGAGACGCACTAGCCTCCATGAACGCCGAGTTGCTGAGGAGACACAGCTGTACTGACCTAGGAGAGCTGTGTTGCTACCTTGGCCTACAGATCTCCAGGGATAGATCAACGTGCACCATCACTCTCACACAGTCGCACTTGGTGCGCCAGGTCCTTCAGAGGTTCGGTCTTCAGTTCTCCTCTGCACAGCCCACACCTCTGCCAGTAGACCACAGGCTCTCGGCTCCAGTCCCTGACGAATCGGTAGACCCTAGTGGTCCGTACTCTGAGCTGGTTGGTTGCCTCATGTACTTGATAACTTGCACGCATCCAAATCTTGCATACCCTCTCCGTATCCTGGCTCGCTTTGTGGCGACAGGCAAGCACCGACCACAGCACTGGTCGGCTTCTGAGAGGGTTTTGTGTTATCTAGCGAGTACATCGGGCATGGGGCTAGTGCTAGGAGGACGCAGGCCAGTGGTCCTTAATGGGCACACAGACGCTTCGTGCACGGATGACGCTGAGATGCTCAGGTCCTCCCAGGGCTACTGCTCTAGCCTTGGTGCAGGCGCCATCTCACGGTGGTCCACCGGCTTGTCGTTTGTTGTACAGTCTAGCTGTGAGGCTGTGATCTACGCTGGTGCCATGGCGGCACAGGAGCTCCGCTGGCTGACCTTTTTGCTCGCTGACTTAGGTGAGCGGCCTAGCTCTGCCCCGGTCCTGTATGCTGACAACAGGGCCATGATTCTCCTGTGTTAGGAGCCTTGACTCGAGGGCAGAGCGAAGCATATCCAGCTGTGGTACTTCCTCCTGCGCGAGCCACAGCAGCGCCGCCAGGCCCGCATAGTACACTTGGCCTCCGGTGCCAACACAGCTGGTATCTTTACTAAGGCGCTTGTGCCTAAAGATCATCAGTGGCACTGGGTACAGCTTGGTCTAGTTCCTGTTGCTCCTCACCTGCTCGGGCCTTGATTGTGTACGACTCTTTTATATATTTTTTCCGGACTGGCCTTGTGGCTTCTGTTCCAGTGGCCGGACTAGTAGTGCCGCCCTGGTTTGCTCTTGTCTTGTTTGTACCCTTGCTTACTGGTCTTCAGACCCTTTCCTCAGAGGCTGGACTAGTAGTGCCACCCTGAGCCTCGTGTCTCTTACTAGGCAATGCCCCTTGTCTAGCCTAGGGTGTGTGTCAACAAATATATTTGTATATGTTTATAGGCTAGCTAGGAGCATATCATAGAGACTTCAACACTTAGAACAAAACTAATATGTATGCCCTATTCTAGTACAAGTGGTTACCTTGAGACCAAATTGTTCATATGCACTTCGTATGAACTGTGAGCCTCGGCCTGGAAAAAATACACGGGAAAATCGTGAGGGTGTTTCATCTCGTGAATTTGCAGTTTGTCGTAGACCATCCGATTTGCAAGCACATAGTGCGACGAGTGAGATCACATTTCGATTGACTGGGGGAAGCACTTTACTGTCAACTTATACATACATTTGCATGGAGAAGTTATAGGCTAGAATAGGTGTGTGTTCTTAGAGAGTACAAACCAAACCCTATATCTCCCTTTTTCCCTCTTCCTTCTAATCATTGCGTTATTCTAACATGGTATCACGCTAGGTTAGGTCCCCCTTCCCGCCTACGCTTGCGCCCCTAGCCTTAGCCCTAGCCTTAGACCGTGCCCTAGCCCGCGCCCCGTCATGCCGCGCTGGCTCCATCCCGCCGTCGCGGCCCCGCTAGATCGCGCTGGCCCCGTCAAGCCGTGTCAGCGCCATCACGCCCGCTGGCCCGTCACTCTACCCCGGCCCCGTCTTGCCGCGCCAGCCCCGCTAGAATGCGCCGGCCCCGCTAGAACGCGCCGGCCCCGTCACGCCGCGCCAGCCTCGTCACGCCGTGCCGCCCCATCACACCGTGCCGGCCCCGTCCCGCCGCGCTGGCCCCGTCTCGCCGCACCAGCCTCGTCACGCCGTGCCGGCCCCACTACGCCGGGCCTGACCTGTCACGCCGCGACGGCCCCGTTCTGCCACGCCGGCCCCGTCCTGCCACGCCGGCCCCATCACGCCGTGCTGGCGTCGTCCGGACCCGCCGGCCCCGTCCCGTCACGCCGGCCCCGTCCCTTCGTGCCGCCCTCGCTCGACCGCGCCGGCAACGTTGCGCTCCGCCGGCCTCTTAACGCCGCGCCGCTGCCGCGCCGGGCCGTGCCGCGCCGTGCCACGCTGTGCCGCCGAGCCACGCCGCGCCGCACCGCTGTGCCGCCGAGCCACGGAGCCGCTGCGTAGCCGACCTGCCGAGCCGCGCTGCCGCGTCGTCGCGCCGCCGAGCCGCCGAGTCGCCGAGTAGCAGAGCCGCCGCGTCGCCGAGTTGCCGATTCACCGAACCGCCGTGCTGCTGTGCCGCCCCGACCTGCCGAACTTGGTTTCCCCTTCTGTGCCGGCTCTCTAGCCGGCCGTCTCCACCGCTGCTCTCCACCGCCCTCTCTTCCCCCTCCCCTAGCAGCGGTCAGTTGCTGCAGCCGTGGCGATGGCGGACGCTGTGCTCCGCCTGGACGTGGAGGGTCGGGCGATCGACTTTGAGGCGTGGCTCGCAGACCTCTGCCGCTCGTTGAGGGGACAGCGCCAGAATGGCCAATCTCTGGCCGTTCACGTCAACAGTAAGATCCCCTGCCCGACTCGCCTGCTGCCCTCTCTGACGCCCCCACGCCCGCTGAGCGTGAGGCCTTTGCAACTGCTGAACTCGCTCGCTGGGAGTCGCGTGACGCAGTTGGATAGCTTGCTATCAGTCGCGCCCTCTCCCTGTCTTAGCGCCCCCGCTATCAGGCCCTAGAGCTTGCGCGGGCGTACTTAGATGCTGTTATTGCACGCTATTCTACTCCCTCCTCCACCTGTGCCGGTCGTCTCCTCCTCCCCTTCCTCTTCCCTGACCTTACTTCTTTTCCCACTGTCGCTGATCTCGCCACTCACTTGCACTCACTAGACACTAGCTACTGCGCTGCTAGCACTGAGGCTCAGCTTCTTGTACTGCCTTCCCCCCTCGGCACTACCCTCTACTTCCTTGCCACGCGCCTTCCTGACCGCGTAGCCACTACCTGCGACCACTTCCTTGCCCTCCACCCTGCGAACCTCACCCTCACTGACTTTGTCACTACCCTGACTACGATAGAGACTCGCCAGCGCACTCTCGCTCAGTCGAGCGGTACTACGGCGGTCCCTATCTTTCAGGGATGTGCTCCCTCCCAGTGCACTTACTCTGACGCCTTTGCCGGTGTTGCGGAGACAGTCCCTGCTGCTGAGACCGCTATGGCGGCCTCAGCGCAGTCGTGTCAGGGTAGGGGACGCCGAACCCGGGGGGGGCGTGGCAGCGGGAGGGGTGGCGGGGGTGGCGAGGGTGGCGGAGGTGGCGGAGGTGGTGGAGGGGATGGTGGTGTAGACGAGGGGACCGGTGCTGGTGCCCCGGAGCAGAAGCCTCATAAGCAACAGCAGCAGCCTCAGCAACAGCAGCAGCCTCAGCAGCAACAGCAGCCGTCACAGCAGCAGCAGCCGTCGCCGTGGGCGCCCCCGCCGCCGTGGTGGCCTGGCGGTTCTGGTGGTGGTGGGGGGGGCAGCTCGGTGTCAGGTGGCGGCTCCAGTGTGGTCACCTGCCAGTACCAGCTTCAGTCTTGCCCCCGCCGCGGAACCGTCTGTGACCGCCCCGGTCACACCGCCGCACGCTGCTACCACCGCCTCAACGACCTCTTCCGTCTCCGCTTCGGCCCCACTGGGGACCCCCCCGACTGGTACAGTCTGGTGCGTCGTCGTGTGCATGTCTTTGAGATGAACATGGATCAGATTAGGTCTGCTTAGTATGCCATGTATGCTGATGACTCTAGTGTGATTGGACTCTATTACCCGGTGTTTCCTAGCATAGGTGTGTCCGCTGTGCGTAGTCTAGGTTCCCCTGCTGCTTCAGGCGTAGGACCCCCTGCCTTGATTAGCCTAGGCTCCACGCTAGCCCCTCCGCCGACGGACGCTATTGCTTCGCTCTCCTTCACGCTTGACTGTGGAGTATCTGCCTGCATCTTCCGCAACCATACTTCGCTCACGCCTCTCGCCGCCCCTGCCGCTATCGTGCTTGCTGACCCCTCCTCAGGTCCGGTAGTTGCCCGTAGCTCCACCACCCTTCCTTGTCTGGCGGTTCCCTCGGGTTCTCTTACAGGCCTGCACATCCCCTCGTTCTCCATGAACCTAGTTGGTGTCGGGTGTCTTCAGGACCTCGGCGTGACCACTACGTTCCCTGGTCACGAGCGGTACACGGTCTGTACCGAGGCCGCCACTGGTGCTCCTCTGACCACGTTCCCCCGGGACCCTATGTCTGGCCTATTTACGCTTGACACTGCGTCCCCCCCGGTGAGGGTGTCCCCCCAGGTACCGGCATAAACCCAGGTCGCTGCGGCTTGCTCGTGTCGGTCTCTCACTCACCCGTCGCTGTTGTGGCACCACCGCCTAGGTCACCCCGTACTCCTACGTCTGCGTTACATGTCCCATCATGGTCTTGTCTTTGGTCTCCCTACATCGCTCCCTGCCCTCGCTCCCTCGCCTGCGCCGCCGTGCATGCCTTGTGTCGAGGGCCGGCTGCGCCGTGCTCCTCACTCCTCCTCGATTCCCCCTACCTTTGCACCACTCCAGACCCTATAGCTGGACGTCTGGGTCCCAGTCCCTTACCCTGGGCCGCGTCGCGAGCGCTACTTTATGGTGCTTGTCGACGACTACACGCGCTACACCACGGTATTTCCCCTGGAGCAGAAGGCCGATGTGCCTGACGTTCTTATCCCGTGGGTCGTAGCTGCGCGAGTCCACCGCGGCCTCCCTGTGCTACATCTCCATTCCTACCGTGGCGGCGAGTTCGCCTTCGGTCGGCTTGGCCAGTTCTGTTGTGCGGAGGGCATCACCCAGTCGTACACCCTGTCGGACTCCCCGCAGCAGAATGGGTTCGCGGAGCGACGCATCGGTTTGGTCATGGAGGTGGCTCGTACCTCCATGATCCATGCCGGTGCACCCCATTTTCTGTGTTTTTTCGCTGCTCGCTACGCTGCTCACCAGCTGAACCTGTGGCTCCACTCCCAGCGGCCGCACGTTTCACCGACCCTCCTCTGGACCGGGTTTCCTGGTGACGCGTCTGCGTTCCACGTTTGAGGATGCCTCGCTCACGTTTGTGCCTCCGGCACGGACAAGCTCACTACCCGCACTGTCCCCTGTGTCTTCCTTGGCTTCCCCATCGACTCGTCTGACCGACTCGTTTGCCCCCTCGTTCTCCTCCTGTGTCTCTTCCTGTGTCTCCTCAAGTGTCTCCTGACCCCACGCCTCCATCCCACTTTTGGTCTCGCCGTACCTCTCGTGCCCGTCCTGTCTCTCCTGTTCAGCGCTCTCACCCTATGTTCCTCCGTCCTCCCTTGTTGTCGCTCCGCCTCCTCTGTCTGACTTCCTTCGTGTCGCTAGTCCTCTCGTTCCTCGGGTCCTTGCCTCCCTCGTTACCAACCCGTCAATTCATGTCTCCAGTCTTGACGCTCTTGTCGCTGCTGTCGCTGACTTTGCCTCTACCCACCTCCTTGACTACGCCACCACTCTTGTCTCTGACCTTGTCTCTCCTCCATCCGTTGGGGGTGCTCCTGCCCTTGGCAGTGATGTCTTAGAGGACAGGCAGTTCGAGCTTGCTTTCTTGTCCGAGGATGCTCCCCATCTCTTCTTCATGCTGCTAGTCCCAGAGGGTGACCCTGACGCCTTTGACATCCCAACTCCTCGCACTTACGCTGAGGCGACCTTGGGACCCTGGGCCTCTCAGTGGATAGCTGCCATGGAGCAGGAGATGGCATCTTGGAGATCCACTGGCACCTACGTCGACGCAGTTCCCCCACCTTGGGTGAACGTAATCGATGGCCGGTGGCTCTTCAAGCTGAAACGCCCCCCTGGAGAGTTGCCTGTGCTCAAGGTGCGCTACGTGGCTAGAGGCTTCAGTCAGCGTGAGGGGGTGTACTTCTTTCAGACCTTCGCCCTGACCCCGAAGATGACTACTCTTCGGGCGCTGCTACACGTGGCAGCACAGCGTGACTACGAGTTAAAGTGTCCACATGTTTAGCATATTTTTACATTTTGACGAGCTGTACGCTGTAAAAATTAAGCCTTAATTCATGGTGGCCATACACATAGAGAGGAGTAGTTAGAGCACTCCATAGTAGTATATTACATGGTCCTTCAACACGACAGCATTTAATAACAGCACATCCGGACAATTTGTGCCGAGGACAGGCAGCAAACTAGTACCTACTCCAGCGTCCCTTCGCGCGGATCACCGCCTTGATCCTCCTTGGCATACTGTCGATGATGTTTGAGCACACTTCCGCCGGAATCTTGTCCCATTCCTCCTGCACCCTCTCCCACAGCTCCAACATTCCACTGGGAGGCTTGTCGTACTTCCCGCTAGCTCCCTTTTCAAGTGTGCCCATAGGTGATCTATTGGGTTAAGGTCCGGGGAGGATGACGGCCATTCCAGTACTGCATAATCCTGCTCCCCAAGCCAGTCTTGCACCAGACGTGACTTGTGCTTGGGATCATTATTGTTCTGGAATATGACCTCTGAGGGGGGGAGCTTGTAAAAATCAATGGTTTGAGACAGTTCGTCTTGCAAGATGTTGCGATACAACGGCCCATCCATCCTTCCATCGATCTTGCACATGAACCCCGCCCCCTCATACGTTATGCAACCCCACACCATTATAGAGTCGCCCCCATGTTTAGCTATCTACTGGATTTGATGGCTCTGGAGTTTGCTGCCCGCGCGAATCCAGGCATACGCACGTCCGTCAGAGAAGAAACAATTAATCTTCGCCTCATCGGACCATATCACGCGCTTCCAGTCCTCAACCGTCCAGTCGGTCTCGTATGTTTTTCGCAGAGAGCCACGGTTTCTTGGGCTGCTGCACAGCGATCAGACCCGCGGATCGTAACGAGTTCCTAACGGTCTTCGAGTCTACAACCAGAGCGTGCTTCTCCTCTAGCATCTTCACGGCGTCCACACTAGTTTTCGCCTCCCTGCTGGTAATCACACGAACTATACCGCACAGGAGGCGGGTTGTAATTAACCGTGGACGGCCGGCCATGGGCATTGTAGGTCGCACCTCATCGCGACTAGTCTCGGCAATCGCCTTCAGCCCGTAATCATGCACGGTACTTTTGCCTATGCCGAGCTCCTTGGCTATTTTCCTAGTCGACAGCCCCTTGCACAACATGCTTACGATACGTGTGCGCTTCTTCTCATCTACCGGCTTCATCATGCTGCGGTCGCAGGTTACCTTCTGGCCTAACTCCTATACTGGCGGTTGTTGCGTAAAACGGTATGTACATTAAGTGGCGAGCGAAATTAGATCTAGGCTGTCGCTCGGTATGAACTGTCCGCATCGACTATCGATGAGTAAATCTCATCCTCGCTAACTAAATAAGGGACAATCCCGCCAAGCTGTATACAGTGGAAACAAAACTCGACGAACTTGTAACACGACAAACATGTATTGCATAGCGCTAAGTTTTAAAGTTCTGATCATCCAGGCAATTTTTCTTGCCATTGTACACTCCCTCGACTTCTCCTCAGGGCAGCCTACACGAGCAGGTCTACCTGTGCCGTCCTCAGGGCTTTACTGGTACCTTCCCTCCTGGGACCCAGTGGCTCTTTCGACGCCCAGTCTACGGCCTGCGACACGCGCCCCGTAAGTGGCACGACACGTTATGTGCTACGCTAGCTGATCTGCAGTTCTTTCCGTCCTCTACAGACCCCTCGCTCTTCGTTCGTGCTGGCCAGACTCCGTTCTACATCCTTGTCTACGTAGACGACCTGGTCTTCGCTACTGCAAATAGAGATGCGCTAGCCTCCGTGCAGGCCGAGCTCCTGAGGAGATACACCTGCACTGACCTAGGAGAGCTGCGCCGCTACCTTGGCCTCCAGATCTCCAGGGACAGAGCAGCGCGCACCATCACTCTCATACAGTCACACTTGGTGCGCCAGGTCCTTCTGAGGTTCGGTCTTCAGTTCTCCTCCGCACAGCCCACACCTCTGCCAATAGATCATATGCTCTCAGTTCCAGTTCCTGAGGAGTCAGTAGAGCCCAGTGGTCCTTACACAGAGCCGATGGGTTGCCTCATGTACCTGATGACTTGCACTCGTCCAGATCTTGCATACCCTCTCAACATTCTGGCTCGCTTTGTGGACACTGGCAGGCAGTGACCACCGCACTGGTCGGCCACTAAGAGGGTTTTGCGTTATCTCGCAAGTACATCGGGCATAGGGTTAGTGCTGGGAGGACGCAGACCAGTAGTCCTTACTGGGTACACAGACGAATTCTTGGGCCGACGACACTGAGACCCTCAGGTCCTTCCAGGGCTACATATTTAGCCTTGGTTCGGGTGCCATCTCGTGGAGGTCCACTCGCTCCTCATCTGTTGCCCAGTCTAGCTATGAGGCTGAGATCTACGCCGGTGCCATGGCAGCACTGGAGCTCCGCTGGCTGACATTCTTGCTCACCCACTTAGGTGAGCGGCCTAGTTCTGCCCCGGTCTTGTACGCTGACAACAGAGCCATGATCCTCATGTGTTAGGAGCCTCGACTTGAGGGCAAAGCGAAGCACATCCAGCTACGGTACTTCCTCATGCGCGAGCTACAGCAGTACCGCCAGGCCCGCGTAGTACACTTGGCCTCCGGTGCCTACACAGCTGATATCTTTACTAAGGCGCTTGCGCCTAAAGATCATCAGCGGCACTGTTTGCAGCTTGGTCTAGTTCCTGTAGACTCTCACTTGCTAGGATCTTGATTGTGTACGCCTCTTTATATATATATCTTTCAGACTGGCCTTGCGGTTTCTCTTCCAGTAGCCGGACTAGTAGTGCCACCCTGGTTTGCTATTGTCTTGTTTGTACTCTTGCTGACTGGTCTTCGGACCCCTGTCTCAGAGGTTGGACTAGTACCGGTAGTGCCACCCTGAGCTGTGTGCTTCTCGCTCAGCACTACCCCTTATCTAGCCTAGGGGGTGTGTCAAGTTATACATACATTTCCATGTAGAAGTTATAGGCTAGAATAAGTGTATGTTCTTAGAGAGTACAAACCAAACCCTATATCTCACATGTTTTCTGTTGGAAATATCTCAAAGGACTTAAGCGTTTCTGAAGTGTAACACTACACTCGAGGAAGATCACAACGGGTACGCGAGTCAACGGAGGTTACACGAGGGGGTGGACAAAGAAAGCGAAGGGACTTGAAGGGTCGCAACTGGAGGTTGCGACTGACCGTTACAACGGCGCGGATGGTAACCGAAGCGACAATCGAGTCGCTGTGCGACTCGATAACCGCTCCTACAACTTTATTCTACAACTGCTTTACTTTCCTATTTTCCTATATATTGCTGTATGCTTGTCTCTTTAATTAATCACGTGTTCTCACATACTAGTACAAGGGTTCAACTACCTCAAACTTCCGCTGCACTACTCAAGTCTTTTACAACTGGGACTTAGTCTCTGGAAAGATCCTAAGGGCATTTCTCAGCCCAACATGGTATGAGAGCTGGTCAGAGACCAAACTCCCAGCAACTACGTTTTATCTACAGTCAGCACACCAACGACTTTATTTATCACAAGTCATGGACAACAAGGGCAAGAAGACTTCTACGGGCTCACCCAGTGCCCAAGACACACAACCCGGCAACTCTGGACTGCACACTTCAGGACTACAGACCGAGACCGGCGCTGCTCAAGAAAAAGCAGGAAGAACACCGGAAATGGTGACCCCATCACCGTCTTCAAGCGTCGACCCGAACCTTATGGAAAGGTTCTTCAGCTTCATGTCGCACTTCGACCAGCAGCAGCAGACAAGGACACCTGCTCATTCAACACAGAGCAACGGAGGAAACATGGGATTAGCGCCGATGAGCCTCGACAACTCATCGTTCGGGCGACATAATCAAGCGCCTACCTTTGCGCCTTATCACTCTTCACCGGGGACGTTCGAGTTCATGCCGCCCCGTGCCCAACCAACAGCAGCTGCATCACAACAGACACCAAATGAGATTTTAAGTCTCCAGGCGCAATTTTCACACGTCATCAAGTTACAGACATCCTCACCGTTCAACGGACACGACTTCTTTACCTGGAGCTTCGAGTTCGAGCTGCTGATGGAGGCTGCGCATCTCTTGGGATACTTCAACGGGTCCCTGCCATTCCCAAGCAACGGCACTAGAAAAGAGCAAGAAATCTTCACGTATCAGTCGCTGCTGGCGTACACAGTTCTCCTGCGGAACCTGTCACCACAAGAGCAACAAAGCATTAGAACGTATCGGAGCTACGGAAACTCCGCGGAACTCGCATGGCATCACCTCAAGTGTCTCTATCAGGCAAACGACAGCGTGACACAAAGCAGACTCATGCAGCAGCTGACAACAATACAGATGAAGACCGGAGAAAAGGCGATGCAGTATATGAGTCGATGTCAAACACTCCGCGACCGCCTGCTTCGGTGCGGAGGTACAATCACTGAAGAAAGCTTCGTGACGCTTGTCCTCGCTGGGCTCGGGCCAGAATGGAGAACCACACGCTCGCTTCTTCGTGCCCACGGAAGGATCTCGGAGATGCACCTCTGCGCCGAGCTTCACGCTGAACAACAGGAGATGGACTGTTCGAAGAAAGACAACCAAGGAAGCAGCAGCAGTTAGTTTTCTACACTCAACGAAGGAACGACAACAACTACAATCGACGCGGCAGGCAAGATCAACGCGACAACAGAGGACTCACCATTGTACCGCCGTTCTGCCACAACTGCCAAACATCCGGACACTCCAAAGTCAACTGCACACGTCCCCGAGCTTATCGTCCAGTAGACCCACAAGTTGCTTCCACTCAAGAAAGTCCGCCGAGGCGCTCTTCAACATCTGCACAAAATACACCGAATATCATTAACTGCATGGTACACATTGACAACTGCGCACCCGGATCACCGCCAACTTACGCTCCCGATGAAGAAGAACTACCGCCGCCGCGCTCACAAGGACTTCAGGTCAACCCGACATACGCTGCAGTCGCTAACGCCGAACCCACCGGTCGAAACACCTGGTTCTTGGACAGCTGCTACGGTCAACACATGTGTTCTTCCGGGCGCTTCGTGCAACAAGAAAAATGCCTCAACCGCGACGTCATCATCACCGTCGCCAACAACGAGAACCTGAAAAAAAACAGACAAGGCGTGGTTCAGTTATAGTCCTTGGAAACAAACGTCATCCTGCAACTCAACAAGGTTCTAATCGTCGACAACTTGGGATACAATCTGCTAAGCGTCAGCCAGCTAATGGCAAAAGGGATTCACCTGGAGTGCGACTCGGACTCCAACGAGTTTCGCCTTTACCACGGGAAGGGCGGTATCTTCATCGGTCGTGCTCTCCTCAAGTCCGACGTCTTTGTGTTGGACTTCATCCCCGACCGCGGTACTGCCGACAGCGATGGCATCGTGTCGTTCGCCGCCTGGACACACCCGCCGGATCTTGACCCCGACTTCAACCCCGATGGATTCTGGTACTCCAACACCATACCTGCAGCAGAGAGAACACGAGCGTTAGCAGTCATCAGACAAGAAAGACAAGTACCAGCAAGCGTCCCTTCCCAACCATCACCTGCAGCAGCAGCAGGACCCAGCCAAGCACCACCACCAGCGATCCGAAGACCACCAACCGAAGCAGATCAACTTATGCCCATCACACGAGAAGTCTGCCGAAGTCCCGCCACGGTCGTCGCGTTCTTCTCCAACACCGACATATACCACCGCTCGCCCGGCCATCGCGCTCCCGACGACATCTGGCACCAACGACTCGGGCACCCTGCAAAAAGTACAATACTGCAAACCATCCAAGCCGAAGTGTTAGAACGCAACGCTCTCCTAACAACGAACGGCCAAGAACTCCGACGACCACGCGCACGGTGCTTTACGTGCCCCGAAGCCGATCTTCCCCACCAGCCTTTCCCATCTCATCACAACCCAAGCGCACTTGCATACGCAACGATGGAAAAAGTCTACAGCGACATTTTAAACATGCCTCGAGAAGACACTGAAGCCGACTTCAACTACTGTATGTCATCACGTTTATCGACGCAGCAACAAGATACGTCTGGCACTACAACCTTAAGACGCGCGATCAAGCCTTCGACGCCTTCACGACATGGCTACCCATCGCCGAACGAGAATCAGGAACCAAGCTCAAGAGCTTCCAGTCAGACGGCGCACTGGAATACCAGTCACAATGCTTCAGGACCTATCTGGCGGAAAGAGGAATCAGACGCCTGGTGTCTCTACCCTACGCTCACCAGCAGCAGGGGGTCACAGAACGCATGAACCGGACCTTGCAGACGACGATGCGAAAGCTGCTCCTGGGGATGAGACTGCCCACCACACTGTGGCCAGACGCGATGACACATGCAGTCCACCTGCACAACCTATTGTCCTCGTCATCGCTTCCCAACAACGCATCACCGCACCTGCTGTGGACACGAAAAAGGGGCAGCACAAAATTACTTCGGGTTTTCGGCTGCATGGTACAGTACAGACCCCACACAGCCCGAGCAGGACGCTTCACTCAACGAGCTCGGTGGGGACTACACCTCGGCATCGCAAAACATTTTCACGCATGGAAAATCCTCGACATACAAGACAAAAATACAGTGGCATCACGTGATGTTATCTTCTACGAGCGACTGACGCTGCAGCATTACCTGGACAACATTGCCAACACACACGACCCCACCGACGGCTTCGCGGGCCTTCGTTCCTTCGCCGACCATGCTGCCGAGGCTGACGCAGCAGAAGAAGACGTACCTGGAGCCTCGGAAGCTGCCGGACAACTCCCTTTCTGTTCCGTACCTGTTCCACTCGACGAAGACAATCCTCTCGATAGTAACAACCTCGACACCTTTTACCACTTCGCTGACCAAGGTTACATTACACCCCACCCGGTCGACACAAATGTTTCAGAACGCATCGGCCCCAACTTCTTACCTGATCCAGAAGACGGTGACGAAGCAGCCTATTCCAGGAATGAAAATTCCCCTCGACACACACCCACGGGACTGCAGATCCTCGGCCTCTGGGTCTCCGTCCAGCATCCGCCGCCGCCATCTCCGCGTGAGCCCTCGACTCTGTCGCAGGCTCTGGGGGGGGAACATAACGCGAAATGGAAGGAGGCGATGGAAAGGGAACTAAAGGCTCTGCAAGACCGAAATACATGGAAGCTGGTACCTGCAACAAGCATCAACGGGAAGAACGTCCTCTCGGGAAAATGGGTGTACCGCATCAAGACCAATGCGGACGGCTCCATCGAACGATTCAAAGCTCGATGGGTCGTACGAGGCTTCGATCAACGATACGGAACCGACTACACAGAAACTTTTGCCCCAGTCTCCTGTCACACCTCCCTGCGCATCCTACTCGCCGTCGCGGCCACAAAGAAACTACCACTGCGCCAAATCGACGTCGCAAATGCTTTCCTGTACGCACCTGTGGACGCCGAAATCTTCGTCGAGCAGCCCCACGGTTTCATCGACGACCCTACAAAAGTATGCCAGCTGATAAAATCCCTCTACGGGATCAAACAAGCTCCGCGGCTGTGGCAGCAGCATCTTCACGGCCGCCTCATCAGAATCGGCTTCCTACAACTGCCGCACGACCAAGGCATGTATCGACTACAGAAGGAAGAAGCCTTTATCCTTCTCATCGTCTACGTCGACGAGCTGCTCTACATCGGCTCCACTACCGACATCGCCACCTGGTTCGAAGGGGAGCTGAAAGAAGACTTGACACTCACGGTGTCCGACGCAGTAACCCAGTACCTGGGACTGAATGTCGTCGAAGACAACTCGGCGTTCTACCTACACGCTGGAAAGTACGCAGGCACTGTCGCGAAGAAATTCGGTCTAACGCCGACTACGGTCCCAACTCCCTACCACTACGGGAACAACAACAGCACCTCCGCAAAACTCCCCGCGAAGCAAATCCAGGAGTATCAACAGAAGCTCGGCTGCCTACTATTCGCAGCAGTAACCTGCCGGCCCGATCTCTCTTATAGCGCGAGCCAACTGGTGACGCATCTGAAGCAGCCGGAACAGAAGATCTCGAGGAGCTCAACCGGGCACTACTCTACTTCGTCTCCACGCCGACGACTGGGCTTACCTACAGCAAAGTAACAACACCGTCCGTACGACTACTCGGATACGTCGACGCCGACCACGCGGGAGACAGGGAAAATCGACGATCGAGAACGGGCTACATCTACCGACTAGAACCTATCGGGACTATCTCCTGGCAGTCGAGCAAGCAGGAACTAATCGCACTATCTTCGGCTGAAGCAGAATATATCGCCCTCTGCACTGCGACCAAGGAAGGACTCTACCTACGAGAGTTGCTCGAGGAAGCGAAGATCGCGACCCTGCCCGTCTTCTCACTCCTCTGCGACAACCAATCTGCGATCAAAATCGCGAACAAGGACGGCTTCGCCAACCGAACCAAACACATTGCCCTGCGGTACTTTTTCGTCAAAGATGAAATCGCGAAGGGGAGACTTCAACTCAGTTACTGCCCTACAACAGAAATGGCCGCAGACTACCTGACGAAGAAACTGGCGAAGGCGAAGTTCGATTACTGCATGCTGCTGACCGGGCAGACAAACGTCACCGGATCTGAACACGTCAGCACTCCAGAAACGAAGGGGAGTGTTGGAAATATCTCAAAGGACTTAAGCGTTTCTGAAGTGTAACACTACACTCGAGGAAGATCACAACGGGTACGCGAGTCAACGGAGGTTACACGAGGGGGTGGACAAAGAACGTTACAACGGCGCGGATGGTAACCGAAGCGACAATCGAGTCGCTGTGCGACTCGATAACCGCTCCTACAACTGTATTCTACAACTGCTTTACTTTCCTATTTTCCTATATATTGCTGTATGCTTGTCTCTTTAATTAATCACTTGTTCTCACATACTAGTACAAGGGTTTAACTACCTCAAACTTCCGCTGCACTACTCAAGTCTTTTACAACTGGGACTTAGTCTCTGGAAAGATCCTAAGGGCATTTCTCAGCCCAACATTTTCCTCTTCCTTCTAATCATTGCGTTATTCTAACATTGACTTGCGTGCCGTCAGATGGAAATCGACAAATAATGGACGGCAAAAAAACGCGAGGCACTTGGGTGTCCCAAAATACCTTCCGCATTGAACTTGAAAGCCACCCTCGAGTGCCGCGAGTGACGTTACCCCCATCTACACCCACGAAAACGCGGCGTTCAAATGCAGGCCGTGCCTCGCAATTTGGGCCGCGGGTTTTAATTCCGGCAGGTATTGTATCTGGGAGAATACGGTAGTTAGCTTTGAGGTGTCTAGTGGTCGCAAGGCATGCCTTGGTCTCTGGGTGAATTGCACAGGTTGAACCTTCCTCGATCCATCCACCCACATGATTGACCTGACCACTACACATGCTAACCAGACAAAACTCCACAGGGTGTCTGGGGAAGGGCAAGCAACCCAACCCTTAGAGCAGGTGTGGTATGGACTGCAATCAGCTCTGCACATGTCCCATCTGTACGTATGCAGTACCTTCAAAATCACCTGCATTTGACGACTCGCTACACTGCATTTCTGAACCATGTTGCCCCCCTCCTCAACTCACGCAAGCGTTACGCCGTAACCAGCACAAAACCGCGCCAGCGCCTCCCAGTTACCAGCGCTCACCCCCTGCTGTATCACCCCTCCAAACCTCCCTGGACTCCTCCCTGTCAGCGCCCCCAGCCCCACCGTCAGATACTGCCTCGCGTCACTTGTCTTATCCTTCACAGGATCCTCCTCAGTCTTGCCTGCGTGGTGCAGCTGCGCATACGAAGCCGCATACCCCGACGCGATCTCGTCTGCATCAGGCACGTCGGGCTCTTCTGCTTGCGCCGCCTCCCTCTGCTCCTTGGGCTGCACCAGCAGGGTCAGCACTGCATCTAAGAGACGTGACCAGGTGGGCAGAGCGGCGTCCGCCTGGTGGGGGGTGTTGGTAGAGCGGAGAGAAGGAAGGGAGAATGGAACATTTGTTTCTTGTGGCGCCTCCCGCTGCTCCTTTGGCTGCAGTAGCAGCAGTCAACACGGCATCGAGGATGGGTGACCAGGTGGGGAGAGCCGTGTCCGCCTGGAAGGGAAGAGGAAGAAGAGAGCAAGCGGCGGATCACCATGAAGGGCGACGGCGGTGATGCGATGGTCACCATAGGAGGGCTGAGCGTACCTTAGCATCATCACCAGGCAGAGATTGCGAAGACCTAATACCTCATGCTCTCATCCCCCCCCCCACTTCGACTGGCACAGCATGTCACTGACAGCCATAACACAGAGCTTGGTCTCAACCCCATCAGCGATGGTGGGCAGGTTGGGCGCCCACTGCAAGACACCCTCAACTGTGCTGAGTGTCCATTGTACTCACTGCCAGCCCTCCTTTCCAGCCCACAACCCGGCAATCAAGCGCACCCCAGGCCCTGCCACCTCAGGCCCTGCCACCCCAGGCCCTGCCACCCTAGACTCTCCGGCACAGGCACCTTCCCCCACCTGCAGCTCGCTGCACTGGACGTCCATGGCAGCAACGGCGCAGAGCTTGGTCTCAACCGCATCAGAGACGGTGGGCAGGCTGGGGGCCCACACTGAGACACCCCCAACTGTGCACGTTGTACCCGGTGACAACACTCCTCTTCAAGCCACAATCCGCATCTCAGCCCACACCCACCTGTAACTCGCTGCACTGGCAAAGCACGTCCGTGGCGGCCACGGCGCAGAGCTTTGTCTCGACAGCATCGGAGATGGTGGGCAGGCTGGGCGCCCACACACTCGCTGTGATCTGCAGGAAGAGCCCCGGCTGCACTGCGTTGACTGACGCCACCACCGGGGCCACGCCGTGCTTGGCTATGAATAGAGACAGGAAGATGAGGAGGCCCCGCACGAACTTGGGCGTGCGGGAATTCTGGCGGGCGAAGTGGGGAGGGGGGAGAAGCGAGGAGGGAAGGAGGGGCAAGAGTGGGGACGACAGGGACACGGGAGGCATTGTGCGCCAAACATGATGAAGGGAGAGAGGATTATGAGCAAAGGACATTTAGGGTATCCATTCTGCCGCACCCACTCACCACGCTGCACCCCTCAGTACCCCTCTGTACCCCTCTGTACCTCTGTACTCACCTACCCACCCAGCCACCCACCTGCAGCCTGTAGAAGAGCAGGTTCCAGATGGTGGGGATGAAGGACGCGAGGGATCCGTTGACCACGTGTTGAGGGCGCCAGGAACGCGTTGGCGGCGGTGTTGAGGATGAAGCCCCCCTGGTGGACCCGAGTGCTTGGACACACCAAATGCATCCTTGTGCACCCATACTTACACCCACCCACATCCCACACCCCTCACCACCCACCAAAACCACTCTGCACCTACCCGCCCACCCACCTGCAGGCGGTAGAATAGGAGATTCCAGATGGTGGGGATGAAGGGCGCGAGGGACGCGTTGTCAAGGTGCTCGACGACGGTGTTGAGGATGAAGAAGCCCTGGTGGTCCGAGTGCTTGGACGCTATCAGCTTCTGAAACACGCCCAGCACCGGGGGCACCTGCCCGCCTGCTACTATCTCCTTGGACGCCTTTTGGAGATACGCCTGGGGAGAAAGGACGAGGACAGGGGGAAGAGGAGGGATAGAGGTGGGAGAGAGAGAGGGAACGAGAGGAGGGTTGGGAGGAGAAAGGCTAAGGAGAGGGGCGCACTATCCAGGTGCTCATCAACGGTGATGAGGATGAAACGAAGCCCTGGCGGTCCGAGTGCTTGGACGCGATCAGCTTCCGAAACACGCCCAGCACCGGGGGCACCTGGCCCTCTGCCACTATTTCCTTCGACGCCTTCTGGATGTAGGCATGGGAGAGGGGGGGAGGGAGGGGGAGGGAGGGAGAGGGCGGGAGAGGGCAGGATAGTGGTTGAGGCGTCCCCAGGCCCATCACGCCCAACACCGCAGGCACCTGCCCGCCCACTACGATCTCCTTGAAAGCCTTTTACAGACACGCCTGAGGTAGGAGGGAGGGATGAAGAGGACGAGGAGGGGCCACAGGCGGAAGGTGAGTGGGGGAGGGGAGTGAGGGCCATGCCAGGGAGGACAAAGGACAGCTGCGGTGGTAGGAGGCGGCGCATGGGTATGCGCCTGCAAACAAAAAAGGGAGGGAGGGGAGTGGTGGAGAGGACGAGGTGGAGAGGGGAGGGGAAGAGGGAGCTGCGAGAGAGCTAGTGAGGGCCAACAAAGGCGAGTGAGGAGAGAGACATAGAGGGACAGGCAGCGTGAGTGCAAGCTGAGGCGGTGGTAGAATGCCAGGACAATGGAGCGAGGTGCGATCACTGCACAGACCATTGGGGGCGCAGTCTCAGCGCACCTGAAGCAGGCGCATGAGGGCCGGCACACCGCCAGCCCGTTCCCCCAGCATGGTCGTGACTGGTGCAATGCACGCACCACTGGAGGAGGAGTTTCGGTGCACCCGAGATGGCAGCTCATCCCACCTGCAGCAGGCGCACGAGGGCCGGCACATTCCCAGCTCTCTCCCATGGAGTGGGCGTTACCGGTGCAATGGACAAACCACTAGGAAGGAATCTCAGTGTACCTGCAGCAGCCGCACGAGAGCCGGCACGTTGCCTGCTCGCTCCCACAGCGTGGGCGTGATGAGGGCCGGGAAGAGCGCCATGTAGGCTGCTGGCAGCGGCAGCAGCGGCGGGGCGGAGCGACTCTCAATGAGCAGCGCGAGGAGCTGACAGGGATGGGAGTGTTGCAGGGGGGCACATGGGGGGAGGGGAACGAGGGGGCGCATGGTGATGGCAGCAAGGATGCGTGCGGTGAAGCCTGCTGGCAGCGGCAGACGTGCTGCGGAGCGACTCTGGATGAGCTTGCAGGAGACAAGGAGCTGATGGATGGGGGGAGAAGGAGTGAGGAACGCGCAGATTGATGTTAGAAGGGGGACACGTGGCAATGAGATGGGAAAGAGCGCCATGTAGGCTGCTGGCAGCAGCAGTGGTGGTAGCAGCAGCAGGCAGGTGCTGCTGCTGCAGCACTCATGCCTGCTGCTACCACTGCTCTGTGGCAACATGAGGCATGACATTTCAGCAGCAACACCAGTGCCAGCAGCCGGCATGTCTGACTGACTGTGCCAGCCACTACCACTCATGCTGACTCTACGTGAAGGCATGGATCACTGACACTGCCAACAGCAGGCATCTCTACTGACTGTGCCACGTGTGGATGACTCTCACCATGGGAGGCCCACCTGAGAGAAACAACTGAACTCACCCTCTACACCCACCTGACACCTGACCCTACCTGAAAACCCACCTGAAACCCCAAGCCAGCCCACCTGAAAGGCGTACGGCGCAAACTCCTGAACGTCCGCGTCCAGCACGAGCTGCAGCAGAGGAAACACCTGAGCCTCGCACACAGGCACCTGGCCAGGTGCGTCCTCTGCTGCAGCTCGCCTGACGAGTGCAGCGACAGCCTCAAAGGCGTAGTGGTTGAAGGAGGGATTGGAGGGGTTGCGGCCCGCCGCCGTGAGCAGCGCGACGAGCGCGGGGAGGGCGAGTGGTAGGATGGCGGTGGGGCTGGCCGTGGTGGAAACCACCCGCATGAGGCACTTCATCACGTACTGGTTCTCCTGTAGAGGGGGAGGGGAGAGAAACACCCGCACAAGAGGAAGGAGGAAAGTCAGCTCAACCACCCCCATGAGGCACTTCATCCTGTATACGTACTGCTTCGCCCTACACCTACCTGCGAGTCCAGCCCTCATTATAGCCCCACCCCCCCTTACCTGCGAGTCGGGCATCTTGAGCGCTTTGAACAGCTCCCCCAGCAGTGGCTCCGCAAACGTCGCCACGTCCGCCCCTGAGAACCTGAGCTGGGCGCCGTCCCTCGTCATAAGCAGCCTCTCTATGGCGTTCGCAGCGTACGAGTGCACCACGTTCGACTCCGCCCCCACAAACCGCAGCAGCTGCGGCATCAGCTCCAGACACGTTTCTTTTGGGATCTGCCCGCGAAACGTGGTCAGGAACTTGAGCGCGTTGGCTTTCAGCACCGGCTGCGCATTCACGTCCGCCGCCCGCAGCTCGGGCAGAATCTGCCCGGAGAAAAACTCTCCAAGATTCACCAAGTTATTTGTCGCCGTCGCTCCCGCCGCAGCCGTTTTCTGCTTGACCGCGAGAGCAACCACCAGAAAAACGGCAGTGTCCTTGGCTTTCCAGTTGGCGTCGGGGTTGGCTGCGTACTGGGCGAGCTCGGAGTTGACGTACTGCGAGAAAAGGTGGGTCACCTCCGCCTCGTAGCTGGTGGACAGGCCCTTCACCAGCTCGCATGCCATGCGGCGCCGCGTGTCGCTGTCACTGCCCTCCATGTCCCTGAGTGGGGGATTAGGGCGGATAGCAAGGAGGCAGAGGCGGATGGCGAGAAGAAGGTAAGGAGAGAGGCGTGGGAGAGAGGAGGGGGAGGAGGAGAGTGTGTGGGGGAAGGAGGAAGAGACGAGGTTGGGGAATGGGGTGGGGGAGAAAAGGTTGGGGAAGGGAGGCGGCAGGGAGGATGGGGAGGAGCAGGTAGCAAGCAGGGCTGATGTTGGAAAGCATGGTGCGGCATTCACTGCTTTCCATACCCTTTTTGAGAGAGAGAGCAGGGTGAGGTGGAGCAGGGTGAGGCGGAGCAGGGTGAGGCGGAGCAGGGTGAGGCGGAGCAGGGTGAGGCGGAGCAGGGTGAGGCGGAGCAGGGTGAGGCGGAGCAGGGTGAGGCGGAGCAGGGTGAGGCGGAGCAGGGTGAGGCGGAGCAGGGTGAGGCGGAGCAGGGTGAGGCGGAGCAGGGTGAGGCGGAGCAGGGTGAGGCGGAGCAGGGTGAGGCGGAGCAGGGTGAGGCGGAGCAGGGTGAGGCGGAGCAGGGTGAGGCGGAGCAGGGTGAGGCGGAGCAGGGTGAGGCGGAGCAGGGTGAGGCGGAGCAGGGTGAGGCGAGCAGGGTGAGGCGGAGCAGGGTGAGGCGGAGCAGGGTGAGGCGGAGCAGGGTGAGGCGGAGCAGGGTGAGGCGGAGCAGGGTGAGGCGGAGCAGGGTGAGGCGGAGCAGGGTGAGGCGGAGCAGGGTGAGGCGCAGCAGGGTGAGGCGGAGCAGGGTGAGGCGGAGCAGGGTGAGGCGGAGCAGGGTGAGGCGGAGCAGGGTGAGGCGGAGCAGGGTGAGGCGCAGCAGGGTGAGGCGGAGCAGGGTGAGGCGGAGCAGGGTGAGGCGGAGCAGGGTGAGGCGGAGCAGGGTGAGGCGCAGCAGGGTGAGGCGGAGCAGGGTGAGGCGGAGCAGGGTGAGGCGGAGCAGGGTGAGGCGGAGCAGGGTGAGGCGGAGCAGGGTGAGGCGGAGCAGGGTGAGGCGCAGCAGGGTGAGGCGGAGCAGGGTGAGGCGGAGCAGGGTGAGGCGGAGCAGGGTGAGGCGGAGCAGGGTGAGGCGCAGCAGGGTGAGGCGGAGCAGGGTGAGGCGGAGCAGGGTGAGGCGGAGCAGGGTGAGGCGGAGCAGGGTGAGGCGGAGCAGGGTGAGGCGGAGCAGGGTGAGGCGGAGCAGGGTGAGGCGGAGCAGGGTGAGGCGGAGCAGGGTGAGGCGGAGCAGGGTGAGGCGGAGCAGGGTGAGGCGGAGCAGGGTGAGGCGGCAGCAGGGTGAGGCGGAGCAGGGTGAGGCGGAGCAGGGTGAGGCGGAGCAGGGTGAGGCGGAGCAGGGTGAGGCGGAGCAGGGTGAGGCGGAGCAGGGTGAGGCGGAGCAGGGTGAGGCGCAGCAGGGTGAGGCGGAGCAGGGTGAGGCGGAGCAGGGTGAGGCGGAGCAGGGTGAGGCGGAGCAGGGTGAGGCGGAGCAGGGTGAGGCGGAGCAGGGTGAGGCGGAGCAGGGTGAGGCGGAGCAGGGTGAGGCGGAGCAGGGTGAGGCGGAGCAGGGTGAGGCGGAGCAGGGTGAGGCGGAGCAGGGTGAGGCGGAGCAGGGTGAGGCGGAGCAGGGTGAGGCGGAGCAGGGTGAGGCGGAGCAGGGTGAGGCGGAGCAGGGTGAGGCGGAGCAGGGTGAGGCGGAGCAGGGTGAGGCGGAGCAGGGTGAGGCGGAGCAGGGTGAGGCGGAGCAGGGTGAGGCGGAGCAGGGTGAGGCGCAGCAGGGTGAGGCGGAGCAGGGTGAGGCGGAGCAGGGTGAGGCGCAGCAGGGTGAGGCGGAGCAGGGTGAGGCGCAGCAGGGTGAGGCGGAGCAGGGTGAGGCGGAGCAGGGTGAGGCGCAGCAGGGTGAGGCGGAGCAGGGTGAGGCGGAGCAGGGTGAGGCGGAGCAGGGTGAGGCGGAGCAGGGTGAGGCGGAGCAGGGTGAGGCGGAGCAGGGTGAGGCGGAGCAGGGTGAGGCGCAGCAGGGTGAGGCGGAGCAGGGTGAGGCGGAGCAGGGTGAGGCGGAGCAGGGTGAGGCGGAGCAGGGTGAGGCGGAGCAGGGTGAGGCGCAGCAGGGTGAGGCGGAGCAGGGTGAGGCGGAGCAGGGTGAGGCGCAGCAGGGTGAGGGAGAGCAGGGTGAGGGAGAGGGGGGGATCAACCCCCCCCCGAGACCCCAACACCTCCCCACTCTCCCTCCTCCCACCTCCACCTCCAGATGTGCGCGCTGAGTTGGTTTGTGAGAAATCTAAAAAACCCACGCGTCCCTCCTCCCACCTCCTCCGTCGTCCCACCCCCACCTCCACCCGTTCGCCGGATCCATGAAGCACAATTTGCATCACGGCTGAGCATTCCTCACATTTCCTTACAGAGGGCCTGTGGAGGGGAATCTGAAGGATTCTCAGTGTGGCGCACGTTGTACTCAGCAGATACGACGCAGCCATGTGAGCACACCACCACAACCCTGACTATGCCGCCACCTGAGGTGCCTCAAAGCACGACTCAACACCCACCAGCACACCAACACACGGCACACCAAAAGACATGCCAGCATGCCAGCATGCCACCTCACCACCACCCAGCACACCAGCACACCAGCGCTCACCTGCGGATGTACTCAACAAAGTTCATCTCGAACAGCTCCTCATCCTCGTCCCTCAGCCTGGAATTCGGCAGCACGATCCCCTCGCAGATCTTCCGCATGGTCTCAGGGTCTTTGAACAGCGCGTGGTGCACGCTGCGGCTCACAGTCGTCAGGAACTTGATCGCCACGATGGCCAGGCGGTCGCGCCCGGGCCCCAGCCCCTCGGGGGACTGGGGGAGCTTGATGAGGAGCGTCCACACGTCCGTGACGAAGGTGGGCAGGAAGTCCTTGAACTCCTCCTCGTTCTTCTCCATATAGAGGTTGATGTTCTCGCAGATGGCCGCTTTGAGCTGGTCCAATATGCCCTCCTGAAATGGGGAAAGGAGGGGAAGCACGGAGGGACAGGACGGGGGAAAGGGTTTAGGCACCGGCAGCAAACAAGCCTTGGCAGTCCTCCTCGTTCTTCTCCATGTAGAGACTGATGCTCTCGCAGTTGGCCGCTTTGAGCTGGTTCAGTATGCCCTCCTGGCGGGACGAAACGGATGGAAGGGAGTGCAGGAAGGGGAGCGGGCATAAGGGGGCGGGGGGGGGGGGAAGGGGGGGATCACCAGAAGCAAGCACCGCGCAAGCGAGTCCTTGAACTCCTCCTCGTTCTTCTCCGACTGAATCTCGCGCATAGCAGAGGAGAACATGGAGTTCTCGCACATGGCGGCCTTGAGCTGGTCCCATACGCCCTCCTGGCGGGGGCGAAGGGTGCGGGCCAAGGCGGGGTGGGGGAGAAGTGGGGGGGGGGGGGGGGGGAGGAGGCGGAAGCGGGGTTTGGGGTTCAGGGGTCGGGGTTGGGGAGGGGGAACGGGGGTAGGGCGTGTGGCAAGGGGGGTAGGAGAGCGAGGGGGGGAAGCGCGGGGGGAAGAGGGGGCAAGGGAGGGTTTGACACGAGAGAGAAAAGGGCCAGGAGAATGGAGGGAAGGGGGATGCGGGGAAAGAGGGGGCGGAAGGGGGAAATAGAGGCGGGAGAGAGGGAGCACGTGGAACGTGAAGGTGGCAGGCGGGAGGGAAGGGAACCGGGAAGCTGGTTCGGGGGGGTGGGCTGTTAGGCAGCAAAGGCATCCAGCGAGGGGGGTGCAGCAGAGGAGGAGGAGAATCTGCTGGGTCCCGATTGCCACCGCGCGGGGCTGTGTGGCCGCTTGGGGAAGAAGACAGGGGAGGCGGGAACGAAGGGGTCACGGAGAGTTAAAGAGGGGGGAAGGGGGGGAGGGGGAACGGGAGACGGAGGGGTGTGGGGGGAGAGAGAGGGGGCCAAGGGCGAGAAAGGATCGGGGAGAACGAGGCGCAGAAGTCGGTGGGAGAAGAAATGTGAGCTGCCCTAGAGACTAGAAGCTTCCACGCACCTTCTCGGGGTCCTTCTCGTTCAGCAGCGGATTCTCATAAGTGAGGTACTTATGGAACTCCCCCATCCATTCCTGTAGGTGATCCTCGAAAACTTCGGGCAGCTCTTGCGAGTTGAGCGAAAAAAAGATCCGGCAGATGAGGCGCTGGCAGTTGAGCAGCACGCGGAGGGTCTCGGGCTTGTCCTGATTGGCTGCGATCAGCTGCCCCGTGCTTATAAAGAGCGCCAGTATCGGCGCCACGAACAGATCTAGGCAGTACTTGAGCTCGGCATACAGCTGCGCGGATTTAAACTGGTGCCTGAATCTCTTAAAGATGGAATTCGCGGTTTCGAGGATCCCCAGGAGCACGCCGTAATCCGTTGAAGGCAGCTTCGATACTAGCTCGGGGAGGAGGTTCTCCCACTTGGCGGGGAAATCGTGCGTGCTTATAATGGAGAGCGCCTCGCTGATCTGCGCCTGGATCTTGGGCGGCGCGGAGAGCATGAGCGGCACGATGTGCTCCTTGATCTTCGCCTTCTCCTCGTCCTGGTTGGAATAGAAAATAACGACATGGCAGACGCAACGAGGCAGGAGGAGACTTAGTCTGGGGTTTATTTTTGGGGCGCATAGAAAAAATAAAGCATGAGTGGCACGATGAGGTCCTTGATCCTCGCCTTATCGTCGTTTTGGCTGGAATGCATGATCGCGATACGGCAACGCAACGCCGCAGGAGGGGAATGGATTAACGGTCCAGAATGAGGGGAATGGATTAACGGTCCAGAATGAGGGGAATGGAAGTATGATTCAACGCGCATCAGGTCATTGAAAGCAGAGATAGAGGATCCTTCCATCCATAACGGTTTCTCGCGAATTCGACAGGCCCAAAGCAACCGACGGCGGACGAATCCAGACGTCATTCAGACGGAATCCAGGCGATATCTAAACGAAATCCAAACGAAATCCAAACGGAATCCATACGGAATCTAGACGGAATGTACCTGAATGGGCACATGACCGAGCGGGTCATGCTCGGACGGCGCCCAGTGGTACTTGACGAAGTTCTTGAAGTTGACGGCGGCCGGCTGCAGCACCTGCTCGTCCAATCCGGGCGTCGCGATCAGCGCCAGCACCGTGATGCCGAACCCCGGCTGCGCCGCCGCCGTCTTGAGGAAATTCTCCGCCTGCTTGCGCGGCTCGGGGTCCGGTGCGAGCGTCTGGAGGAAGCACTGCGCGAGCGACTTGAGGCTCTCCTCCGTCGGCTGCATCTCGAACGGTGGTATCTATTTCGTGGTGATGAATGCGAGTGGATCGAGATAAGATGCTCCTGACCTTGGCACAAAGCGTGCGTTGCTGAAGGATGTGCTCGTTGTTTCCTCGCTGAGCTAAATCACTGGAATGGAATGGGCGGATCAAACAAGGCTTGCTATTGGGCCAGAAGAAGGGGTGCGCTGAGGTAGATTCTGTGGAAACTCTACATGGAAACTGGATCAGCTGGATGAAGGTGATAATGCTCGATGATTGATGGAGCATCATGCATGCTGTTCAGAGCGAGGTGAGGTATGTTTCATACTCCATAGGGTCAAGGTTGACGAGTCTGTAGGTACGATACCACAGTGCCATTTAGCCCGAGGTGAGACCCAACCTCAAGAACGTCGAGCTCAAAATATTATGCTGTGAAGTGAAACTGTAGGAAGAATGACACCAGCAGAAAAATGAACGCGCCCCAGTGAACAAAAGAGCCGGAGCGGGAATGGTGTCAGGGATCTGACAGGGAACCTGTAGATTCAGGTGTGATTCAAAACATAAGGGTCTGTCCCAAGCTTACGCTTTCACTCTTATATCCTAGCCAACCTTTTAAAATATTTATTATACCCTTCTGTCTCAGCGAGCATCTCACCCAACCGCAACCAAACGTGAGATGGGGACACGCCCTGAGAAATGTGTACATTTAGTGTGATTTGAATGTGGGATTTGAATTTTTGTGGGATTTGAATTTTTGTGGGATTTGAATGTGGGATTTGAAATTTTGTGGGATTTGAAATGTGGGATTTGAATTTTTGTGCTTGTGTATGATATGTACATTTAGTGCATTTATGTCAAAGAGTGAATTAACGAGTTATATATCGCACCTTCGTATAGGTATTGATTCCATGCTTTTACCGTCATAAGCCGGTTAAAATTTCTTAGAATATAATGTATTTTTGTAAACAACAAAAAAGAATAAGAGTATATATGGGTAAAAGAGAGGAATTTGTTTTGTTCATTAGTGTTCTAGTCAGTTTCCTTATCCAAACCAGCTCGTGTGACGCATTTTTCCATGGCTGCCAGCATCTCGGTCATGCCATCTGGCTTCCCGCCTGCATCCAGTCAGCTTTTGCGAACAATCTCAGCCACACCCAGCCACCATGCTCTTTCGTGAAGCTGGTTACTTCGTCGCAGATCTCTCGCTTACTGGCTTCCTCGCATAAGCATGGAATCTGCTCCACGGGCGTTCTTGGGCGAGCATCCCACGTCCCACTTGTCTTCAGAATTCGATTTTCTGCATTCCCAGCTATCTCGTGACTGGTCTGGTCTGGTCTCATTGCTGCTTCCATTCAAGCTAGGCTATCAAATATACGGCCTTCTAGCTCCGGCAGGGAAGACCTAGGCTCGTATTTAGCTTTCTAAACAAAGGAAGCTATCCCGCGCTCATCGCGTAATGGCTGCCACCAGCTCCGTCGCAGCTGCCGCGATGGCCGGCACGAGCGCGCCGATGGCTGCTGTCACGCGGGCCGTAGCCGGCTCGCCGTTTGCCTCGTCGGCGCTTCCTCCTGCCAGTGCACTCCCTTCAGCCGGCCTCTCCGCGGTGCTCGCTCCGCAGCAGCTGCAGAGCCAGGAGCAGAGGGGAACCGCGAGCCATGCCGGTCGGAGGAGCATCGCGACAGCTGCTAAGTCCTCGTACGTCTCGCGTCTTGCGACTTGGTCTCGCTAGAGTTTAGGGCGAAGGTTCCGCTCGCTGCTCGTCGGTTTGCTGGACAAGCATGCCGGTCGGAGGAGCATCGCGACAGCTGTGAAGTCCATGTGGAATGTCCGTGCAGACTAAGTTGAATGTTAACAGATTCGTTCGACAGCTATTATTCATAAAACCAAAACTCCCTGACGCTTAAGGTGAATGATCAGTTGTTGGCTCTCAAAATAGACGGCAGCTAACGACGCTCAGCAGGACTGGCCGCTAACAGTCTCTCTTTCATCCGTCAATCAGGCGATTCTTGACTGGTCAGTTGGTTTGGCCACACCACCAGAGCTCGCTCGTCTGGTAAACCTGGTTCTAGTCTGCTGTAGAGGAGGTTTGTTCAGGCTAGTGAACACGGGCTCAGCAGCCATGAGCAGGAACCTCACACCTTCTTGCGACGCAGCTTCGTGCTGACGAGCTCGTGAGGCCAGTTTCACTCTGGCATTGCGTATAGTCCAACCATCCTTCCCGTCCAGCCATCATCTTTCCCCGTGTCCGTCGCTGGCCCCTACTCCCCCTCCCACTCCCTCCTCCCCCCTCCCCACCAACCACCCCCGGTCCTTCCTTCCGCGCATCAGGAAGGCGGAGGCTCCGCTGGACGTGCGCGCGTTCAAGGCGGAGCACGGGGAGGCGGAGCTGGAGGCGGACCCCGCGAGGCTGTGGGAGCGGTACGTGGCGTGGCTGTACACGGACGACGCGCTGGGGCTCGAGCTCGATATCAGCCGCATGGGGGTCACGGACGCCTTTGTCGAGGCCATGGAGCCCAAGGTGAGGCGCGAGGCCCCTTGACGCACTTGCATGGGAGCCTGGATGAGCTGGAGAGAGCGGCATGGCCCCAAACGTACCGCCTTCTGTCCCACCCCCCACCCCGCTCTCCCCCCTCCTCTCTCTCCGTCGCTCGAGTTCGCAGCGGCGTTCAAGGCACTGGACGAGATGGAGAAAGGGGCTATTCCAACCCGGACGAGAGCCGCATGGTGGGGCCCTAATGGCCAATGCAACCCTTCCTATCCCCCTCCCCTCCTCCCCTCTCCCCCCCCTTTTCCCCTCCCCCCCCCCCCTCTTTTCCCCTCCCCCCCCTCCCTTCCCTCCCCCCGTCCCCCCGTCCTCTCCCTCTCGCTGCAGTTCGCGGCGGCGTTCAAGGCGATGGACGAGCTGGAGAAGGGCGCCATTTCCAACCCGGACGAGCGGCGCATGGTGGGGCACTACTGGCTGCGCAAGCCGCAGATCGCCGCCAACCCCACGCTGCGCAAGGAGATCGAGGAGACCATCGACGCCGTGGACGCCTTCGCCAAGGGCGTGGTCGATGGCACGGTGGGTGGGAGGGGGGGCGCGGTTGGGAAGGGTTGAGGGGGGTTGGGAAGTGTCGTGGGGTGCCTCATATCTCGAGGAGAGGAGGAGACCGTCGATGCTGTGGACGCCTTCGCCAAGGGCGTGGTCGATGGCTCCGTGGGTGCGAGACCCTGATGTGGGAGGCTCATCGAGGGGTTGAGAGGGATGGGGAGGGATTGGGACCAGTGATGCAGGATGAAAGGGAGCTACCTGACCCGCTGTCAATTGGTTTTGTGCTTTCCGTTTTTCCACCCTCCCCTTCCTCCGTCCCATTTCCGCCTATGTGCGAAGCACTTCTTCCCGTATTCGTCTGACCCCCTTGCTCAATCACTCGCCTCGCCTCCTCCCGTTTCCCTTCACTTTTCTCCCTCCTCCCCCCTCACCCCACTCTTTCACCCCTATCAACCCCCCGTCACACGCCATCAACAGATAAAGCCCCCTCCATGCCCAGCCGGTCGGTACACTCAGGTGCTATCTGTGGGCATCGGAGGCTCGGCGCTCGGCCCTCAATTCGTCTCCGAGGCTCTTGCAGGCACTGACCCTCCGCTGCAGGTATGGTGCCAAGCCTGAGCTGCAGGTACGGTGCCAATCCGTATGGACGAGCAAAACGTCCGTTTCCTAGTGAGAGTCTTTTAAGTGGCCTGCGGAGTGGTCTACAAAGGAAGCAAATCACCCCTCGCCTCTCGTCTCGACTGCTCCTGTATTCCAAGCGAGCAATGGAGGGTCTGGCATAACGCGTCCCTTTCAATGCTCGCCTCTCCATCTCCTCTCCTTTGCTCCCCCCCGTCTCCTCTCCCCTCCCCCAGGTGCGGTTCGTGGACAACACGGATCCGGCTGGCATCGACCGCCAGCTGGACCAGATCGGAGCAGAGCTGTCCTCCACACTCGTGCTCGTCATCTCCAAGGTGCGCGCTCTTTGCCAAGCCAAGCTGCCCCCTCCTCCACGCTCCCTCTCTTCATTTCATCTCATCGCTATGGTGAGAGCTCTTTGCCAAGCCAAGGTGCCCTCTCCTCCACGCTCCTTCTCGTCATCTCCATGGTGAGCCACTACTACTCTTTCTTCAATAGCATCTCCGTGTTGACCCAAACGACCCACACCTCTCACACCCCTGGCGTGCCTCTCAAGTCGCTGCCGCACAGCGGCTTGTTGGAATTGCAGGGGGGGCTCTGAGAAAAGCGTTTTGAATCTTGCACTCTTCTCGATATTGCTCTCCTCCCCTCCCCCCCACGCCCCTCCCCCTCCCCCTCCCCCTCCCCCGCCTCCATTCCCTCTCACCAGTCGTTGCTTCAGAGTGGCGGCACACCCGTGACCCGTAATGGCCTGCTAGAGACCCGTCTGGGACAAGGGCCTTGACTTGGCCCGGCAGGGCGTGGCCATCGACACAAGAGAAGCCACATCTTCCCATCCCACCTCTCACACCCCTCCCATCTCACCCCCATGCGTCTGCAGAGCGGCAGCACCCCCGAGACGTGCAACGGGCTGCTGGAGGAGCAGCGGGTGACCCGCGAGAAGGGGCTGCCCTTCACACCCTTCCCGCCATCTCTCCCTCGCCCCCCCCCAACCCCCGCCACTCCCCCCTCCTCCATCCCCTCCCTCCCCCATTCGCAGAGCGGCGGAACCCCAGAGACGCGCAACGGGCTGTTGGAGGTGCAGAGGGTGTTCCGGGAGAAGGGGCTGGACTTCGCGCGGCAGGGCGTGGCCATCACGCAGAGGGGGTCGCTGCTGGACGAGACGGCGCGCATGGAGGGGTGGCTCGCGCGCTTCCCCATGTTCGACTGGATCGGAGGGCGCACGTCCGAGGTCTCGGCCGTGGGGCTGCTCCCTGCTGCCTTGCAGGTGGGCTAAGCTCATTGACTCCAAGGCCTGGTGCTCCAGGTGGGCTTTAGCTGTTGGTTTAGCTGCTTATGCGTACCTGCTTGCTGTTCCTGCGGCCGTTTGCTGCTCTCCTTCTCCTGCACTCATCTCGGCAAGGCACAGCTCCCATGCTCACTCGGTATTCCCATGCTGCTGTTTGGGCCTTGGGATCGTTTCGTATGTTGCTGTTGTGACGGTGCACACATTTGCATCTCTCTTTGTGTATTTCCGCATGACTGTGTTCGCCTGTGCCTGTATGCATGTGTATGCTTGTGTGCTTGTGTGTGCGCGTGTGCACCAGGGCATTGACATCCGTGAGATGCTGCGAGGAGCGGGCATCATGGATGAGTCTACCCGCATTCACAAGGTCAGAAACACGCCATGCCATCCCATGCCGTGCTTTGCCATGCCACGCCATGCCATGCCATGCCGTGCTTTGCCTGTTGTTTCCGTGTTTGGTCTGAATCGTGCACCATTTTTGAGTCGACTCAAAAATCACATGCCGTGCTTTGCCTGTTGTTTCCGTGTTTGGTCTGAATCGTGCACCATTGCTTCTCATGCAGTGCTCAACGTAATGCCGCTCAGCAGCCAACTCCTTTCAGCCACATACTTCCTTCCCCCCTTCGGCCCATTTCCTTCCCACCAATCTCTGTTCACATTGAATGGACTTAACTGTCACCTCGCCACTTTCTGCCTCCCTCCTTGATCCCTTCCTCGCTCCCTCCTTTATCCCTTCCTCGCTCCCTCCTTGCCATACTTGCCTGTCCCATCTCCCTCCCCCACCCCCTCCCTCCCTCCCTCCCTTCCCTCGCATATGCTTCTCCTGGTCCCTCAGATTCGCAGCAACCCAGCGGCTCTGCTCGCCCTCTGCTGGTACTGGGGATGCGACGGCATTGGCGCCAAGGTGAGCCAGTCAGCTTTTTCAGCTCATGCACCGCTTGCGGTCTGCATGTGGCGAGATAGGCTCTGCTTCAAGCCCTGCTGCAATCTGCAAGCAACCCAGCGGCTCTCCTCGCCCACTGGCAATCCTCTTGTGCCCGGAACATGGTGGTGCTGCCCTGCAAGGTCAGCCTCCTTCTCTTCACCCGCTACCTGCAGCAGCTCATTGCGTTGCACTCATGGCCCGCTGACAGCACCCCTGCGCTGCACCCTGCCCCCCTGCCTGCCACACACTCTTCCCCCCCCTCCCCCCCCCAAGGACATGGTGGTGCTGCCCTACAAGGCCAGCCTGCCTGCTGCTTTGTAACCTGCTTGAACACGGTAACCGGTGCTGCTGCAATGTAGCCTTTCTGCACTCTGCAACCCGTCTACCCTCCCCCAGGACATGGTGGTGCTGCCCTACGAGGCCAGCCCGCTCCTCCTCAGCCGCCACCTGCAGCAGCTCACAGCTTGGCACTGGCGCCCTGCTCTTTGCACACTCTTACCCTCCGCCATGCTGCACCGTGCCCCCCTGCCTGCCGCTGGCTATTGCCATTGCCCCTCCTCCAGGACATGGTGGTGCTGCGCTACAAGGACAGCCTGCTGCTCTTTGCATGGCGCTGATGCACTGCTGACAGCACCCCTGCGCTGCCCCTGCCCCCTGCTTGCCACACACCCTGCCCCCTTGCTCCCCTCCCGCAGGACATGGTGGTGCTGCCGTACAAGGACAGCCTGCTGCTCTTCAGCCGCTATCTGCAGCAGCTCATCATGGAGTCGGTGGGCAAGGAGTTTGATCTTGATGGCAAGCGGGTAAGCCTCACTGTCTGAGATATTTCAAGAGCCCACCACTTGAACTGCCTTGACAGTCTTCCCGCAGCAGCTCATCATGGAGTCTGCGGGCAAGTCTTACCTTTGAGGCGCCTTAGAAGCCAACCTTGGGAAAGCCTACCTGCAGCAACTCATCATGACGTTGGGCGGGTAAGAGCTTAACCTCGATGCCAAGCGGGTACGCTTCGCCTTTCCGGCGTAAAAGGGGGGGAAAAGAAGACGCAGTCTTTTGAGGCACGTCATATACCTACATTCTGGGGCCCCTTAAAGGCCTACCTGCAGCAGCTCATCATGGAGTCAGTGGTGGGTGAGAAGAGCATATCTACAAGCAGTTACTAACAGACAAAGCGTGAGACCCCGCACAATTTTCTTCGGTCCTGCGCGATCTTGTCGCGCAATTATTATCCTCCCTTGTTACATAAGTTTTCTTGTTATCTACCCTCATTCGCAGTCTGCGCCTTCTCTCACCCCGTTCACAACTCCCTCCACCCCTCACTGTTTGCCGGCGCGGTGCACTGTGTGCTGCGCACGGGTAGATCAGGGGCTCACGGCGTACAGCAATGCCACCTCTCTCCTTCCAACCGCATCTAGCCTCAACCTCTGAAAATCCCATTCACTTTCTCACGGTGTTGTGTGCAGTGTCCTGTTCGCTGTCTGCAGGTGAACCACGGCGTCACATTGTACGGCAACCCGTTGTTACCCCTTCCAACCATGTCCCACCCCTTTCTGTGCACTCCTCTTTGACCTTCACACTTGTCATTGTGAGCAGGTGAACCAGGGCCTCACGGTGTACGGCAACAAGGGCAGCACGGACCAACACGCGTGAGTGCCTCAAGGATTCACGGATGCGAGGGGATGTGGTTGGGGGCGGGGCGGGTGGGTGTGTGGGTGTGTGGGTGTGTGTGTGTGTGGATGTGTGTGGGTGTGTGTGTATGTGTGGGTGTGTGGATGTGGGCGTGTGCGGGGGGGGGGGTGTGGGTGTGTGGGTGTGTAGGTGTGTAGGTGTGTGGGTGTGTGGGTGGGTGTGTGGGTGTGTGTGTGGGTGTGAGCGTGTGTGCATGTGCGCGCGTGTGTGTGTGTGTGAAGGGGGGGGGGGAGGGGAGGGGTATCCTTGCCACTGCATTTGACCACGTTCTTCCCTTTGTTACAACCACGTCAACAACTACATCCAGCAGCTGCGCAAGGGCGTGCCCAACTTATCTTTTCACTCTCCTCCTCTCTCCCCCCCTCTCCCTTTCCTCCCACCATCTGTGTGTGCCCCCCACGGTGCCGGTGTTCACAGCTACATCCAGCAGCTGCGCGAGGGCGTGCCCAATTTCTTTGCCACGTTCATCGAGGTCCTCAAGGACCGCCAGGGCGGCAGGGACTGGGAGCTGGAGCCCGGTGTGACGTGCGGGGACTACCTCTTTGGCATGCTGCAGGTGGGATACGGGAGGGGGGGGTGCAGGTGGGATACGGGAGGGGGGGGTGCAGGTGGGATACGGGAGGGGGGGGTGCAGGTGGGATACGGGAGGGGGGGGTGCAGGTGGGATAGGGGGAGGGGGGGGTGCAGGTGGGATAGGGGGAGGGGGGGGTGCAGGTGGGATACGGGAGGGGGGGGTGCAGGTGGGATACGGGAGGGGGGGGTGCAGGTGGGATAGGGGGAGGGGGGGGTGCAGGTGGGATACGGTAGGGGGGGGTGCAGGTGGGATAGGGGGAGGGGGGGGTGCAGGTGGGATAGGGGGAGGGGGGGGTGCAGGTGGGATAGGGGGAGGGGGGGGTGCAGGTGGGATACGGGAGGGGGGGGTGCAGGTGGGATACGGGAGGGGGGGGTGCAGGTGGGATAGGGGGAGGGGGGGGTGCAGGTGGGATACGGTAGGGGGGGGTGCAGGTGGGATAGGGGGAGGGGGGGTGCAGGTGGGATAGGGGGAGGGGGGGTGCAGGTGGGATACGGGAGGGGGGGGTGCAGGTGGGATAGGGGGAGGGGGGGGTGCAGGTGGGATACGGTAGGGGGGGGTGCAGGTGGGATAGGGGGAGGGGGGGTGCATGTGGGATAGGGGGAGGGGGGGGTGCAGGTGGGATAGGGGGAGGGGGGGGTGCAGGTGGGATAGGGGGAGGGGGGGGTGCAGGTGGGATAGGGGGAGGGGGGGGTGCAGGTGGGATAGGGGGAGGGGGGGTGCAGGTGGGATAGGGGGAGGGGGGGGTGCAGGTGGGATAGGGGGAGGGGGGGGTGCAGGTGGGATAGGGGGAGGGGGGGGTGCAGGTGGGATAGGGGGAGGGGGGGGTGCAGGTGGGATAGGGGGAGGGGGGGGTGCAGGTGGGATAGGGGGAGGGGGGGGTGCAGGTGGGATAGGGTGAGGGGGGGGTGCAGGTGGGATAGGGTGAGGGGGGGGTGCAGGTGGGATAGGGTGAGGGGGGGGTGCAGGTGGGATAGGGGGAGGGGGGGGTGCAGGTGGGATAGGGGGAGGGGGGGTGCAGGTGGGATAGGGGGAGGGGGGGGTGCAGGTGGGATAGGGGGAAACGACGGGCTGCAGGGGAGATTCGGGGTGAGGTGCTCACAGACTGACAGAGCGGCAGGGAGTGGGGGAACAGGAGCCAGGGGTGACGTGCAAGGACTACCTGCTTGGCATGCTGCAGGCGAGCAAGGGGAACTGGAGTGCAGGGCGGATAGGGAGGTGCCCGGCCAATTTGCCACGTTCATTGAGGTGCTCACTGCTCACTGACCGCCAGAGCAGCCGCGACTGCGAGCTGGAGTCTACCTTGTGGGGGGATGACTTGTGGGGACTACCTTTTCGGCATGCTGCAGGTGGGGAAAAGGAAGCGGAGCGGGGTTGGGGGAGGGGGTGTTGGTATGCTACAGGGGGGAGTGGGTTGTGCTCACGGACCAGCAGAGCGGCGTGGGGGTTTCAGCAAGAACGTTTTAGCACGAAATAGCTATTGCTTTTTAAAGTTCAACCTGATACATCGCCTGTTGCATCCTCACTCACTAGCGCCCTGATCTGGGAGGTTCGACATTGCAGCTCGGATTCTCGTGAGGTAAGCTAGAATCTGTGCTTAAAGCCCGTGGCCCAAATTGCGAGGCGCGACCTTCAAACGCACTGCGTTTGAAAGTCGCGTTTTCGTGGGTGTAGATGGGGGTAACGTGACTCGCGTCACTCGGGGCTGGCTTTCAAGTTCAGCGCGGAACGTATTTTGGGACACCAAGTGCCTCGCGTTTTTTAGCCGTCCAATATTTGTTGATTTCCATCTAACGGCGCGCAAGTAAAGTGCTTCCCCCAGTCAATCGAAATGTAATCTCAGCCGTCGCACTGCCTGCTTGCAAATCGGACGATCTACGACAAATGACGAATTCGCGACATGAAATACCCTCACGAGTTTCCTGTGTATTTCGTCCAGGCCGAGGCTCACAGTTCATACGCAGTGCGTATGAACAATTTGGGCCGCGGGTTTTAAACTTGATCGAATAGCTAAGACGTGGGGGGATTAGGTCGTGAGATGCGTGTTAGGGTTTCGTAAGTTGTGTGGTGGATGGGTTTGGTTTTCTAGATGCGGTGGGGTTTGATGCGGTTGGGAGCGTGGGAGGGGTTGGAAGAATGTTTGGGGGGTCAAAAGTTGGAATCGCGAATTCGCGAGGCCACGGATGGCTTCGCCGTGTCATCGCGAATCACGAAGAAGAAGAAGAATCGGAAGAAGAAGAAGAAGAAAAAATCAATCGTGCTTTTTTGTCCGGGCTGCCCCGAAAATTTTCCCCCAGCGTTACGCGAATTTCAGGTAAATTCACAAACGCGAATTTACGCTTACGAATTTACGCAAAACGCTGGGGGACCCCAGCGAATTTTCCCACTTAGGTGCAAGGGAGACTTCTGCTCAACGCCGTTCCACCCTCTACCCCCCCGCCTCTCCTCCCTGGCAGAGCAAGCGCTCGGCCCTGTATGCGAACAAGAGGGAGTTCGTCACGCTGACCATCAGAGACGTGGATGCAGATCTCCCTCTCCCCCACTCCTTTGCACCGTTTTCAACCCTCCCCCAGGGCACTCGGTCCGCCCTGTACTCGAACAAGCGGGAGTCGATCACTTTGAGCATCAAGGACGTGGATGCGGCCACAGTGGGCGCCATCATCGCTCTCTATGAGCGTGCCACGGGGCTGTATGCGTCGCTCATCAACGTGAACGCGTATCACCAACCAGGTGAGTGTTGTCTGAAATGGAGGAACATGCTGTTATCTAGCGAGGGACAGGGTCATCAACATGCGCTGTACTTATTTGGCCATGTCTCATGCCCCATGCTCCATGGCCCATGCTCCATGCCCCATGCTCCATGCCACATGCCCCACGCCCCACGCCCCACGCCCCATGCCCCATGCCCCACGTGCTGCACTGTTGGCAGGAGTGGAAGCGGGCAAGAAGGCAGCAGCTGAGGTGCTGGCGCTGCAGAAGAGAGTGCAGGCAGTGATCAATGACGCGAGGTGAGATCAATGACGCGAGGTGAGGTCAATGACTCGAGGTGAGGTCAATGACGCAAGGTGAGGTCAATGACGCGAGGTGAGGTCAATGTCGCAAGGTGAGACCAATGCTGCGAGGAGAGGAGTTGGTGAGAGTGCAGATGGTGTTCGGTGGTGCCAGGTGGGCTGGTTGGAGGGAGAGAAGAAGAGTGGGGGTTAGGGAGAGGGGAGGGTTTGGGGGGAGAAGGGTAGTTGGTATGATGCCAGGTGGGGTGGCTGCTGAAGTTGCAAGGGTGGACTTGAAGGTTGAATGTGCAATTCTCTTGTGATTCATTGGTTTGGCCGCTAAACCACATGACAGTCACTACGGTATTCTATGAATTGCCACTCATTGTCACATACTTGCCTCTCCGTTTTCCCACCTGCAAGAATGTTTGGTTTTTGAGAGTTTTCATCAATGAACTGTCACTCAATTTCGTTGTCATGATCATACATGCCTCTTCATCTTCATCTTCCCTTGGGCAGCTGCAAGGATCCTGTCGAAGCTCTCACCATCCAACAGATTGCCAAGCGAGCACATGCAGAGGCACAGGTGAGCATGCAGAGGCACGGGTGAGTGGGCATGTGCAGTGCTGCACTAAGGGTTTAATGTAGCAGCATATAGTGCATGTTCATAAGACACATTCACTTCTGGCAGCTGCATAAAAAACATGAATACAAGCTCGCAGCAGGCATGTGCAGAGTTGTGAGGCAGCATGCTCTAACAGGGGCCTCTGTAGGTGGTTCTGATGTGGTTCGGCATTAGTTGTCTAAATGTTGCATTTCACCCTTCGGCAGTGCGGCTGATAGATACATCCCGTCTGACATCATGCACTCCCGTGCCTACAGATTGAGACCGTATACAAGATCATCCGGCACATGGCAGCCAATGACAGGGCCCTTTTGATTGGATCGGACATCAACACACTCACGGTGCTTGCGGAAGAATGCCCTCCAGATTCTTAGGTGTCCTATATAGATTGTAGGGCTTCATGTTTTTTAACCTTTCCATAACTCCTGTCCCTGTGTTTAAACATTGAGGTTCACTGTCAAATGGTTTGCACTCCCATCGCACCCCAGGCATCTAGTTCTGGTCTTGGCTGTCGACCAATCTAAAGAATTCGGAAAGGGATGATGCCATTTGTACAGTTGCGTTGCCACGAAGCACACTTGTTGCTGGTTGATTCATATGATTGGCCGAGTTAAACCTTACCCAAGGAATAGGCTAGCCAGAAACGGTAAATGAAGGACACGTTGACTGGGATACTGAATGCTTGGACCCTCTGTCGTGAGAGCCTGTAACGGGCTGGCTCTTTGTTGACGAAATTCCCATTGAAGCTCCGTGATGTTGATCAAGTCAATCTATCGTTGAATGGACGAGAGTACAAAGTGACCTAGTTCACCCTTCAAGCTGTAGCTTGCTTCAAGAAGGCGATCAGATCCGCTCTCTCCTGAGGCTTCTTGAGACCTGGGAAGACCATCTTGGTGCCGGGAATGTACTGCGATGAGAAAAACAGTTGGATGATAGATCAGAATAGAGAGGCGCTAGTGAAGATCGATCAATGGATCTGCGAGAAAAAGAGAACTGGGAGCCAGAACGGAGGAGCTAAGATCCGGGCGACCCACGACAGCCTACCTTCTTAGGGTTCAAGAGGTAGTCGTAAAGGGTCTCCTCGCTCCAAAGAACTGCAGCGTTCTTATTGGCATTCGAGTACGAATAACCCTCGATGGTTCCAGACTGCCTGCCGAAAAGCCCAGCCAGATTTGGGCCTGCAAATGAAGATGCCATGATGTTCGCGTAAGGCTCGCTCTTCGATCCAGCAAAACGACAAAATACTTCCTCCTAGCCTGATCGTCCTACCTTGCTTGTGTCCACCACCCTTCTCTGCCACGTGGCACTGAGCGCACTTGGTCTTGAAAATCTTAGCTCCGACGTCGGGGTTACCAGCCGGGGCTTCTGCGAAGGTAGCCATGGCTGAATACCTCACAAGGTATCAAAACGAGCTAGAAAGCTAGCTGACGGGAGATGCGAAGAACGAGCCGTTAGCGCGGACAGACGGTTGGTGGCTAAGGTAGGAGGCAACAACCAAAAAAGAGCTGTGAGGGTGGTTGGTGGGGGAAAGGCAGAGGACAAGGCCAAATGCTTTTCTGTTCCTGGCCTCGTTTGAACCACATGCTGGTCATTTCCTGCCCCAGCTCAAGCGCTGAGGGGCCAGCTCAAACTCACCCCCTTCAAGGGCACAGCAGGAAGGGGAAGGTTGTTTGGCGGCGCTCGGCGCTCGGATGCTGGCCGTTAGATGGACAGGGGGAACTCCCGATCACAAGCTCAACTCCACGGTTTGCGGAGAAATTTTGCCAGCGAAGCACGCGGCGAAGTTTCATAACATCAATCTAGCTGGATGTCCTGGCTGTTGTGCTCAAACAAAAAGCTCAATACACGACCAAACGTGATTGAGGAACATACAATATAGTACTCAAATTAGTTCCACACACTAGTGTTTGCGACCGACGCAAGACCGACAGATGACAAGCAGGTTCTATGAAGAAAAATGAAGCACAAGAGCACAATCTGGGCTTGAAACGAATCGCAATGTCACAAAGGGCTTTACAAAATCAGGATCCTAGTTTGTTGAACATTAATAATTTACAACAAAGCAATGCAAACGGTCCTGCACTGAGGTTAACTAGAAGGGCAGGAGATTCAATGAAAACAAACCATTTCGAAAACCATAGTGCCCTGCTATGACTCCAACAGATGTCCTCAATTCTTGGGCTTCAAGGCAAAGGATTGTCTGGGGGGAAATAAGTGCAGTTCCACCAGTAGGTGTAGCTGCTGTAGGTGCACTGGCGCGGGCTGGCACTCCAACAGGAAGAGGGCGCTTTGCAGGTCCCTGCACCACAGGAAACGCCACTGCAGCACATGCACTGGCTGTAGCACGAGTTGTAGTTGTTGGTCCGTTGAGTGGTAGTCCCCCCAAGTGTAGCCGCCGTATCAGTGCACTCTTGCTGGCATGCATTATCCCGGTACTTGCAGCAAGGACCCGTGACGTTACCCATCATTATACTGCAATCTGAAGTGGCGGGAAACGGCCAGGTGGGATAGGGGCAGATGGCATAAGTGCAGCCATAGCCAGCGAGAGGAGCCAGGCCCATGCGGTTGAAGCAGGCGCTGACGCATCCTCCGGCACAAGGCTGGTCTGCTACTACTGGAACGGCGAAGTTACAGAGGGCATCGCAGTACGATGGGTAGGTGACCAAATCAGATCCGCACACAGAGAGAGACGTTGCGCAGCCACAGTCAATGGCACCGATCTTGCCTATACAGGGGATGATGAGGTTGGTGCCAGCGACAAGAGGAGCCGATGCATTGGCGATGAAATTGGCAGCTGCGATGGCAACAGGAGAGATGGAGGTGGACGTGCAGCGAGGCACGTAGATGGATGAGATGTCAGCGATGGTTTCGTCGGTGCGGACGGTGTGGATGGTGTAGGACACGTTGGGTGCTCTCTGCATAGTTGTCAGGATGGGTGAGTCGATGCAGACCTGCTGGCCAATGGCAAGGTAGGGAGCCTGGCACTGCAAGGGGTAGGTGGGAGGGGAATAAGAATGAGGCGGAAAGAGGTAAGGAGCATGGCACTGGAAGGGGGACATGGGGAAGTGGATCTCATTGTAACGGGATATTTGATGGCAGTGATAGAATGCAGGTGGCAACGATATACGAGTAACATACTATTAGGCATCCAAATATGAAGGCACCCGAGAGGTGGATAGTTTAAAAACTACCAACTAGAGCTTGAATAACTCTATAAACATACCTGGATGCCGGGGTTGATGGCGAGGAACATGGACATGGTGAGGTTGGCTCCATTCCAAATAGAGGGGCATGTGTCGCCCTGCATCACACGATAGAAGCCCGTGCAGTTGATGGTCGTCTGGTTGAAGAGATAGGGGGGAATAAGTAGGGGAAGGGGGGTGGGGGAGGGGGAGTGGGGGGGACAGCGGAGAGCACAGAAGGGAGGAGAAAAAATGAGGCGCTGGATTCATGTCACTTGCGACTTAGGGCAAACGATTAAGGGGGGAGAGAGAGAGAACAGAAGCTGGCTGGTGCTCGGTACTTACAGCGGATGATTTTGGTGCCACACAGACGTAGGATCCAACAGTGAGGGTGCTGCTGCAGTTGAGACCCGGGTTGAGGCTGCACACACGAGAAATATGAAGATTTAGGTGGGTAGGAAAGGGAATGAGCTAGGGGACGAAGGTGGGCGGAAGGAAAACTTAACATACTGAACAAGAAGGGTGGGAGGAAGGTGGACGGCAAGTGGGAAGCCTAAGGTCAGGGAAAATCAAAGGAAGCAGGAGGCACTTACGTCACAAAAGTTGATGTGCTGATAATATATTTAGTGGCGAGTGAAGCGCACGTGTCTCCAATGAGCACCGCAACGCTTTGCCCACATTGTACAGCAGACGATGTAGTCGATGCCGGAATCATTTCAAGACAAATCTGCTGCGACTTGAACAGGCGCTTGCAGGATAAGCCGGGGTTGTTCGTGGCGAGTGCAGTTAGCGAACCGTTGAAGAAATTATTCGCTATAGTGTAGCAGGTGTCTGAAGGTCGGACAGTGTATGTGGTCGTGCAATAAGAGGATAAGGAAGTCACAGATCCAGATACAGTAAGCGCAATCCCAGGAGGAAGGTATTCTGTAACGGAGCAGTTGATAAACGTGTTGAGAGCGGTTAGGGTGGAGGTCGAAATCCCGAAAGCTGTCGCGACCGTCGTGCAGTTGTCGCCAGGGAGGGTAACGTAGGATTTCGCGAGCCCAGCGGCAGGCATGCACGTTGGCGAACCGTCCACGGCAGCGCCGATGGCGTAACCCGATGCGCACGCGCAGGTGTACGTCCCGTCGCCCACATCTGAGCATGTTCCGCCGCCGCAGGGATTCACAAGGGCAGCCAAGCACGGATATCGCGGCACGCATTTTGACGTGGGGACGCCCAGCACCTCAACGAAAGTCGTGAGCGCGCTGCAGTTGCACCGCGGGATTCCGCCGCTCATGTAGCAACTCCCCCCGCCGCAAGGGTTGATCATACCCGTGCACGCCGTCGAAGTCTGCGTGGTTGTCTTGAGGGAAGAGTCGGTGGATGAACCAATCAGCAGCGAGGACGTCGGGTCGCTAAAAGACGCAACCGTCGCGGTGCTAGTACTGGTCGTGGTGCTGGTCGTGCTCGTGGTTGTATCGATGGAGAGAGTCGAGGCGAAGAGCGACGACGAGAGGTCGTCCACTTTGTTGATGTTCCACTTGCCACGCTTGTCGGACGAGAAGCGCGCCGGCTGCTGCCCCGATGGGAAGTAGACGGGGTACATGGCGGGGGTTCTGCGGGGAAACGCGGGAAGCGAGGAGAGGTGGGGGAAGGGGACGACGGTAGGGAGAGTTTAGGTGAGAAGAGTGGCGCTTGATGCAACGGGGAAGAGGAGGAAACAATATGAGAGGTGCGAAACACCTTCTCGGCGCTATTAGCAGAAAAAACTTTGCCGCGGCTGCCGTTCAGAGGTGACCGTCTCGAACGACAAACGGCGTCAACAGATTTCTGCCTTGATAAACGCGGCGCACAACTTACGAGAGGATCCCGCATTTCCCGCGCACGTCGGGCGACATCGTGAGGTACATGTAGCCGTGGTCGCCCCACGTAGCAAACCACGAGTTCTTGATTATCCAGTAGCTTCCTTTCAGATCCGGCCCCGTGTAGTTGAATCCAACCACCACCACCGCGTGGTTCACCTCCGTCGTGCACAGCCCGTTGTAAATGTTGAGCGTATCTTGGCTCTTGTACATCTGGTGGGAAGAGTAAGCGGCCAGAAAGCAGGTTGGGGAAGGACGTGGCTAGTAGCTGACGGTCCTGAGGGGCAGGGCGTCCAGGAGCGAAGTCGAGACGTCACTCTTGCTGGCAATGGGCGCGAGGCAGGCACCAAACGAAGGAAGGGGGAAGCTTATTGAGCGGGCACCAGGTAAAGCCCGGCAGGTGAGCCCTGACAGCTTTACGCGAGAAGGCCCAGCGCAAGGGGAAGCGGGGTTTTTGAAGGGATATTAGGAATGCGTAGATGGGGAGCTTACCGCGAAGTCTGGAGTCGACGCGCTGAGAAATGCGACGACCGGCTGCTTCGAGACGGCCTTCATGAGCGCCATGCGGTTGAACGCTGGCACCAGCTCCCACCCCGTGATTTGCGCCGTGGACGGCATGGTTGTGTCGAGCAGACACGTGTCAGAATCGTACGCCAGGTACGGGTAGTTGGTGTTGGAGGTGATTCCGCCGTTGAAGAGCACGTAGGAAAACGCCCAGTCGGGCCAGCCGCCCAGGCAGCACTGCTTCGTCGCACAGTCGCACACCTGCTGCGGCGACAGCGGATCTGCGGCGGCGTTTTTGGCAATCGCCCACATCATGGAGATAGAGTCGACGGCTGCGATTGCCCAACAGCTTGAGCACTGCGAAGGAAGGCGATGAGGGAGAAGGAAAGTCACCGAGATCAGCTTTAGCTTTGGAATGGAGGTTCCACGCGAACAACGGCGTCAGCTATTTTTGGGATGCCTGAACAGCAAGTAAGGCGGGAGGGAGATAAGGAGCAAGGACGCATTCCGCCTGGAAAACGAGAGACATGGTTAGACCCTAATCTCCATGTAAGACAAGAAGGGGAGTTGAAACGGAAAGCAAGCACGTGGCAGTAGCTCTGTTGAACTGTTAATCCACCTGTTGTCCAGTAGCTCACTCTCTCGTGACGCAGCGTTGAGCTGGGAGAGCAACTCACCGAAAACTGAGTCTGGATGGGCGTGATGGCGGCAGTCGTGCGCCAGTCGACGACGGGCGGCGGCGCGACGCTCTCCCAGCGGTAGAACGACATGTTCACCACCGCCATGCTCGGCCCCGAGCTGAGCGGCGGCGCCGCCAGACCCAGCTTCGTCGCCGTGTCGAGCAGCAGCCGCTCGTTCCGCTCCGCGTCATCGTCACCGTTGGATTCTCTCGCAATGCCGCGCGTGTCTTCTGCTAGAATGCGCTCCTTCTGCTGTTGTCTCGGCTCCAGGGGAAGCCCGAGTGTCTTTCGCATGAAGGCCTCGAAATGTGAGGGACTCGAAGCGGCAGAGCCGGCGACTGCTAGCGATACTGATGTGCTAACAATGAGAAGTAGAAGGACGGCCGACGAGAGCCTTCTGTGATACCCCATGTTCACCGTTGAAATTGGTCAGTTACCAGGTGAGCTCAAGACTTCTAAATGCACGTTCGACCTAGTACCATGGATCCAGCCTGTCTTAGTAGGTTTCTGAAGCACCAATAGTCATCTTTGAATGGCAGAAAGTGTTTGGTAGGCTATGGCGCCAAGTGTTTTGTATTTAGCTGCTCAGTCTCCGAGAGAGTACGGGAGCACACGTTACTTCGTACCTACCAGCCCTTGACTGTGGTTGCGGCGAACTAAAAAGTTAGTTGGTCGTTAGTTAATCCTGAAAGCTGGCCAGCTTTCCACGTGAATGCTGCATGCTCACACACCCATCCCTCTTCATTATTCGTTCAAACAGTTGTTCGGTCTGTCGCAACCAAACATCAACAGAACTGCCAGCAACATGTCCTGTCGGGCCACCAGCCTCTTGTACAGCTACAGTACTCTGAATACAGAGAAATGTGCTGATAAGCTAAGTGTTTTGTTAATCCTCGAAACAAATTCGGTACGAGACACCCCCTCTAATTGTACGAAATTCCCTTCCCCACGTGCCCCTGCCTGCACGCAAACAACGAAAAAGCTTCCGATAGTGTTCACGAAAACGTCATCGGACGATTTTGCTATCCACTTTTTAGGGGGAAAGAAACCACCCTAAAGCCTTTTGCCAAAAAGTCATGCGGAACAATGCTGCAGAGTGTGGGAAGCAGGAGGACAACGCCAAAATATCGCGAATGCTCCATCCGCTTGCCTATCACAGGGCAACACATCGGGAAACACTGAACAGGTCAGTTTTCCGTCAGAGCCTTCAAATTCCGAAACATCTGTGGAACCCCGGTCCCTTTTCCTTTTGCATCCGCCCAGCCGCCTCCACCAAAAGGCCTCATCCAGGCTCCCAGGCTCCGTCCAGCCAGAGACCAGGCCTCTCGCTAAGCCCCAGGATATTCCGGAAGGGGACGGAATCGCCTCTGGATAACCCGTTGACAGACGGAATCCCTCCAAACAAACCCGTTACCAAAGGGACTCGGCCGTTACAAATTCGGCTAGCAAGGAATGAGGGGGGGGGGGGGGGTTGTGTGCAAGGGGGAGGGTATGGATGAGAAGAGGTAGGAAACGGTACCCCCTAGAGATTCCCCTAGTGCAAGTACAGCCCGTACGGATTCAAAAATGAGTTCTTCGTTAGGCTAAGAAATCGAGCGAAATCGTTTCCGTCAGCTGGACGGATTTGAAAACGAAATGCACCGTAAACAAACGGAGTCTCTGCAATCTAACTCTTCATTTCTCGAAACTAATAGTAAATACCCTGTCAGCGAGAGGCCCAGGGACCATCCCAGCCCTTCCGCAGCCAACGGATTCCTCCCGCCCAACCACGCCTTCGTGCCTCGAGGAACCGAGAGGACGCACAGTTCTGCTGGTGTGGGAAAGCAGGCCAAACTTCAGGTGGGAGTTCTCGCCTTGCCGTGCCTTGGTGCTTGGTTTGGTAACCGACAGCGTCCTGGGTGATACGACAAGCTGCGTCCACCTGGGGGCAGACTGCCTGGTTCGGGGTCCACAAACCAGTCCTTGTCTGCTAAAAAAAAAAGAGGAAAATTGTGTATGAGCATGTTGGGATCTATAGATGTTCCACTCCCCAACGTTGCGCTATTGCTGTAATATGTCATATTTCTGGCATACGCTGGAACAAGAGTCGCACTGAGAGTGAACTTGATGGCAATTCTTGCCAGGGAAACTTGAAATTCCAAAGAACAGACAACAATGTCAGGTGGGGCTGGCTGGTTGGGGACAGTGCCACCCGACCAACAAACAGAACAGTACAAAATCCAGGAGGCACGGAACGGACAGAACACAAAGTGTGCGACCAATGGCCATTGGCCATGGTGCTGTACACACGTAAGGAAATGGAATTAGCTAGTAAAGCGTACACCTCTATAGCTTGTAAAGCGTTCACTGCTATAAAGGGGTTGCCGCTCAGATCTTCCAGAAAAAAAATATCTCTTCACGCAAATGCGCTCCGTGCCAATTTGTTGTCACACGTCTCACATCTGTCGATCCTCGACCGTATGCTCCAGGCCTAGCTATATTCTAGCTATCGTTTGTTTTGATGTTGCCTCATTCTGTAGTATATTCAACACTCGTTGTTTGCTCCTCGTTACACGTGTTCGTCGTGTTGGAATATATATTATGCAGTAATTGCTTCAAGTGTTACACTACTCGAAGTGTAGTGTGGAGGAAGTCCCTAGTAAGAATCTGACGAGTCAAAGGGGCACAGTCGCACGTGGTGCGATGCGACCCTTCAGCTTCGGATCACTACCATTCGGCCAATCGCCAAGATCTGGCGAGTCAACGCAGCTGCAACCTCACATGACACGAGGTTGCGTAGATTGGACTTCCCGATGGCGCAACCAGCGGTTGCGATCCTGAAGCAGAACAGTTGCGAAGCGCAACTAAAACAGGGCTAACCAAATGTAAGGAATTACCATTCCTTACCGGGGCTCGCTTCAGCGAGTACACGCTGTCGTGGCACTGGGATAACCCTGTCCATCCTCTCTCTCTCTCTCTCTAGGGAGGGTACTGGATAGGCTTTCCCCAGGGAAGGTGGATATATGGAGCCTAACCCTCCTGATGGCATCCCTTCTTGTCCTAGTGGTTAGGACTGGTGACTTAATGGCACACGCGACCCCTTCGGGTCCGCAGGCTCGGCCTGTAGAAGTGAACCGCGTGTTTAGGGTGGCCATGATCTAGTATTGGTGGAACCACATGTAGAAAGTCACCTTGTATTGGAAATGTCCGAAAAGACAAGGATAATAATAATGAGTAATACTTACATATTTATAGTCTAGGAAGTACTTATTCAGAATATACCTGTTCGTAGTGTATCGCGACTATGTGCGTGATATGACTAGTGACTGCTCGTGTGACTAAGAGTGGCGTGAACCTTCGGGTGACTACACGGGCGAACCTACAGTTCACGCGTTGACTCGCTACTGCTGACGTCATCACGCGCGTCCTTCCATATGAGGTATCGCGCTACTAGTATAGTCTACGTATGATATCAAGAATGCATAAGTATACTCTGTCGAGTATACTTCAACACGGCCCTCAAGTCACGCGCCAAACCAGCCCCCGCCGACCTACTCAGTCCCCAATCTCATCCCGAGTCGCCCCGAACCCATTTCGCCCTCATCACCCTCGGGACTCTCGGCCCTTGACTGGTCCAACCGTCGACATTCAACTCTGGTCAATCGCCCTATATATTCCCTAGGCCTCATTTCAATCAAAATTCTGTAGTCATGCTCCTCTATCGGCGAAGGGGGCAGAAGGATGCTGATGGCGAGCGGACGACACGGTGATTAATTAGCCGGGCGTTTCCGATTCCGTCGGATCCTGTCCGATGGACGGCGGGGATTAGCCGGTCCTCCCCTTCCCCGGTCGTGGGAGGAATTATTTTATGTCCTAGTGTGGCGACGTTTTCACCGTGTTTTTCGGGTACGTTCGTTAGAGCTTTTGTAAATTTCGGGTGTTCAGACAGTCATCGGATTCGCTTACGAAAAAGCGAAGGCTTCGTCATGAGGAGACAAGTGCATATGAGTCCTCATGCGACTAAGAGTTGGTCGTCAGGAGCGTGCGGGGTAGTGAAATTGGTGGGACGCACGGCGATGTACGTCTGGCATGCCATGCAGTGGCAGGATGAACTGTAGCTGTGTCGCATGTTGTACCGGCGTTTCCGGCAGGCAAGTTGCAGACGATGGACGGGACTTCATAAACAATTTCGGCAATGGGCGGCCCTAACATATTCGGAACGACATGATTGCACGAGGCACGTGTTGGTGTGCAGTTGTGTGGGAGCAGCTGGAATTAACGACCTCGGCGCTATTCACCACGACGGCCATCTAGAGGTGATGACACTGTGCTGGAGTAAATGTACTCAGCGAGGGCGACTTCCCGTGTGGGGATGCGTTTTTCGTGGACCAGCGATTCATACCCCCACAATCAACGGAAACGGAGGCCACCACCCTTGGGTCTGTATTAAGTGTTTTTCCACCGGTCGTCGGAAGCGTTAACTGCCTGGAGCTAAAGCAGTAGAAGAAGAACGAGTACTGGAGCAGTTAAGGGTTAGCGGCATTTGGGCTGCTGCTTGCTCAGCTACGTTGCCCGAATATCACCATCCTCACCAGGTAGCAGTATTGAGTTATTAATCGACAGCTCTTGGCTGAATAAGGGGGTGAACCTGCAAACTACACTGTGCTGATGGACGACGCGGAGCCATGGAAGGAGGGCGTTAGGCACGTCGGCCTTCCATTTCGACGGGAACACTGTGGTAAACTGCGAGAAGTCAAGAAAGGTTTGTTCCTAGCCTCCACGCTTCCGCCCTAGGTGCTCCGTGTTCGTCTCCCACCCTAGCCTACACTCCTAGCCTAGCTTAGGCCCTTGTCAGCCGCCCTAGACTGCGCCCTAGCCTCCGCCCTAGTCCTAGCCCACTGCTTGCGCTGCCCGCTGCTGTCTGCTACTCGCTGCCCGTTGCACACCGCCTGCCGCTGCCGCTCACTGCTTGCAGTGCATGCCGCCAACACGCGCAGCCAACCAGTTTGCCACGGCCCGCTCGTCGCCCCCAGCTCGCTGCAGCCCCCTCATCGATGGCCCGCCCGCACCCGCGGCTAGGTGTGCTTGGCCTTGCCCTCAAGTTGAGCCTCCTGACATAGGAGGATCATAGCCCCTTTACCAGCAAACAGGACTGGGCCTGACCTAGGCCTCTCACCTAAGTCGGTGGGCAGGAACGTCAGTCAGCGGAGCTGCAGAACGGCCATAGCACCAGCGTAGATCTCTGCCTCACAACCGGACTTTACTACAAACAACGACCGAGTGGACCGCCACAAGACGACACCTGCACCAAGGCTGAAGAAGTAGCATTGTGAGGACCGGAGCGTTTCCAAGTCATCACCCCACGATGAGTCTGTATGTCCAGTGAGGACCACTAGCTCGTGTCCTCCCGGCAGAAGCCCCAGTCCTGATGTACTCGCCAGATAACGCAATACCCTCTTGCTAGCCGACCAGATCTCTGGTCGGTGTCTGCCAATCACAACGAAGTAAGCAAGGATACTGAGAGGGTACGCTACATCTAGACAAATGCAAGTCATCAGGTACATCAGGGAACCCAATAGCTCTGCGTATGGACCATTGGGCTCGACCTCCTCACCAGAAACAGGAGCTGAGAGCTTGTGGTTCACAAGCAGGGGAGTGGTCTGTGCTGACGAGAACTGAAGGCCGAACATCTCGAGGATCTGCAGCGCTATGTGGGATTGGGAGAGTGTGACCGTGCGCGCTGCATGGTCACGAGAGATCTCCAAGCCCAAATAGTGCCACAACTCTCACAGGTCTGTGCAGGCGTGTCGCCTGAGCAGTTTGGCCTTCACTGAGGCTAGTGCGACTCTGTCAAGTTTAGCAAAGATAAGGTGGTCTACGTACACAAGTATGTAGAACGGAGTCTGACCAGTACGAACGAAGAACGAGGGGTCAGCAGAGGATGGGAAGAACTGGAGAATCGCGAGTGTATTGCGAGTGTGTCGTGCCACTTACGGGCGCCTAGCACAGACCGTAGACAGGGCTGCGCAGGTTCCACTAGGTCCGATGAGCAAAGGACCCAGTTAAGCTTGGTGGGCGCCACAGGTAGATCTGATCGTGTAGACTGGCTTGCGGGAAGGCTCCTGAGAAATCCAGAGGGTGGAGCTTGTAGTTGCGCTGAGCGGCGATGTGGAGGAGCACCCAAAGAGTAGTCATCTTTTGGGTGAGGGAGAAGGTATGGAAAATTCACACCGTCTCGCTGGCTGAAGCCTCTAGCCACATACTGTCCCTTGAGCTGTGGGGCCTCTCCAGTCAGAGGGAGGAGTAAAGGACAGGGGTAGGGACGGTTGGGGAGGGAGCTGAAGGGCGAGGTCTAGAGGGGCACGAGAACAAAGGACTAGGTGGACACGAGCACGGGGAGAAATAGGACGACCACCGCGGGGACGACGGACCCATGGGTGGACAACAGTAGACGGTACAAGGGACAAAGGAGAACGAGAGGGGAAACAAGCCAGCGACGAGTCTGGTGGAGGGAACAACGGGCCGTAGACGGGTTCAGGAGTGAGGGGAGGCGTTGTGGGAGGGACGGGCGGGCGGTCAGGGGAAACGGAGAAAAGGCCAAGGAGACGAAGGGTAGATTGTGGCTGATGCTGCTGCTGCTGCTACTACTGCTGTTGCTGCTGCTCCTAGCCCACGCCAAAATGCCCAACCCCACCACTGCTGCCAGTACTCTCCGAGCCAGCGACCCCAGGACTAGCAACCCGAGAACCAGCACCCCTAGATCCAGCATCCCCAGAGCCCACGGTCCACCACCGCTGCTGCTGTTGCTGCTCCTGCGGCAGCGGGGGAGGCTGCTGAGGTGCCTGGGGCTGGGGGGGAAGGCACCGCAGGTGCGGAAGGTGCACCCCAAACCACGGGGCTCCCAGAGTCAGCAGACTCCCACACAGGCCCGAGCAAGGGGAGGGGAGTGGCGTGGGAGACATTGGACAGGGTCGGGTGGGGTGGGAGGGGAGCGGCAGATGGAGGATGGGCGAGGAAGAGAAGGGGAGGCTGAACATGAGGGAAGCGACTGTGGAATGAGATAGACTTGTCAAACGTAACATCACGGGAGTGAAAGAAGCGGTACTGCATGGGTGGTAGAACAGCAAGTCAAGTGCGTCGAACGGGAACCCGAGGAAGACACATGGGAGGGTGCGGGCCAAGAGCTTGTCTGCACGGGTGTCGCGGACTTGAGCCAGGCAGCCACAGATGTGAAACACGGACGCGTCATGAGGGGACCCAGTCTAGAGGAGGGTCGGCAAAACCTGTGGCCGTGAGGAGCGAGACCACATGTTAAGCTGATGAGTCGCGTACCGCACCGCGAACGGCCGTAGAAAATGGGGGTCACCGGCACGGACCCTAGAGGTGCGTGCTACCTCCATGACCACGCTGATGCGTAGCTCGGCTACCCCATTATGCTGTGGCAAGTTGGGCTGGTGAACGTCTGGGTGATGCCCTCCGCACGGCAGAAAGCGCCAAGACGACCAGAGTCGAACTCACCACCATGGTCGGAATGAAGACGAAGCACGGGTAGGGAGTGCTATTGTAGGTGCGAACGGCGCGGAGCCCCGTGAGGAGGGCGTTAGGCACGTCCCTTCCGCTCCAACAGAAACACCGCTGTAAACCGTGAGAAGTCGTTGAAAACAACTAAGAAGTAGCACTCCTTGTGAGGTCCCTGGACCGGGGCGAGGCCCCGGACGTCCATATACAGAGTCTATAGTGGAGCAGTGATCGGAGGAAATGAGAAGGAGTGAGGGGTGGCGCGCTACTGACCCTCAACGTAGGATGTGCACGTGGGGGCTAGCGCAACGGAGAGGTTCGGGAGCGACGCGGGGAGACCAGTTACTAGACCGTGTTGTACCATATAACGCAGACGTGGGAGAGCAGAGTGACCTAAGTGGTGGTGCCACAGGAGTGCCGGGTAAGTGAGGGAGCGACAGGAATAGAACGCGGCAATCTGGGTGGACGAGGCTATCTAGGGGGACTCTGTGTGCAGTGTGAGGAGCCCAGACACTGTGTCGCGGTCAGAGGTGGCAAGACGGGCGCCCATGGCTGCGTTTGTACAGGCTGCATACCTCGCGTGGCCAGGGAGCATGGTGGTGACAACAAGGTCCTGGAGATGACCAACACCAACCAGGTTTCTGACAAATGTGGGGATATGCAAGCTGGTAAGGGAGCAGGACGGGACAACTGGATATGGGAGGGTCATGATGCTGCGGGCGACGACTTCGGTAGGCGAGTCTACGAGGGAGACCGGTACCGGTGCAAGAAGCAGTGTGAGTGCATTGCGGACTTCAAAGAAGCTGTGAAATGCGTTAGAGTCTAGTGTGAAGGAGAGGGTCGCCGCAGCAGTGGTCGGCGAGGAGCCTAGACAACACACAACAGAGGATCCTAGGCTACACACAATAGGATAATATGAGTCAGATACATTAGAATCCTCATAGTACAAAGAAAACACGACTGAACAAATCTGAGCCATCTCTAAGTCAAACATCGGGATGCCATGGAGGATAAGGGAAGGCTAGTCCAGTAGGGCCTCCAGGGGTCCAAAGTGACCACGAAACAGATCGCCTAGGTAGTGAAAGCAGCTAGCGGTTGTGTGACCCATGCGCCCGTAAACAGTGCCGCGAAGGGGGCCGGCCTAGACCTGGTATATACAGCGCATTGGACCCCCAGGCCCCATGCCACCTAGGTCCCTGGAGAAGCCACGCGAGCCCCAGGGCAGTGACTGCCCCGGGCCCCAAGCACCACGGCCCGCACCACGCCCAGAAATCCCAGGGCCCCACTGCGGCTGTTGTCGCTGCTGTGGCAGCTTCTGCTGCCGCTGCTGCTGCTGCTCCACCTCCTCTTCACCCGCTCCTCCACCAACTCCCCGGGCCTCACCAGTGTCCCCACCTCCCACCGTTGCCAAGGCCCCATGACCACCATGGCGCTGCGAGCGCTGAGCAGTGTGGCTGGGTGCAGTGGTCACCGCAGCGATCTCAAAGACAGAAGCGGAGGCGCCATGGACTGGGAGCTGGGGCGGAGGGAAGCCCTGAAATATAGGGGCCACCACCGCACTAGTGGACTCGGCAATGGCGTGGAGGCAGGTCTTGACCCCCGTCAAGGAGTCGGAGAAGAGGTCAGTGGAGTGCAGCGCAAGAAGTGCGTCACGTGCAGACGCGAGGCGGTTAGGTAGGCGGGTGGTGAGGAAGTAAAGGGTGGCGAAAGTGAAGGTGGGGTTGCGTGCGGAGCTGGGCCTCACAACAAGCCGCATGATAGCGTACCTCGAGGGAGTGCACGTGTGCGAAGAGATCCGTGACAGTGGGGAAGAAGGCTAGGTTCGGGAAAAAGAAAGGGAGGAGGAGGCGGCCGAGGCTGACAGAGGACGAGGTCGAGTAGTGGGCGACAATCGCCTCCCAGAGGGCCAGAGTCATCTCCTGCGACTCAAAGTGAGCATGCTCATCAACCGGCAAGCACCAGGTAATGGCCATCAGCGCAGTTGCGTCGCGAGACCGCCAGACAGAGAGGGCAGTCCAAGCAGCTGTGTATTCCGCACGCTGCACCGGCATTGCCTCGGACTCAAGGGAAGCAGGGTGGGGGGGGGGTGGGGGAGGGTACTCTCCAGTCACGTGGGCCTCCAGCGACTCGCCGTCCACACGCTAGCTCATCAACGGCCACGCCGAAAAGCACACCTCGCGTCCCTAGGCGTCCAGCCGAAGTACAAACACCGACGTCGAAGGGGTCGTCATGCCGTCAAGAGGACCCGGGGTCAGAGGTACCCAAACAGGGGCAGGGGCCGGCAGGGGCGGTGTACGACAGCAGATCCGACAGTAGCGGCAGCGGCAGAGCCAACGACAGGTCTAGTGGTAGCTCTGCAATGGTGGTGGCTGCGCGATCGGCTGCGACTGGGCGGCAGCGTGTGGCCGGCAGTTGGCGGCTGGCAGCTTGTCGGCAGGCGGTTGGCAGTTGGCAGCCAGCGGCAAGCGGCTGTGGCAGGCGGCCGGTGGCTGGCGGCTGGCGGCTAGCAATCGACAGCGGCAGGCGTCCAGTGGCAGGCAGGCGGCAGCAGCTGGCAGCCAGCGGCAGGCGGCAGCGGCAAGCGGCAGCAGCGATGGCAAGCGGCAAGCGGGCGGCAACAGCAGACGGCGAGCGGCACGCGACAGCAGCGAGCAGTAGGCGGCAGTGGCGAGCGGCAGGCGGCTGGCAGACAGCCAGCAGGTGGCCTGCAGGCGGAAGCGGCGAGCGGCAAGCAGCATGCGCGTGAGCACGCAGGCGGCAAGCGGGCCGGCAGCGTGCGAGCAGGCAGGTGGCAAGCGGGCCGTGGCGAGCGAGTGGGCCAGCAGCAGGCAGCGGGCAGTGAGGGGGCCTGCGCCGGGGCTGCAGGCTGCGGGCTGTGCTGGCGGCAAGTAGTGGGCAGCACACGGCGGCGGCTCACAGCTGCGGTGAGCAGCGGACAACGCGGAGCTGGCGGTGAGCGGCGGGCAGCAGGGGGCCGCACTCAGCTGGCGGCGAGCATCGGGCAGCGCGGAGCCGGAGCGGCGGCCTAGGACTAGGGCGCAGGCTAGGGGGGGAGACTAGGGCCTAACCTTGTCTAGAATGGTAAGCTAGGGTGGGAGAGGAGTAGGGAGTACCTAGGGTGGAAGCGTGGAGGCTAAGGGTACATTCCTACGACCTACGGCAGTTTGGCCTTTCGTCTGTTTGCGCGCTTTTCCCGAGCCGCGCGGCAGTTTGCCCCAACCTCTCAGCTGATTGCATATTGCATGTGTGACTCCTTGCGACCCTCCGCCACATCCAGATGGCACAATCGTAATGGTCCGCTGTGTATGTGCACACTCCGTTAATCGAACATGCCTTTTGCACAATTTTTGAAACGTCGAAACTGGCTGACCGAAACACCACCAGCAAACCACATTTGTCGAACGTACAGAATAACAAGTCACGGGCAGCCCGAGTTTCGGTTTTGTGCATTCTTGCTGGTTAGGAACTCCCAACATTTGGGAATTGGTGTGAAACTGTTTCAGTCGTGCAAACGCAGCCCATTGGCGCTTAGGGCAGGGTTTCAGCTAGGATTTAGGGTTGTCTGAAGATCAGATGGGGTTTCAAAGTTTGGTCTGACCATCAGACATAAAAAATCAAGGAGTCTGAGATGTCACCGAAATTTTACACTGGTCACGTGTAATTTCGACCTCGATTTGTTCGTTTCATGCTAAGAGCATTTTCCTACGAACCTCTTCCCAGGCTACCCAATTCCCAGACTCGGTCCTCGCTTGAGAGCAAGCTCGAAGGTTTTCTTGTCAAGATCACTTCGTTTCAGTATCACATTCTCAACCGCTTTGATTCTGCTCGGGTCATAATCGAACTGTAGAGACCCGCGCCTCTCTGGAAAATGTGCGCCTGCGAAGAAGTTTATAACAAGCCCTGAACCTTATCAGTCTGAACCACCAGAAGAGCGCAAGAGTCATTGCACAGCACTGTAGCATGCGAGTCTGGGAATAGGCAGGCCTGTGAAGAGGCCGTAGGATGATTGGTTGAGGCTTGGATTCTAGAAGGAACACTTGCAGGTGGCATGACGTGTCACGTGCAGGCATCCCCCTCTCTTTGCCCAGCAATTTCAGGGTTCCTTCTGCCCCGCCCCCAGTCCAATCAAGCGACGAAGCAGAAAAAATAGTGTGGAAGCAGAGTAGCAGGGACGTAACTAGAAAAACCGGGCTGCGAGGGGTGTGTGGGGGAATGTATCTCGCAGTTAGGAACTAAGCCGATTTTTTGGGGTTGCGTGTGGTGTGTTGATGAATGACTCTAGTGTGGGAGACTTCCTCGAAATTTTGTTGTTGCGAGGGGTGTGTGGAGGAATATCTCTTGTGTGGTGTACTTAGCCGGAAAACTAGATATTCTAGGGTGTGGGTGGGGGAAATGTATCTGGCAGTCAAGGACTTAGCCAAAAAAATCTCGGTTGTGGGGGGGGAGGGGGTAGGGATGGGGGGGGCGAAGAGGAATGTCTCAGACGAGAAAATATGCGCTATCTGAATTCTCATACGAAAGTCTACACCTGGTCTGAACTTTCAGACGAAATCTGATGGCTTATTTGGACGATCAGACGAATTAATTTAGCCCGTAAAAAAATCACATGAATGGAAAAATCAGGTCTGATTTTCAGATCATCAGACTAATTTCGTATGATATCTGAGACCCTGGTTTAGGGCTGACGGATTTTGCGGGGACCAATCTCGCTCAACCAAATTTCGCACTTGCGCGGTGCGCAAACGTGACGCGCTCTGTAATAAACGGGAACCTCTCCTCATTTTGCAAACTGACGAGGCGAGAGGTTCATAGGAATGTACCCTAAGAACTAACCTAGCTCAATACTATATCGACGTGAGAGAATGGTTGGGTCAAGCGAGGACAAGACAGAGTTTCTATCTAGGTGTTGTACTATATAATCAGCACCTAGCTAGGCTATATTTTATATACACCTCTACGCATATTGGAAAGGCTGGGTGAGTCGATGCAGACTTGCTGGCCGATGGCAAGGTAGGGAGCCATGTTTTTAAGGGTTGGGTGTTGGAAGGTGCAATTTTTTTCAAGGTAAATTTGTTCGAAGGCTGAATGATAAGGAATGAATTTTTTCAGAGGTGAGATGATAGGGTTGAACCTTGGCGATTTTTTTGGGTGGGTAGGATTTTAGCATATTATGTTAGACAGGGCATGCTTTTTGTCAGGCAAAAAAAAATTAAGCCTAACTAATCAGGTACATCCTTTAGGTTTCTGATCTTTAGATTGGATCGAACTTCACTACGTACAAATTGTCACACTACCAGAGTGATTTTGGCCAAGGACTAGTCACGCCCCTCACGCCTGCTCCAACTAGCGTAAGACTGCCTGCGTGATTTTGGCGAAGGACCAATCATGCCCCTCACATCTGCTCCAATCCGCGTTACATGCGTCATTTTGCCAAAGGTCCAGTCATGCCCCTCACACCTGCTCCAGCTCGCGTCAAACTGCCTGCGTGATTTTGGCCAAGGACCAATCACACCCCTCACATTTGCTCCAGCTTGCGTCACTTGCGTCATTTTGGCGGACAGGTCACGCCCCTCACAGCTGTGTCAACTTATAAATATGTTTATATGTAGAAGTTATAGGCTAGATAGGTTTGTGTAAATAGAGGGCACAAATCCAACCCTATATCTCCCCTGTTCTCAGTTGTTCTACTCATTCTGCTATTCTAACATGGTATCATAGTAGATTAGGTCAGCCCACCCGCTTCCGCCCTTGCCTTAGCCTACCGCCGCGCCATTCCCTTAGCGCGCCCCGCTGGCCTTAGCACGCCCCGCTGGTTCCTAGCGTCCCGCTAGCCCTTATGCTCCCCTCCCTCCCGTCTGGTGTGTCTCATGTCACTCCCCTCCCGTCGGTTGTCCCGGTCGAGGAGTCGGCTGACTCTGGTGGCCCTACGGCGCCGTTCTCGCCGCCTGCCTCTCCCCTGGTGTCTCCTCCTCCACCGTCGCAGCAGCCGCCGCAGTCGCCGCCGTAGCAGCAGTAGCCGTCCTTGGACTCTGGGGGTGCTGACGTTGAGGAGGGCGCTAGTGCTGGGGTTCCTGTCGTGGCTTGTTCTAGCGGGCCTGGGGGTGGCACCGGTCCTGGAGAGGGTTCTCGCTCTGGGGGTGCTCGTTCTGGGGATGCTGAAGTGGAGTAATCTGGAGGTAGCCGTGGTGCAGCTGGCGGTCCAGGTATCGGTGTCGAGCAGCAGCAGCAGCAGCAGCAGTCGCCGCTGGTGTCCGCCCTTCGCCTGCCCGGCCTTCCCTCCCCTGACCGGTCTCCGGTGCCTCCCCCGCCCCCTCCTCCCCTTCCTGCCTACGGCCTTGTGTTCCCCCTCGTTCCCCTCATGTTACCCCTCCTATGTCTCCTGACCCGACGACTCCGTCCCACTTCTGGTCTCGCCGTTCTGTCTCTCCTGTTTAGCGTTCTCACCCTATGTTGCTTCGTTCCCACGCGTCTTGCCCTCCCCTCCTGCCTTCGCCTCCTCCGTCGTCGCTCGTTGTTGCGCCACCTCCTCTGTTTGAATATCATCGCACCTCTCGTCCTCTTGTTCCTGGGGTCCTTGCCTCCTTCGTTACCGACCCGTCGGTTCCTGTCTTCAGTCTTGACGCTCTTGTCGCTGCTGTCGCTGACTTTGCCTCTACCCGTCGCCTTGACAACACCACCGCTCTGGTCTGTGACCCTGTCCGTCCTCCGTCCGTCGGGGGTGCTTCTGTCTTTGGCAGTGACATCCTAGAGGACAGGCAGTACGAGCTAGCTTTCCTGTCTGAGGCAACTCCCCATCTCTGTTCCATGCTGCTAGTCCCTGAGGGTGACCCAGATGCCCTTGACATCCCGACCCCTTGCACTTACGCTGAGGCGACCTCGGGACCCTGAGCCTCTCAGTGGATAGCTGCCATGGAGCAGGAGGTGGCATCTTGGAGATCCACCGGCACCTACATTAACGCAGTTCCCCCGCCTGGGGTGAATGTAGTCGATGGCCGGTGGCTCTTCAAGGTGAAGCGGCCCCCTGGAGAGCCGCCTGTGTTCAAGGCGCGCTACGTGGCTAGGGGCTTAAGTCAGCGAGAGGGTGTGGACTTCTTTCAGACCTTCGCCCCGTCCCCGAAGATGACTACTCTTTGGGCGTTGCTTCACGTAGCAGCATAGCGTGACTACGAGCTCCACTGTCTCGACTTCTCCACTGCTTTTCTTCTAGGCAGCCTACACGAGCACGTCTACCTGCATCGTCTACAGGGCTTCACCGGTACCTTCCCTCCTGGGACCCAGTGGCTCATCCGCCGCCCGGTCTATGGCCTGCAACAGGCGCCTCGTGAGTGGCGACACTCTGCGTGCTACGCAGCTGACCTGCAGTTCTTCCCATCGTCTGCAGACCCCTCGCTCTTCGTTCGTGCTGGCCAGAACCCGTTCTACATCCTTGTCTACGTAGACGACCTGGTATTCGCTACTGCAGACAGAGACGCACTGGCCTCCGTGAAGGCCGAACTGCTGAGGAGACACACCTGCACTGACCTAGGAGAGCTGCGCCGCTACCTTGGCCTGCAGATCTCCAGGGACAGAGCAGCATGCACCATCACTCTCACACAGTGAAACTTGGTGCGGAAGGTCCTTCAGACGTTCGGTCTTCAGTTCTCCTCCGCACAGCCCACACCTCTGCCAGTAGACCACAGGCTTTTTGCTCCAGTTCCTGAGGAGTCAGTAGAGCCTAGTGGTCCTTTTGTAGAGCTTGTGGGTTGCCTCATGTACGGGAGACCACTCGCCCGTCTCGGCTGCTGCTGCGACTGCTGCGGCTGATGCGGGTTCGGCGGCAACACCGGCGGCTGCTGAGACGGCTGCTCGGCTGCACCTGGCAGGGTCCCCTCGTCCACACCACCACTAGAGGACCCAGCTTCCGCACCACCTACACCTGCACCCCCACCCCCGCTGCCACGCCCCGCCTTGGGACGGCGACCCTTCCCCGGACGGCCCTGTGCTGCAGCAGCAGTCTCAGCCACCGCAGCAGAGCCGTCGGAGAAGGTGCACTGAGCGGGGGTGCAACCCTGAAAGATAGGGACCGGAACAGTACCTTTGGTCTGGGCAATAGAGCAGTGGCGGGCCTCTATAACGGACAGGGTGTCAACAAAGTCAGTGAGGGTGAGGTCTCCGGGGTGGACGCTAAGGAAGCGGTCGCGGGCAGTGGCAAGGCGGCAAGAAAGGCGGGTGGCCAGCAGGTGAAGAGCAGAGCAGAGGGGCGGCTGGTGAGCGCGAAGCTGTGTGTGAGTGCAGGCAGCGCGCCAGGTCTCATCTATAGTGCGCAGGTGGGCGGCCACGTCAGCGACAGTGGGGAACGACGCAAGGTCGGGGAAGAGCATGGGGAGGATTAGGCGACCTACCGAGGCAGCAGGCGGGGTGGAATAGCGCTGGACAACATCATCTAGGAAAGCCTGGGCAGTGGTGATAGACCTGAAGCGAGGTCGCTCGGACAGGGGGAGGGCATTACTAATAGCAAGCTGTGCGACATCGTCACGAGACAGCCAGACAGAGCGAGCAAGGGCAGCGGCCGCAGCGGACTCACGCTCAGCGGACGAGGGGTGAGGAGACAGTGCAGCGGGGGGGTCAGGGCAGGGGAGGGTACCGTCAAGATGGACAGACAGCGAGTGGCCATGCTGCCGCTGACCAGTAAGGTGGTGACGAAGGTCAGCAAGCCATGCATCAAACTCAATCGGCTGGCCCTCAGCGTCAAAGCGAAGCACCTCCGCCATCAGTGACAATAGAGGGCAGTACGGTGCGATGCATTACGGCATGGGTAGTGCAGTGCGGTGCAGGACGGTGCAGTGCGGTACTGTGTGGTGTAGTGCGGTGCAATGCGGTATAATGTGGTGCAGTGCGGTGCAGTGCGGTACAGTGCGGTGCAGTGCGGTGTAGTGCGATATAGTGCGGTGTAGTACGGTACAGTGCGGTGCAGTGCGGTTGAGTACAGTACCGGGGGGGGGGGGCGGGTTTGTAGGGCGGTGCTGATCGGGAAGAACGGGCCGAACCCGAGGCGGCGGCGGGCTGGCGACGACGCGAATGCAGGAGCCGGCCGGCGGACGGCACACGCGAGGGGCCAGCAAACGGCGGCAACGGGGGCCGGCAAGGAGCTGGCGCGACGGCGAGTAGGGCCGGCCACGACGCCGAGGAGACACGGCCGCGACGGCGGCCAGGGACAGCCGCGGCGGCGGCTAGGGGCGGCCGCGACGGCAGGAGTGACCGTGAGGCGGCTGGAGACGGCAGCGACAGCGGCTAGGGGCGGCTGCGACGGCGAGGGGGCGGCCGTGGGACGGCAGGAAACGGGCGCGACGACCATGGGGGGGGGGGGCGGCTAGGGACGAGCGTGACGGCCAGGGGGCCGGCTAGGGACGGGTGCGACGGCCAAGGGGCCGGCTAGGGGCGGACGCGACGGCCAGGGGGGCGGCTAGGGACGGGCGCGACGGCCAGGGGGCCAGCTAGGGGCGGATGCGACGGCCAGGGGGCCGGCTAGGGGCGGACGAGACGGCCAGGGGGCGGGCTAGGGACGGGCACGACGGCCACGGGGCCGGCTAGGGACGAGCGCGACGGCCAGGGGGGCGGCTAGGGACGGGCGCGACGGCCACGGGGCCGGCTAGGGACGGGCGCGACGGCCAGGGGGCCGGCTAGGGGCGGCCGCGACTGCCAAGGGGCCGGCTAGGGATGGGCGCGACGGCCAAGGGGCCGGCTAGGGGCGGACGAGACGGCTAGGGGGCTGGCTAGGGGCGGAAGCGACGGCCAGGGGGCCGGCTAGGGGCGGGCGCGACGGCCAGGGGGCCGGCTAGGGACGAGCGCGACGGCCAGGGGGGTGGCTAGGGACGAGCGCGACGGCCAGGGGGCCGGCTAGGGACGAGCGCGACGGCCAGGGGGCCGGCTAGGGAGGGGCGCGACGGCCAGGGGTGCCGGCTAGAGGCGGACGCGACGGCCAAGGGGCCTGCTAGGGGCGGACGCGACGGTCAGGGGGCCGGCTAGGGACGGGCGTGACGGCCAGGGGGCCGGCTAGGGGCGGACGCGACAGCCAGGGGGCCGGCTTGGGACGAGCGCGACGGCCAAGAGGGCCGGCTAGGAGCGGGGCACGACGGTGGCTAGGGCCTAGGGGGCGGAAGCGTGGGCGGGCTAGGGGGGGACCTAACCTACTATGATACCATATCAGAAAGAATAATAACTAGAGTGGGGAGATACAAGGCAATATAGTCTAGAGAGTTGTACCCCCTAAGGCACAAACATATATTGTCTACAGTAACTGCATAAGTTATGTTTGACAGTGCTGCCGTGGTTTGCTCTTGTCTTGTTTGTACTCTTGCTGAATTGTCTTCTGACCCCTACCTCAGAGGTTGGACTAGTAGTGCCACCTTGAGCTGCGTGTTCATTGCTCAGCACTGACCCTTATCTAGCCTAGGGGGTGTGTCAACTTATACATATGTTCATATGTAGAATGTTGGGCTGAGAAATGCCCTTGGGATCTTTCCAGAGACTAAGTCCCAGTTGTAAAAGACTTAAGTAGTGCAGCGGAAGTTGAGTAGTTGAACCCTTGTACTAGTATATGAGAACAAGTGATTGATTAAAAGAAACAAGCATACAGCAATATATAGAAAGCAGGAAAGTAAAGCAGTTGTAGAATACAGCTAAATGATCGGTTTCTCGAATCGCACAGCGACTCGATTGACGGTTCTGTTACCGTCCTTGCAGTTGTAACGGTCAGTCGCAACCTCCGGTTGCGACTCTTCGTGTCCATTCGTGTTCTTTGTCCGCCCCCTCGTGTAACCTCCGTTGACTCGCGTACCCGTTATGATTTTCCTCAAGTGTAGTGTTTACACTTCAGAAACGCTTAAGTCTTTGAGATATTTCCAACACTCCCCTTCGTTTCTGGAGTGCTGACGTGTCCAGATTCGGCGACGTTTATCTGCCCGGTCAGTAGTACGCAGTGGTCGAACTTTGCTTTCGCCAGTTTCTTTGTCAGGTAGTCTACGGCCATTTCTGTTGTAGCGCAGTAACTGAGTTGAAGTCTCCCCTTCGCGATTTCATCTTTGACGAAGAAGTATCGCAGGGCGATGTGCTTGGTTCGGTTGGCGAAGCCGTCCTTGTTCGCAATTTTGATCGCAGATTGGTTATCGCAGAGGAGTGAGAAGGTGGGCAGGGTCGCAATCTTTGCTTCCTCGAGCAACTCTCGCAGGTAGAGTCCTTCCTTGGTTGCACTACAGAGGGCGATATATTCTGCTTCAGCCGAAGATAGTGCGATTAGTTCCTGTTTGCTCGACTGCCAGGAGATAGTCCCGGTAGGTTCTAGTCGGTAGATGTAGCCTGTTCTCGATCGTCGATTTTCCCTATCTCCCGCGTGGTCGGCGTCGACGTATCCGAGTAGTTGTACGGATGATGTTGTTAATTTGCTGTAGGTAAGTCCGGTCGTTGGCGTAGAGACGAAGTAGAGTAGTGCCCGGTTTAGTTCTTCGAGATCTTCTTGTTCCGGCTGGTTCAGGTGCGTCGCCAGCTGGCTTGCGCTGTAGTAGGCAGCCGAGCTTCTGCTGATACTCCCGGATTTGCTTCGCGGGGAGTTTTGCGGAGGTGTCGTTGTTGTTCCCGTAGCTGTAGGGAGTCGTAATTGTAGTTGGTGTTAGTCCGAACTTCTTTGCGACAACGCCTGCGTACTTTCCAGCGTATAGGTAGAACGCCGAGTTGTCTTCGACGACATTCAGACCCAGATACTGGGTCACTGTGTCGGACACCGTGAGTGTCAAGTCCCCTTTCAGCTCCCCTTCGAACCAGGTGGCGATTTCGGTAGTGGAACCGATGTAGAGCAGGTCGTCGACGTAAACGATGAGTAGGATGAATTCCCTTCCTTTCTGTAGTCGGTACATGCCTTGGTCGTGCAGCAGTTGTAGAAATCCGATTCCGACGAGGCGACCGTGAAGGTGCTGCTTCCAAAGCCGCGGGGCTTGCTTGATCCCGTAAAGGGATTTTGTCAGCTGGCATACTTTTGTGGGGTCGTCGATGAATCCGTGGGGCTGCTCGACGAAGATCTCGGCGTCCACAGGTGCGTACAGGAAAGCATTTGCGACGTCGATTAGGCGCAGTGGTAGTTTCTTCGTGGCCGCGACGGCGAGTAGGATGCGCAAGGAGGTGTGACGGGAGACTGAGGCGAATGTTTCTGTGTAGTCGGTTCCGTATCGTTGATCGAACCCTCGTACGACCCATCGAGCTTTGAATCGTTCGATGGAGCCGTCCGCATTGGTCTTGATACGGTACACCCATTTTCCCGAGAGAACGTTGTTCCCGTTGACGTTCGTTGCAGGTACCAGCTTCCATGTATTTCGGTCTTGCAAGGCTTTCAGTTCCTTTTCCATTGCCTCCTTCCATTTCGCCTTATGTTCCCCCCCCAGAGCCTGCGAGAGAGTCGTTGGCTCTCGCGGAGATGGCGGCGGCGGGTGCTGGAAGTAGACCCATTAGCTGAGGATTTGCAGTCCCGTGGGTGTGTGTCGAGGGGAATTTTCATTCCCGGGATAGGCTGCTTCGTCACCATCTTCTGGATCAGGTAAGAAGTTGGGGCCGATGCATTCTGAGATATTCGTGTCGACCGGGTGAGGTGTAGCGTAACCTTGGTCAGCGAAGTGGTAGAGGGTGTCGAGGTTGTTGCTATCGAGAGGATTGTCTTCGTCGAGTGGAACAGGTACGGAGCAGTAAGGGAGTGGTCCGGCAGCTTCCGAAGCTCCAGGTACGTCTCCTTCTGCTGCGTCAGCCTCGGCAGCACGGTCGGCGAAGGACCGAAGGCCCTCGAAGCCATTCGCGGGGTCTTCTGTGTTTGCAATATTGTCCAGGTAATGCTGCAGCGTTAGTCGTTCGTAGAATATTACATCACGTGATGCCACGGTATTTTTGTCTTGTATGTCGAGGATTTTCCATGCTTGAAAATGTTTTGCGATGCCGAGGTGTAGTCCCCATCGTGCTCGTTGAGTGAAGCGTCTTGCTCTGGCTCTGTGGGGTCTGTACTGTACCATGCAGCCGAAAACCCGAAGTAATTTTGTGCTGCCCCTTTTTCTTGTCCACAGCAGGTTCGGTGATTCGTTGTTGGGAAGCGATGACGAGGATAGCAGGTTGTGCAGGTGGACTGCATGGGTCATCGCGTCTGGCCAAAGTGCGTTGGGCAGTCTCATCCCTAGGAGCAGCTTTCGCATCGTCGTCTGCAAGGTCCGATTCATTCGTTCTGCGACCCCCTGCTGCTGGTGAGCGTAGGGCAGAGACACCAAGCGTCTGGTTCCTCTTTCCGCCAAGTAGGTCCTGAAGCGTTGTGACTGGTATTCCAGTGCGCCGTCTGATTGGAAGCTTTTGAGCTTCGTTCCTGATTCTCGTTCAGCGATGGAAAGCCACGTCCTGAAGGCTTCGAAGGCTTGGTCTCTCGTCTTGAGGTTGTAGTGCCAGACATATCTTGTTGCTGCATCGATGAACGTTATGACATAGTTGAAGTCGGCTTCAGTGTCCTCTCGAGGCATGTTTAAGATGTCGCTGTAAACCTTTTCCATCGGTGCGTATGCAGGTGCGCTTGGATTGTGATGTGACGGAAAAGGTTGATGCCGAAGGTCTGCTTCAGGGCATGTGAAGCACCTTGCGCGAGGTCGTCGAAGTTCTTGTCCGCTTGTTCTAAGGAGAGCGTTTCGTTCTAACACTTCGCCTTGGATGGTTTGTAGTACCGTGCTATTTGCAGAATGCCCAAGGCGTTGGTGCCAGATGTCGTCGGAGGCGCGATGACCGGGCGAGCGTTGGTATATGTCGGTGTTGGAGAAGAACGCGACGACCGTGGCGGGACTTCGGCAGACTTCTCGTGTGATGGGCATAAGTTGATCTGCTTCGGTTGGTGGTCCTCGGATCGTTAGTGGTGGTACTCGGCTGGGTCCTGCTGCTGCTGCTACATGTGATGGTTGGGAAGGGACGCTTGCTGGTACTTGTCTTTCTTGTCTGATGACTGCTAACACTCGTGTTCTCTCTGCTGCAGGTATGGTGTTTGAGTACCAGAATCCGTCGGGGTTGAAGTCGGGTCAAGATTCGGTGGGTGCGTCCAGGCTGCGAACGACACGATGCCATCGCTGTCGGCAGTACCGCGGTCGGGGACGAAGTCCAACACGAAGACGCCGGACTTCAGGAGAGCTCGACCGATGAAGAGACTGCCCTTCCCGTGGTAAAGACGAAATTCGTTGGAGTCCGAGTCGCACTCCAGGTGAATCCCTTTTGCCATTAGCTGGCTGACGCTGAGCAGGTTGTATCCCAGATTGTCGACGATGAGAACTTTGTTGAGTTGTAATATAACGTTTGTTTCCATGGACTGTAACTGAACCACTCCTTGTCTGTTTGTTTTCAGGTTCTGGTTGTTGGCGACGGTGATGATGACATCGCGGTTAAGGCGTCGCTCTCGTTGCACGAAGCGCCCGGAGGAGCACATGTGTTGACCGCAGCAGCTATCCAAGAACCAGGTGTTTCGTCCGGTGCGTTCGGCGTTGGCGACTGCAGCGTATGTCGGGTTGACCTGAAGTCCTTGTGAGCGCGGCGGCGGCAGTTCTTCTTCGTCTGGAGCGTAAGTGGGTGGTGATCCGGGTGTGCAGGTGTCGATGTGTATCATGCAGTTGATGATGTTTGGTGTGCTTTGCGCAGATGTGGAGGAGCACCTCGGCGGGCTTTCTTGAGTGGAAGCGACTTGTGGGTCTACTGGACGATAAGCTCGGCGACGTGTGCAGTTGACTTTGGAGTGTCCGGATGTTTGGCAGTTGTGGCGGAACGGCAGCACAATGGTGAGTCCTCTGTTGTCGCGTTGTTCTTGCTTCCCACGTCGATTGTAGTTGTTGTCGTTCCTTCGTTGAGTGTAGAAGACAAACGGTTGCTGCTTTCTTGGTTGTCTTTCTTCAAACAGGTCCATCTTCTGTTGTTCAGCGTGAAGCTCGGCGCAGAGGTGCATCTCCGAGATTCGTCCGTGGGTGCGAAGGAGCGAGCGGGTGGTTCTCCATTCTGGCCCGAGCCCAGCGAGGACAAGCGTCACGAAGCTTTCTTCAGTGATTGTTCCTCCGCACCGAAGCAGGCGGTCGCGGAGTGTCTGGCATCGACTCATATACTGCATCGCCTTTTCTCCGGTCTTCATCTGTATTGTTGTCAGTTGCTGCATGAGTCTGCTTTGTGTCACGCTGTCGTTTGCTTGATAGAGACACTTGAGGTGATGCCATGCGAGTTCCGCAGAGTTTCCATAGCTTCGATACGTTCTGATGCTTTGCTGCTCTTGTGGTGACAGGTTTCGCAGGAGGACAGTGTACGCCAGCAGCGACTGATACGTAAATATTTCTTGGTCTTTTGCAGTGCCGTTGCTTGGGAATGGCAGGGACCCGTTGAAGTATCCCAAGAGATGCGCAGCCTCCATCAGCAGCTCGAACTCAAAGCTCCAGGTAAAGAAGTCGTGTCCGTTAAACGGTGAGGATGTCTGTAGTTTGATCAAGTGCGAAAACTGCGCCTGGAGACTTAAGATCTCGTTTGGTGTCTGTTGTGATGCAGCTGCTGTTGGTTGGGCACGGGGCGGCATGAACTCGAACGTCCCCGGTGAAGAGTGATAAGGCGCAAAGGTAGGCGCTTGATTGTGTCGCCCGAACGATGAGTTGTCGAGGCTCATCGGCGCCAATCCCATGTTTCCTCCGTTGCTCTATGTTGAATGTGCAGGTGTGCTTGTCTGCTGCTGCTGGTCGAAGTGCGATATGAAGCTGAAGAACCTTTCCATAAGGTTTGGATCCACGCTTGAAGAGGGTGATGGGGTCACCATTTCCGGTGCTCTTCCTGTTGTTTCTTGAGCAGCGCCGGTCTCGGTTTGCAGTCCTGAAGTGTGCAATCCAGAGTTGTCGGGTTGAGTGTCTTGGGCGCCGGGTGAGCTCGTGGAGATTTTCTTGCCCTTGCTGTCCATGACTTGTAATCAATGAAGTCGTTGAATTGCAAATTGTAGATAGAGTGTAGTTGCTGGGAGTTTGGTCTCTGACCAGCTCTCATACCATGTTGGGCTGAGAAATGCCCTTGGGATCTTTCCAGAGACTAAGTCCCAGTTGTAAAAGACTTAAGTAGTGCAGCGGAAGTTGAGTAGTTGAACCCTTGTACTAGTATATGAGAACAAGTGATTGATTAAAAGAAACAAGCATACAGCAATATATAGAAAGCAGGAAAGTAAAGCAGTTGTAGAATACAGTTAAAGGATCGGTTTCTCGAATCGCACAGCGACTCGATTGACGGTTCTGTTACCATCCTTGCAGTTGTAACGGTCAGTCGCAACCTCCGGTTGCGACTCTTCGTGTCCATTCGTGTTCTTTGTCCGCCCCCTCGTGTAACCTCCGTTGACTCGCGTACCGGTTATGACTTTCCTCAAGTGTAGTGTTTACACTTCAGAAACGCTTAAGTCTTTGAGATATTTCCAACATAGAAGTTATAGGCTAGATAGGTTTGTGTTGATAGAGGGTACAACTCCAACCCTATATCTCCCCTTCTGTTTCAGGCTGGAAATCCGTTAAGGCTGATTATTCAGGATGACCAAAACAAGAACATACAATATTTCAGGCCTGCTCGAATGAGAATGCCTAAAATTAGGGCTAGGAGAAATCAAAAGCTGAAAAAACAGGACGACCCTAAAGAAACACCCTGCTATACTGCATTTCAGGGCATTTTGTTCTGACTTCTGAAGCCCTGGTGCAAATGTTGCTGATGCACAATATACTGTAGAACAGGGTGAAACTCCAGTACAACCTCGTGTGCACAATTAGGGCAAGGGGTTTCCAGCAGGGAAATAACCGCAATTCCACATATATCCCGTTGCGACGCTGTAGGAACACTTGCGTGGACTGGCACTCCAGCATGAGGACGGAGCTTTGCAGGAGCTGCCACCACAGGCAGACGCACTGCAGCACATGCACTGGCTGTAACATGAGTTGTAAATCTCAGTTTTCTGAGTGCTTGTGCCGCCATTTGCAGCTGCAGCATCGTTGCACTCATTCTGGCAAGCAGTCATTCTGTAGTTGCAGCACGGGCCGGTGCTGTTGCCCAGCATGATAGTGCAGTCTGATGCAGAGGGAAACGGCCACGTGGGGTAGGGGCAGATGGCTTGCGTGCAGCTGAGATTAGCAAGCGGAGCGAGGCCCATGCGATTGAAGCACGCAGCGGCGCAATTGCTGGGGCAGACGTCATATGTGAATAGGGGGACTGCGTAGTTGCAGACTGCATCGCAGTAGGAGGGGTATGTGACGAAGTCAAGCCCGCACACGGGGAGAGATGCGGCGCAGCCACAGTCGACAATACCGATGCGGCCAACACATGGGATGATGAGCTTTGTGCCAGCGACAAGTGGGGCAGATGCATTGGCAATGAAATTTGCTGCTGCGATGGATGTGGGGGAGATGGAGGTGGAAGTGCAGCGAGGCGCGTAGACAGAGGAGATGAGGGGGAGGGTTTCGTCAGTGCGGACGGTGTGGATGGTGTAGGAGACGTTGGGAGCTCTCTGCATGGTGGTGAGGATGGGTGAGTCGATGCAGACCTGCTGGCCGATGGCAAGGTAGGGAGCCTGGCACTGCAAGGGGTGGGTGAGTGGGGTATAAGAAATGGAAGGCAATGGTGAGTGGGGTATTAGAAATAACGAGGACAAAAGGGGTAAGGAGCCTGGCAATTAGAGGGAGACACTGACTGGTAGGTGAAGATCGTTGTAACCTGATTTTTTATGTAAGAACAACAGAATACGAGTTGCTATCAACATACAGTGACACGAGCCATCCCAATATGAGTATGCTGAACGCACCACAAAGGTGGATAACAAATAATTGGCCTAAGAGGGGGGGGGAGCCCTTTACGGGGATGATGGCTTGACAGGGGGGGAGGAGGCATTCACCTGGATGCCGGGGTTGATGGCGAGGAACATGGACATGGTGAGGTTGGCTGCATTCCAGATGGAGGGGCATGTGTCGCCCTGCATCACACGGTACCACCCAGTGCAGTTGATGGTCGTCTGGGGGGGAACAGGGGGTGTAGAAGGGGGGGGAACAGACGAGAGAACGAGGAGAGGCACAGATGAGGTGGTGGACTGCAATCAGCTAGTGCGGATGATGGTCGTCTGGGGGGGGGTGGCAGGGGGGAGTACGGGAGGGGGAGAGGTTGAGGGAAGGGGGAAATGGAGAGAAGACAAGGAGAGGAAAGGATGTGGCAAAGGATAAGAGTTATTTTTGCAGCAAAACCGATAGGACAGGGCAGAGAGGAGAAGCAGGATATCGGGTGGTACGTACAAGTTACAGCTGACGAATATGGCGGGGACAACAGAGGGGAGAGAAGAGACGCAGACATACGACTCAACAGTGATGGGTGGTACTTACTGCGGACGTCTTGGGAGCGACACAGACGTATGATCCGACATTGAGGTTGCTGTTGCAGTTGAGTCCCGGGTTGAGGCTGCATGGTTGAAAGAATGGAAGCGAGCGTTAGCGGCATGGGAGAGGGAGGCAATGGGGATGAATAGAATAAGGAGTTAGCGAGTTGGTTATGGGATGAGAGGGAGGAGGGACGGGCGGGAGGACTGAGTGTGTGAGAGAGGGGAAAGAGAGCTGGGGAAGAGGGGAGGAGGGAAAGAGTGGGGGGGCAGGAACTCCGAAAGGAGGTCTGTATTGGAATGAAGCACATACCTTACGATTTCTGATGTGGTGGTCAGAAACTTGACGGCAAGCGAAGCGCACGTATCTCCCGTGCTCACTGCAGCACTTTGCCCGCATTGTGTAGCCGAGGACGATGTATTCAATGCTGTAACCATCTGGAGGCAAATCTGCTGCGACTTGAATAACCGCTTGCATGATAAGCCGGTGTTGTTAGAAAGCAGCGCAGTAAGGGACCCGCCAAAGAAAGCATTCGCTACAGAAGTGCAAGTGTCGGAAGGCCGGACAGTGTATGTGGTAGTGCAATATGACGTCGTGGAATTGGTAACTGCCGATACAGTAAGTGCAATCCCAGGCGGGAGATATTCTGTAACAGAGCAGTTGATAAACGTGTTGAGTGCGGTGAGTGTAGTCGTCGAAAGGCTGAATGCCGTCGCGACAGTCGTGCAGTTGTCGCCAGGGAGGGTAACATACGACTTCGCGAGTCCAGCAGAAGGCATGCACGTCGGCGAACCGTCAACAGCAGCGCCGATGGCGTAACCAGCTGTGCACGCGCACGTGTATGTCCCGTCGCCAACATCCGTGCAAGTTCCGCCAGCGCAAGGATTCACAGGGGAATTCGTGCACGGATTGCGCGGAACGCATTTCGACGTGGGCGTTCCGGCCAGCTCAACCATATTCGCCAGCATGCTGCAGTTGCACCGCGGGATTCCGAAGCTCATGAGGCAACTCCCGCCACCGCATGGGTTGATAATCCCCGGGCATGTCGTGTCGTTTCCAGCGGTGCTTATAGAGTTGATGCTTGTAGTGAAACTGCTAGTAGTATCGGTGGAGAGGGTGGAGGAGAAGAGCGACGACGAGAGGTCGTCCACTTTGTTGATGTTCCACTTGCCGCGCTTGTCGGATGAGAAGCGCGCCGGCTGCGGTCCGATTGGGTAGTAGACCGGGTACATGGCGGGGGTTCTGCGGGGAAATGCGGGAAGCGGGGGAAAAGGAGGTTAGAGGGAGAAGGAGGCTAGGGGTTAGAAGGTTAAGGACGATCGAGTTTAGGCGAGGGGGATGACGTAGAATAATATTCGAATTAACTGAGGGAAAAGCGGTTGTTCAGCGGCCTCCTAAGCAACACGCTATATGTGTGTGCGGGAGAGCAAGCCCTCTTAGCGACGTAACAGGATTCAGCAATTCGACCTGTAACTGCGACGAGAGACGAGCAACCAACGACGAGAGGCTAAGAAACGCGCGGCAGCAGCACTTACGAGAGGATCCCGCATTTCCCGCGCACGTCGGGTATCATGGCGAGGTACATGTAGCCGCGGTCGCCCCACGTGGCGTACCACGAGTTCTTCAATATCCAATAGCTGCCAGTGAGATCCGGCCCCGTGTAGTTGTACCCCACCACCACCACCGCGTGGTTCACTTCCGTCGTGCACAGCCCGTTATAGATGTTGAGCGTGTCGCGGCTGCTGTATTTCTGGAGGACACAACCAACAACGGTGGGAGAACAGAATGGTTAGTGCTGCTGGGCTGCGAGAAAGTACGGAATAAGAAAGGGCCGTCGCATGTCGTAGCAATTTAAGAGACGGTGGGTCGAATAACGGGTTAGGGATGAGGTGGCGAGTAACTTCCTTTGAAGGGAAGGACGCGAGCAAGGCTAGGAGGGTCGACGCGACTCGACTCAATTCGCGGAGGCTACGGCTTTCAACTGACGAAATAATGGTAGTCGACGACGGCGAAAGTCCAACGATATAATTCCGGCCAAAAGAGACTCTCTGGCTGCCAAAGACGACTGCCGGATAACGGAAACGGAGCTCACCGCGAAGTCGGGGGTTGAGGCGCTGAGGAACGCGACGACCGGCTGCTTCGAAACGGCCTTCATGAGCGCCATGCGATTGAACGCGGGCACCAGCTCCCACCCCGTGATTTGCGCCATGGACGGCATGGATGTGTCGAGGAGACACGTGTCGGAATCGTACGCAAAGTAGGGGTAATTGCTGTTGGTCGTCACGCCGCCATTAAATAGGACGTAGGAGAAGGCCCACTCGGGCCAGCCGCCCTGGCAGCACTGCTTCGTCGCGCAGTCGCACACCTGCTGCGGCGACAGAGATGCTGCGGTGGCGTTGTTGGCGATTGCCCACATCATGGCGATGGAATCGACGGCTGCGATCGCCCAGCAGCTGGCGCACTGTTCACGAGGGGGTGGGTGGGGAGATGCAATTACTGTCATACTAAAGGCGACAGAAGTTAGGTACTGGGGGAGCTTGGGATGGAACTTGGATTCATACTTCGTACGACACAAAGGTCGACGAGTAAATATCGGAGACGCTTAAAACGAGTGAGCAAAAGAAAACGCGTAAAACTCGGAGACGCGTAAAAACGAACGAGTGAGCAGCGCGCACCACGAACTGCGTCTGGATGGGCGTGATCGCAGACGTCGTGCGCCAGTCGAAAAACGACGGCGGCGCGACGCTCTCCCAGCGGTAGAACGACATGTTCACCACCGCCATGCTCGGCCCCGAGCTGAGCGGCGGCGCGGACAAACCCAGCTTCGTCGCCGTGTCGAGCAGCCGCCGCTCGTTCCGCTCCGCGTCATCATGAGGACCATCAGGGTCACTTTTCGCCGCATTGCGCGCTCCCTCCGTGATTGCGAGCGACGCGAACACGGAGTCAACGACAAGGAGGAGAAGGACGAGCGACAAGATACTTTTGCGGCTCGCCATGTTTCTATGAAGTTGGCTTACGGATTCCTGGCTGCTTTCACGAAAGTACGCCCGATTGTGGTTCGATAAGATAATCTCGCGTTCTAAAGCAGTCAAACTACCATCGACAACGGATGAGTATGGCCTTTTGCAAAAAAATTACTTTTGAGACAGGCCTGCTAGGACTGAGATGCCGTCCGTCTACTACCGCACAGCTTTTTGAGCTTGAGACCACCCACGTTTCGAGACACCACCCTCAGTGACTGTTCGACTGTTGTTGGGAGCAACTGTCTGTCCAGTCACTTCTGCGGCTTCTGTCGATTCGAGCACCATCCCCATTCCCCTCCCGACCAACCCAACCCAACCAAGCCCACTGAAGGCCATCCTTTGGGCGGTTTACTGTACACGAGCAAAACATATGCCACGACTGGCTTGTTCGCTTGCACCATAAAGGGAAAATGACAGCTTCCCTGAGGGCGCATTCCGGAGCTCAGGTAGGGCCCACGGAACCGCGGGTTTTACAGACCCAACTACGGGTCTTCTGATTTTGACGTTGTGCACCTAGACAGGTAAGTTACACATGTCCAAGATAACCCTCACAGTCGTCGCAACAACGGATTGCGACTGCGCATTGGGCGGGCAACTCTGGTTCTATACCTGCGAACCCCATCCCAAGACCCGATAATAAATTCTGCTCCTGCTGACCCGCGGAAGGGGCTGCGGGGTTTAGAGGCTCAACCTTGGGTCTAGTAGCTTTGACGGTCATGCGCCTACAGAGGTGCAAAACGAGATGACGACGTACAGAAAACAGCACAGAGCAAAGCGAATTGGGAGGTGTACAATGGCGGGCAATGCACTTGCGCCACTTCTAGTCCGGTAGGTTTGCCTGCGAACGGTGTGTTTCCAGTCAACCAGCCGTCAGTAGTCGTAAGACCCGAGGCATTTTTTTCCACCGTCGTCTGACACGAGTGTCAGACACCAGTTCCAGAATAACCCTCAGGCAATTTTTTTCCACCGCGGGTCTTCCTGTAAGACCCGCGGGTCAAGCCCGATGCAGAATACGCTCATCGGTGCTTGGAAACATGTGTGGTGTTCTGTCGGCTCGAAGCCACAAGCAGCGCCTGGTCCCCAGGATCTTTCCTTTCTGCCCGTGAGAAGCATGCGGTTCGTATCTACGGACCATTTCCAACCCCTGATTCGTTCCCCAGTTCTACATCGTTTGCCCCATGCAGCTCGCGTCCAGGCTACCCTATTCGCAATCATACTCCATCTGGCGAGGTAATTATTGCTGCCTCTCTCCGTTTCCCAGGCGTTTCTCGCAACCTACCTGACACTGCCTGTGGAAGATACTGCTGAGCTATTCTACAAGGCCGGGGAATAACTCATGCCCGGGGAATAGCTCATGGCCTGGTATGAAGGTGAGGTGGAAGGTACTTTGGCAAACACACGGTCTTCTTGGCAAAGAGTGTTTTCTAGACGGGCTGATGTATAAAACGTAATATCTTGCATTCTTGTTCCGTCTTCATGCTAAGTATCGAATCCGAGGCTTTCACTGGTTCGAGCCATTATAAACACGGGAATGCTATCTGCTGACCCAGAAAGGGTTAGGGTGTCACAAAAATACAGTGGGCCAAGTGTACAAATACCTTACCTCAGGGCGGCCACCCAATCACCTGAAAGCCTATCAAGATTCGCCCTGTTCGAAACAGACATAAATTTACAGCTGGTGCCAGCCGAACTAAAATTCCAGGAAGAAAACACTCGCCACCACTGTCTCCTGGTGACTTCCAATCTCATTATAAACAATCAAGTTTGGATTGAGCCCACAATTCTAGACAGGTGTTATGTGGCGCGAATAGAGAGAATAAAAGTGTGATGTAAGGAAATGGTATTCCCTTCGTCACGATTTAACTAGTAGAGCACACAACACCAACACGGAATCGCCGTGCAAAAATGCATGTAAACTCGGACCGCGCGCACCAAATGTGACACTTGTCAACTTATACATATGTTTGTATGTAGAAGTTGTTGGAAATATCTCAAAGAACTTAAGCGTTTCTGAAGTGTAACACTACACTCGAGGAAGACTACAAGGGAGCACGCGAGTCAACGGAGGTTACACGAGGGGGCGGACAAAGAATGCGAAAGGTCGCAACTGGAGGTTGCGACTGACCGTTACAGCATCATGGATGGTAACCGAAGCAGCAATCGAGTCGCTGTGCGACTCGATAAACCGTTCCTGTAACTGTACTCTACAGCTGCTTTCTTATCTTCTATATATTGCTGTATGCTTGTTTCCTTAATCAATCACTTGTTCTCACATACTAGTACAAGGGTTCAACTGCCTCAACTTCCGCTGCACTACTCCAAGTCTCAAATCTCTACAGCTGGGACTTAGTCTCTGCAAAAGATCCTAAGGGCTTTTCTCAGCCCAACATGGTATGAGAGCTGGTCAGAGACCAAACTCCCAGCAACTACACTCCATCAACAACCAGCAACTCAACTTGATTCAACAACTCCATTGATTACAAGACATGGACAACAAGGGCAAGAAAGTCTCTACGGGCTCACCCAGCGCCCAAGAAACTCAACACGGCAACTCTGGTCTGCACACCTCAGGACTGCAGACAGAGACCAGGACTGCTCAAGAAACAACGGGAAGAGCACCGGAGATGGTGACTCCGTCTCCCTCTTCAAGTGTGGACCCGAATCTCATGGAGAGATTCTTCAGCTTCATGTCACACTTCGACCAGCAGCAGCAGACAAGGACACCTGCGCACTCAACACAGAGCAATGGAGGGAATATGGGATTAGCGCCGATGAGCCTCGACAACTCATCCTTCGGGCGACACAATCAAGCACCTACTTTTGCGCCTTATCACTCTTCACCGGGGACGTTCGAATTCATGCCGCCCCGTGCCCAGCCAACAGCAGCTGCATCACAACAAACACCGAACGAAATCTTAAGTCTTCAGGCACAGTTCTCACACGTAATTAAACTTCAGACATCCTCACCGTTCAACGGACACGACTTCTTTACCTAGAGCTTCGAATTCGAGCTGCTGATGGAGGCCGCGCACCTTCTGGGATACTTCAACGGGTCCCTGCCATTCCCAAGCAACGGCACTGGGAAGGAACAAGAAATCTTCACGTATCAGTCGCTGCTGGCGTATACGGTACTCCTGAGAAACCTGTCACCACAAGAGCAGCAGAGCATCAGAACGTATCGGAGTTATGGAAACTCCGCGGAACTCGCATGGCATCATCTCAAGTGCCTCTATCAAGCAAACGACAGCGTGACACAAAGCAGACTCATGCAACAGCTGACAACAATACAGATGAAGACCGGGGAAAAGGCGATGCAGTATATGAGTCGCTGCCAGACCCTCCGCGACCGCCTGCTTTGGTGCGGAGGAACGATCACTGAAGAAAGCTTCGTAACACTTGTCCTCGCCGGGCTCGGGCCAGAATGGAGAACCACACGATCACTTCTTCGAGCCCACGGAAGAATTTCGGAGATGCACCTCTGCGCCGAGCTTCACGCTGAACAACAGGAGATGGATCTGTTCGAGGAAAGACAACCAAGGAAGCAACAGCAGTTAGTCTTCTACACTCAAAGAAGAAATGACAACAACTACAACCGACGCAACAAGCAAGATCAACGCGACAACCGAGGACTCACCATCGTACCGCCGTTCTGCCACAACTGCCAGACTTCCGGGCACTCCAAAGTCAACTGCAACCGCCCTCGCGTTTACCGTGCAGCAGACCCACAAGTAACTTCCACTCAAGCCAGTCCCCCAAGGCGCTCTTCAACATCTGCACAACAGACACCAAACATTATCAATTGCATGGTACACGTCGACAACTGCACACCCGGATCACCACCCACTTACGCGCCAGACGAAGAAGAGCTACCGCCACCGCGCTCACAAAGCCTTCAAGTCAATCCGACATATGCTGCAGTCGCGAACGCCGAACCCACCGGGCGGAACACCTGGTTCTTGGACAGCTGCTGCGGTCAACACATGTGCTCCTCGGGACGCTTCGTGCAACAGGAGAAACGCCTCAACCGCGACGTCGTCATCACCGTCGCCAACAACGAAAACCTGAAGACAAACAGACAAGGCGTGGTTCAGTTACAATCAATGGAAACAAACGTAATACTGCAGCTCAACAAAGTGCTCATTGTCGACAACCTGGGATACAATCTACTAAGCGTAAGCCAACTAATGGCCAAAGGGATTCACCTGGAGTGCGACTCTTACTCCAACGAGTTCCGACTTTACCACGGGAAGGGCGGCCTCTTCATCGGTCGTGCCCTCCTGAAGTCTGGCGTCTTCGTGTTGGACTTCGTCCCCGACCGCGGTACTGCCGACAGCGACGGTATCGTATCATTCGCCGCCTGGACTCACCCGCCGGATCTTGATCCCGACTTCGACAGTGACGGCTTCTGGCACTCCAACACCATACCTGCAGCAGAGAGAACACGAGCATTAGCAGTTATCAGACAAGAAAGACAAGTACCCGCACGTGTCCTAACAAAACCATCACCTGCAGTATCGGCAGCAGGACCCAGCCGAGTACCACCACCAGGGACACGAGAACCGCCAACCGAAGCAGACCAACTTATGCCCGCCACACGAGAAGCTTGTCGAAGTCCCGCCTCGGTCGTCGCGTTCTTCTCCAACGCCGACATCTACCACCGCTCGCCCGGTCACCGCGCTCCCGACGACATCTGGCACCAACGTCTCGGACATCCTGCAAACAGCACGATACTTCAAACAATCCAAGCAGATGTGTTAGAACGCAACGCCCTTCTGACGACGAGCGGCCAAGAACTTCGACGACCACGCGCACGGTGCTTCACATGCCCCGAAGCAGATCTTCCTCATCAACCTTTCCCATCCCATCACAACCCAAGCACACCTACTTACGCTCCGATGGAAAAGGTCTACAGCGATATTTTAAACATGCCTCGAGACGACACCGAAGCCGACTTCAACTACGTCATCACGTTCATCGACGCCGCAACCAGATATGTCTGGCACTTCAATCTCAAGACGCGCGATCAAGCCTTCGAAGCCTTCACAACATGGCTTCCCATCGCCGAACGAGAATCAGGACTCAAACTCAAGAGCTTCCAGTCAGACGGTGCACTGGAATACCAGTCACAACGCTTCAGGACCTATCTGGCGGAAAGAGGAATCAGACGCCTGGTGTCCCTGCCCTATGCTCACCAACAGCAGGGGGTCGCAGAACGCATGAATCGGACCTTGCAGACAACAATGCGAAAACTGCTTCAGGGGATGAGACTGCCAACCACACTGTGGCCCGACGCGATGACACATGCTGTTCACCTGCACAACCTGCTGTCCTCGTCATCATTTCCCAACAACGCATCACCGCACCTGTTGTGGACAAGAAAAAGGGGCAGCACAAAATTACTCAGAGTTTTTGGCTGCATGGTACAGTACAGACCCCACACAACGAGCTCGGTGGGGACTACACCTCGGCATCGCCAAACATTCTCACGCGTGGAAAATTCTCGACATACAAAACAAAAACACGGTGGCATCACGAGATGTTATCTTCTACGAACGACTGACGCTGCAGCATTACCTGGACAACCTTGCCAACACACAAGACCCCACCGACGGCCTCGCGGGCCTTCGCTCCTTCGCTGACCATACTGCCGAGGCTGACGCAGCAGAAGAAGACGTACCTGGAGCCTCGGAAGCTGCCGGACCACTCCCCTACTGTTCCGTACCTGTTCCACTCGACGGAGATAATCCCCTCGATAGCAACAACCTCGACACCTTTTACCACTTCGCCGACCAAGGCTACGCTACACCTCACCCCGTCGACACGAATATTTCCGAACGCATCGGCCCAAGCTTCTTACCCGATCCTGAAGACGGTGATGAAGCAGCTTATCCCGAGAATGAAAATTCCCCTCGACACACAGCCACAGGACTGCAGATCCTAGGCCTATGGGTCTCCGTCCAGCAACCGCCGCCGCCTTCTCCGCGCGAGCCCTCGACCCTGTCGCAGGCTCTGGGGGGGGAATATAAGGCGAAATGGAAGGAAGCGATGGAAAAGGAGTTAAAAGCTCTGCAAGACCGGAAAACATGGAAACTGGTACCTGCAACAAGCATCAACGGAAAAAACGTCCTCTCGGGGAAATGGGTGTACCGCATTAAGACCAACTCAGACGGCTCCATCGAACGCTTCAAAGCTCGATGGGTCGTACGAGGTTTTGATCAACGATACGGGACCGACTACACAGAAACCTTCGCCCCAGTCTCCCGTCACACCTCATTACGCATCCTACTCACCGTCGCGGCCACGAAGACATTACCACTACGACAAATCGACGTCGCGAATGCGTTTCTATACGTACCAGTGGACGTCGAGATTTTCGTCGAACAACCCCACGGATTCATCGACGACCCCACGAAAGTATGCCAACTGACAAAATTCCTTTACGGGATCAAGCAAGCCCCGCGGCTCTGGCAGCAGCATCTTCACGGCCGGCTCGTAAAAATTGGATTCCTACAGCTACCGCATGACCAAGGCATGTACCGACTGCAGCAGGGAAGAGAATACATCCTACTCATCGTCTATGTCGACGACCTACTCTACATCGGTTCTACCACCGACATCGCCACCTGGTTCGAAGGGGAGCTGAAAGGAGACCTGACGATCACGGTGTCCGACTCAGTGACCCAGTACTTGGGACTAAATGTCGTCGAAGACAACTCGGCGTTCTACCTACACGCTGGAAAGTACGCAGGCACTATCGCGAAGAAATTCGGACTGACGCCGACTACGGTCTCGACCCCCTACCGCTACGGAAGTAACAACAGCGCCTCCGCAAAACTCCCCGCGAAGCAAATCCAGGAGTATCAACAGAAGCTCGGCTGCCTACTATTCGCAGCAGTAACCTGCCGACCCGACCTGTCCTACAGTGCAAGTCAACTGGCGACGCATCTGAAGCAACCGGAACAGGAAGATCTCGAGGAGCTCAACCGGGCACTACTCTACTTCGTCTCCACGCCGACGATCGGGCTTACCTACAGCAAAGCAACAACACCGTCCGTACGACTACTCGGATACGTCGACGCAGACCACGCGGGAGATAAGGAAAATCGACGATCCAGGACGGGCTACATCTACCGACTAGAGCCCATCGGAACTATCTCCTGGCAGTCGAGCAAGCAGGAGTTAATCGCACTATCCTCGGCTGAAGCAGAGTATATCGCCCTTTGTACTGCGACCAAGGAAGGACTCTACCTACGGGAGTTACTCGAGGAAGCGAAGATCGCGACCCTACCCGCCTTCTCACTCCTCTGCGACAACCAATCCGCGATCAAAATCGCGAACAAGGATGGCTTCGCCAACCGAACCAAGCACATCGCCCTACGGTACTTCTTCGTCAAGGATGAAATCGCGAAGGGGAGACTTCAACTCAGTTACTGCCCGACGACAGAAATGGCCGCAGACTATTTGACGAAGAAATTGGCGAAGACAAAATTCGACCACTGCATGCTGCTGACCGGACAGACAAACGTCACCAGATCCGAACATAACAGCACTCCAGAAACGAAGGGGAGTGTTGGAAATATCTCAAAGAACTTAAGCGTTTCTGAAGTATAACACTACACTCGAGGAAGACTACAAGGGAGCACGCGAGTCAACGGAGGTTACACGAGGGGGCGGACAAAGAATGCGAAAGGTCGCAACTGGAGGTTGCGACTGACCGTTACAGCATCATGGATGGTAACCGAAGCAGCAATCGAGTCGCTGTGCGACTCGATAAACCGTTCCTGTAACTGTACTCTACAACTGCTTTCTTATCTTCTAAATATTGCTGTATGCTTGTTTCCTTAATCAATCACTTGTTCTCACATACTAGTACAAGGGTTCAACTGCCTCAAATTCCGCTGCACTACTCCAAGTCTCAAGTCTCTACAGCTGGGACTTAGTCTCTGCAAAAGATCCTAAGGGCTTTTCTCAGCCCAACAGAAGTTATAGGCTAGATAGGTGTGTGTTCTTAGAGGATACAACTCCAACTTTATATCTCCCTTGTTCACCCTTGTTTCTAGTCATTCTTGTATTCTAACATGGTATCATAGTAGGTTAGGTCCGCCCACCCGCTTCCGCCCCTCTCTCTAGCCTACCGCCCCGCCGGCCCCTAGCGCATCCGCCGGCCCCTAGCGTACCGCCGGCCCCTAGCGTACCTCCGGCCCCTCGCGTACCGCCGGCCCCTCACGTACCCGCCAGCCCCTTGCGCACCTCGCTGGCCCCTAGCGCGCCCGCCGCCCTTTAAGCGCCGCACCGGCCCCTCACGTACCCTGCCGGCCCCTAGCGCGTCGTGCTGGCCCCTTAGCGCCCCGCCGGCCCCTCGCACCTAGCCGGCCCCTCGCACCCCGCAGGCCCCTCGTGCCTAGCCGGTCCCTCGCGTGCTCGTTGGCCCTTCGCGTACTCGACGGCCCCTTGCGTACCCTGCCGGTCCCTTACGCACCCACCCGGTCCCTCGCTCGCCTCACCAACCCTTCGCGCTCGCCGGCCCCTCGCGCGCCCGCCGGCTCCTTGCGTATCTCGCCGTCCCCTCCCGTGCCTGCCGGCATTCCGTGCCTCGCCGCCCCTTTGCACCTCGCCGTCCCTTTGCGCCCTGCCGGCTTTGCGCGCCTCGGGCCCTGCGCACCTCGGGCCCTCCTCGGATTTCCCACTCGAGAGTCCTGCCGCCACACCGCTGTGCCGCCATGCCGCTGTGTTGCCGTGTCCCAGTGGCGCTGTGCCGCCGTGACGCTGTGCCGCCGTGGACCTGCGTCGCTGAGGTTGCACGATGGCAGACGCCGTACTTCGCCTGGACGCGGAGGGGCACACAATCGACTTCGACGCCTGGCTTGTCGATCTTCGCCAACACCTGACAGGTCAGCGCCATGATGGGCACTCCCTGGCTATGCATGTTGATGGCTTGCTTCCCCGCCCCTCCGCGCCTGATCCCCTCCCTGCTGACCCCACCACTGCTGAGGGTGAGGCCTTTTCTGCTGCTGCGCTTGCTCGCGCTGTCTGGGATTCCCACAATGCCGTAGCGCAGCTCGCCATTAGTCATGCTCTTTCCCTGTCTGTCGCGAACGCCAAGGATTTCCTACATGCAGTAGTTGCGCGCTAGTCCACCCCTTCCTCCGCCTCCGCTGGCCGCTTGATCCTCCCCATGCTATTCCCCGATCTTTCCGCTTTCCCCACTGTCGCTGACCTCGCCACTCACCTCTGTGCATTAGAGACTAGCTACTGCGCTGCTAGCACTACCGCCCAGCTCACTGTCTTCCCCCAACCGTTCTGCGCTACCCTGTACCTTATTGCCATGCACGTGCCTGACCGCTTAGCCACTGCCCGCGACCACTTCCTTAGCCAGCACCCTGGCGACCTCACCCTGACCACCTTTGTCACTGCCCTGTCTGAGATAGAGACTCGCTGGCGCACTATCCCTCAGTCGAGCGGTGTTGCGGCAATCCCTATCTTTCAGGGCTATGCTCCCTCCCAGTGCACATACGCTGACGTCTCCGCAACAGTTTCTACGGCTGCCTCTGCCACTGAGACCGCCGCTGCGGCCTTCTCGCAGTAGCGCCAGCGTCGGGGCCACCGCGACCCCAAGGGAGGGCGTGGTGGTGGAGCTGGTGATGGTAGTGGTGGTGGTGGGGACAGTGGTTCTGACGAGGGGGTTGGAGCTGGTGTCCCGGAGCAGCAGTCGCAGCCGACGTAGCAGCAGCAGCAGCAGCCGTGGGCCCGCCTACCCTGGGGTGGCAAGGAGCCCCAGGAGGTGGTGGCCGCGGCGACGACCCTCGCAACTCGGCATCTACTCGCAACTGTGAGCTGCCAGTAACGGCTCCATACCAGGCCCCTCCGTGGCAATGTGTGCCACTGCCCGCACCCGACCGCCTGCTGCTTCCGCCGCCTCGACGACCTCATCTGTCGCCGCTTCGGCCCGGCCCCGGACCTCCCTGACTAGCCCAGTCTGTTGCGCCGCGGTGTGCTTGTTTTTGACTTAGACATAGATTAGATTAGTTATGCCATGCATTCTCTGTATGCTAACGCTTCTAGTGTGTCCGGATCTTATTACCCAGTGTTCTCTAGCTTAGGTGTAGCACCTGTGTGTAGTACATGCTCCCTGTTGCGTCAGACGTAGGACCGTCTGCCTTGTCTAGCCTAGGCTCTACACTCGCTCCTCCTTCGTATGACGCTACTGCTTTGCTGTCCTTCACACTTGACTCTGGTGCGTCGGCCTGCTTCTTCCGCTACCATGCCACACTCATGCCGCTGTCGCACTTGCTGACCCCTCTTCTGGTCCTGTCGTTGCTCGCAGCTACACTACCCTTCCCTGTGCAGCGGTTCCCTCGGGTTCCCTTACTTGCATGCGCATCCCTTTATTCTCCAGAATCTTAGTTGGTGTCAGCTGTCTTCAATACCTCGGCATCACCACTACGTTCTATGGTCACGAGCAGTACGCTGTTTGTACCGAGGCCGCCTCCGGTTCCCCCCTTGCAATTTTCCCCCGGGACCCGGTGTCTGGCCTGTTTACGCCGAACACTACTTCCCCCCCAGCTGGAGCGTCCTCCCCGGGTCCTACGTCTACCTAGGTCGCGGCGGCCTGCTCGTGTCGGTCACTCACTCACCAATCGCTTCTGTGGCACCACCACCTAGGTCACCCCGCACTCTCGCGTCTGCGTCACATGTCTCAGCACGGTCTTGTTCTATGTCTCCCTGCGTCGCTTCCTACCCTCCCTCCCTCACCTGCTGTGAGAGTACGATCCTGTTACACCAATTTCCCCTTTCCATATTTCCTTTCTATTTTATTCCTCTTTTTATCCAGATTCTTTTGGTCTTTATCCCATCTCATTTGGTTTCCTATTCCTCCTTTTCCATTATCCTTTGGTTTATCTTATTATTATAATTATATCACTGACCAGGCTCGGGATTTACTGGCGCGCTATATCTAGCGTAATCCTGCCGTAATCCCTTAAATCCAATAGCCTCGCGTGGCTATACGCAGGGTGAGTCTATTTCTAGAAGGGTCTACTCCCTTTGGATAGGATAAACCTGGTTACCTGATGTACTATGGAAGTATAAAAGCACCTTGCACTGAATGATAGTGCAACATGGAGCAAACCTTTCCTCGGGACATTCGATCCTATAACACTTGGTAATCAGAGCCAAGGTTTCAGCTCAACGCTTAACCGCTGGGCCCCCAGGAGCACGCCGAGGATGCAGTCGAAACTTCAATTCCTGTAAGTACAATGCACTTTCGTTTAAGTTTCGACTAACCTCACGAAGTTGCACTTGGGGTCCCCGTCGAAGGCAAGATGCCTCGCCAACCGTTCGATGGTTGCATCGACGGAGCCGATTTTTCGCGCGGGCAAACGGTCTCGACCTCGCGAGTGCGTCACTTGTGGCGGAACACTCCCTGCGATATTCTGAGAGTTCGCAGATCGCGACGACACTTGGAGTTGCGCGGAAATTTGCGGAGCTACGACCGACGACATCCGTTCGATGAGGATTCGACGCTTCAGATCGACCGAGGTGAAACCAAAACCTTCTAAGCGAGTTCAAGTTTCAGCGCGAATGGGAACGGAACCTCGCAAGCCGCGAAGTTCTTCGGAGCGTCCGATCGTCGACAGCTGAAATCGAAGACCGAAAAGTGCTGCAGGAAATGAGTCAACCCATGCACCGAAAGCTGTTGAACGCGTCTCAGGAATATCTTCAGATCGCTTGGAGTTTGGACCGTCAGATAGACTTCTGCTTCAACGGGCGAGATGGAGCGCGACATCTGCACAAAGGGAGAATGACGCGCAGAACAGAATTGCAGCCGCCTTCGACACCGCTGACATCATCTGGACAACCAAATTCGAAATCCTTCATTTGGTGACGAATTTGCAAATCATATGCAAAGTCAGAAATCTGCCAGAGTATTACCTACTTGGTAATAGCTGCAAGCAGAAAACTGACAGGAGAACGTGGATCGTCGGATTGGTGCGGAATCAACGGCACGAATGCAGCGGAGACTACACTACGGAAAAGCATCATCATGGAGACAACATTCGTGACCAGCGACTGCACAATCGACGCATCGTCTGACTAGTGTCAACAACGATCGATTTATTTTGACGAAGTCATCTTCGTTAAAAATGGATCGAAATCAACACCGCGAGATCTTCACCCAGGGAAAAAATGGAGCTGCGTGAAGACATGTTCTCCATCCAAGAGACACTTCTTCATACAAATTGATCGACAACCTATGGGATTGCAGAGAAGTAGCCGTTTTCTCTTGCAATGCTCCCAAGTTCAAGTTGCTGCGAAGGAGCAGATTTCGCACGCAACGACGACGCAGTGAACCCGTCTCGTCAAGGCTAGCGAGACACTATTTCGTAACAGGAGCTGACCGATTCGTCTTCATCAAGAATCTCAACCATCCGAAGTGATTGATTGGAGCAGTCTCAACATGCACCTCATGAGGGGACACACCAAACATCGTGGAAATGTTTCCGTGCATGTCACGATGCTTGATAGATTGAGGAGTAATTAACCTCTAATCTGGCAAGTACTCGTTCACTAGCGACCCTACGTCACATGCATTGGAGGCGGTTCTACGACAAGCCGAAGCGTTACAAGCATCAGCGTAACTTCGGCGATGTAGGAGAACGCCAAGCAACACGTGGTGTCAACAAATGAGGGAGATGCTGACTACTACAACACGATCACGCGCTCTACCGACCGTACATCGGAGCCACGGATGAGCATACTAGGAATTGCTACCCGTGGATACATTGAGGGGAGAAGCAAATTTCTCTTCACACCCTGAAATGAAACAATTACCGCCAGCAATGGAGCAACACATGTGTACCAATGTGCAAGTGTTCCTGGTAGTTACGCATGTTACACCCATCAGGAACACTCTACTAGGAAGAGGGAGTTGATGGATTCTCCTTCAACCATGACGAGTTAAAAGAATTCTCTACAGCAGCTGCCGCCGTCGCCGTCGTTGCAACCACCGCCGCCGCCGCTGCAGCAGAAGACTCGACACAACAGTCATATCCAAACCCTGATGGATGATTCTCCGCTCAATGGAGATAATGCTGGATTACATTCCAGTGGATCGTTAAGACCCGGCCAGGCACAACATTGATTTCCAGCTAGTGGGAAGGAGATACCACTATGCACTGGAATAGCTATGGCAATGGCGTATACCCTCAAGAGCAGAAGGTATTTGCTCATATGAGGATGGGAGGACAACGGTACTCTACCGGTATACAAGTCCTCATGGCCTATGGCTTTCCTTAAAGTCATAAAACATGCGTCGCAACCAATCCATCACCAGCACCACCTCCAGGGAAGCAGATAGGCGTAAAATGGAGCGCCGACGCCACTCCGGATAGTGGACTCCGCGTACCTCCGACAACACCCTTGTTTGCCGAAATGGAGCAGACTTCAACACCGATGCTGAGTATCTGAGACGTCGTCAACTTCAACGCTACTTCAAGGACAGTGGCAAAATGAGACAACACATGATGGCACCAGAAGACCTATCCCAATATGTGCGCCCAGACACCGATGCCTACCGATGGCCTCCGTGTTAAACTGGAAGTGCATAAGGTCATACTGGATTGGCTGTCAGCAATGCTCATTTGGAAATGGGAGAGGATTATTTGGGAATAGCCCTAATATTCCCAGATCTCCTAACCTATCACTATGGGATATCTACGCAGCAGAGATTCCTTGCTTGAGCAACCACCGAGGGAAACTACTTTGGCGCCGATTCTGGAAGTTACCAGCTCCGCGTTTATGGTACCAACCCCTCGCATGGTTCTAAACACAAGGGATACACGCAGCAGCACTACGATACTGAGAGGATACGACTCACAACAACACTACGGCATGGACTAGCATTCGACAGAAGCTGCATGTAACGGATACAACACTGCTACAGAAGCAGTACTACGACACGACTGCCATACCACCACCACTTGGTGATCTTCAGGCGTGAACGGGATGCGAGTAACACCGGGATGTGCTACTCGAGACTCAACGCATGCTACAGTGTGCCAGCTAGAGCACCCACCGAAGGGACAGTACATCTACTCTTCCGCTACAACATCTGGATCATGATCAACGCCATTTGCGTACCACCTACAGATGCAACCCGCTCCCACCACAACAATCGACAAATCCATTTCATATCCGTTGTCCATCAGCTCTAACACCGGACACACCAGTTGGACATCCAATAGCAGCAGAAGCACCTGGCTGCTCATCACCACAGTTATCCACACCATAATCTCGACATAAGCCATCTTCCATCCAATCTTCAATCTTGCTTCTGCGATTCTATCATCGTTAAAGCAAAGGTCACTTCAGTCAACTTCCGCTTCCGCCAACCAGCCATTTGGGAGATCCATAACGCCTTCCATACCAGCTTCTAAAACCCTATCAAGACCAAACACGCTCTACACCGAATGCCAACCAAAGTCGCCGCCCGTGTTCGTCCATGTCATGGGACAACAACGTGCTCGGACACCGTCGTCGTCAGAATGGCACTCTAGAGCTTCTTCTTTGCTGAAAGGGTTATGATACTTCTGAGGCTGCGTCTCTGAATTTGACATGGGTAACGCCCGTCGTCCTCTTTGCGACTACCTTGTCAAGCAGGGTGTTACTTCTACCACCCAGCTTTGAGAGGGGGAAGTGTGAGAGTACGATCCCGTTACACCAATTTCCCCTTTCCATATTTCCATTCTATTTCATTCCTCTTTTTATCCTGATTCATTTGGTCTTTATCTCATCTCATTTGGTTTCCTATTCCTCCTTTTCCATAATCCTTTGGCTTATCCTGTTATTATGACTATATCACCGACCAGGCTCGGGATGTACTGGCGCGCTATATCTAGTGTAATCCTGCCGTAATCCCTTAAAGCCAATAGCCTCGCGTGGCTATACGCAAGGTGATTCCATTTCTAGAAGGGTCTATTCCCTTTGGATAGGATAAACCTGGTTGCCTGAAGTACTATGGAAGTATAAAAGCACCTTGTACTGATGATAGTGCAACGTTCAGTAGACCTCATTCGATCCTGTGACACTACTTCCCCCCCAGCTGGAGCGTCCTCCCCGGGTCCTGCGTCTACCTAGGTCGCGGCGGCCTGCTCGTGTCGGTCACTCACTCACCAATCGCTTCTGTGGCACCACCACCTAGGTCACCCCGCACTCCCGCGTCTGCGTCACATGTCTCAGCACGGTCTTGTTCTATGTCTCCCTGCGTCGCTTCCTGCCCTTCCTCCCTCGCCTGCTGTGAGAGTACGATCCCGTTACACCAATTTCCCCTTTCCATATTTCCTTTCTATTTTATTCCTCTCTTTATCCTGATTCATTTGGTCTTTATCTCATCTCATTTGGTTTCCTATTCCTCCTTTTCCATTATCCTTTGGTTTATCCTATTATTATGATTATATCACTGACCAGGCTCGGGATGTACTGGCGCGCTATATCTAGCGTAATCCTGCCGTAATCCCTTAAAGCCAATAGCCTCGCATGGCTATACGCCGGGTGATTCTATTTCTAGAAGGGTCTATTCCCTTTGGATAGGATAAACCTGGTTACCTGATGTACTCTGGAAGTATAAAAGCACCTTGTACTGAATGATAGTGCAACATGGAGCAAACCTTTCCTCGGGACATTCGATCCTGTGACACCTGCGCTGCCATGCACGTCCTCCGTCGAGGGCCGGCTGCGCCGTGCTCATCACTCCTCCTTGCTTTGCCCTGCCACCGCACCCCTCCATACCCTGCACCTGGACGTCTGGGGTCCAACCCCCGTCCCCGGACCTCGTCGCGAGCGCTAATTTCTCGTGCTCGTCGACGACTAGACGCGCTACACTACGGTGTTTCCCCTGGAGCGGAAGGCCGATGTGCCTGACGTTCTTATCTCGTGGGTCGTAGCTGCGCGCCTCCACCGCGATCTCCCTGTGCGGTGTCTCATCTCTGGCCGTGGTGGCAAGTTTGCCTCTGGTCGGCTTGGACAAACCTGTCGTGCGCAGGGCATCACCCAGTCGTACACCCTACCGGACTCCCCGCAGCAGAATATGGTCGCTAAGCGTCAAATCGGTTTGGTCATGGAGCTGACTCATACCTCCATGATCCATGCTAGTGCACACCATTTTCTGTGGCTGTTCGCCATTCGCTACGCCGCTCACTAGCTTAACCTGTGGCCGCGCGCCCAGCGGATGCATGTTTCACTGACCCTTCGTTGGATCGGGTTCCCTAGTGACGCGTCTACGTTCCACGTTTGGGGATGCCTCGCTCACATTCGCGCCTATGGCACTGATAAGCTCACTACCCGCAGTGTCCCCTGTGTCTTCCATGGTTTCCCCCTTGACTTATCTGAATGGCACTTTTATTACTTGCTGTCTCACTGCTTCTTTCACTCCCGTACGCTACTTTCGCTGAGTCTGTCTCCTTTTACCACCTCTTTCCCCACCGAGGTCTCCCAGTTTCCCCTGCCCTGTTTCTGGTTCCCACTCCCCCAATAGCCCCTGCTCATCTCCCTCCCCGTCCTGCTCCATCTGGAGTGTCTCACATCACTCCCCTCCTGTCGGTTGTCCCGGTCGAGGAGTCGGCTGACTTTGGTGGCCCCGCGGCGCCGTTCTCGCCGCCAGCCTCGACCCCGGTGTCTCCTCCTCTGCCGTTGCAGTCGCATCCACAGCAGCAGCAGCTGCCGCCACCATAGCAGCCGCTGCCGCCGTCGCAGCTGCAGCCGCTCGTGGACTCTCAGGGTGCTGGCGTTGAGGAGGGTGCTAGTCCTGGGGTTCCTATCGTGGCTTGTGCCGGTGGGGCTGGGGGTGGCACCAGTACTGGAGAGATTTCTTGCTCTGGGGGTGCTCGTTCTTGGGGTGCTGGAGTGGAGTGTTCTAGAGGTGGCCGTGGTGCAGCTGGCGGTCCAGGGGTCGGCGTCGAGCAGCAGCAGCAGCAATCGCCGCCGGTGTCCTCCACTGACCGCTCCCATGCGCCTTCCCTGCTGCCTCCTCCCCTTCCTGTCTACGGCCCTGTGTTCCCTCCGTCGGAATCGTCTTCGGCTCGTCTTCTCCCTCGTTCCCCTCATGTGTCTCCTCCTTTGTCTCCTGACCAGACGCCTCCGTCTCACGTTTGGTCTCGCCGTCCCTCTCGTGCTCGTCCTATCTCTCCTATTCAGCTTTCTCACCCTATTTTGCTTTGTTTCCATGTGTCTCGTGCTCCCCTCCTCCTATCGCCTCCTCCGTCATCGCTCGCTGTCGCGTCTTCCCCTCTGTCTGACTTCCTTCGTGCTGCTCGTCCTCTTGTTCATCCGGTCCTCTGACCCTGTCTGTCCTCCGTCCGTCGGGGGTGCACCTGCCTTTGGCAGTAACGTCCTAGAGGACAGGTTGTACGAGCTTGCTTTCCTATCTAAGGCTGCTCCCCATCTCTGTTCCATGCTCCTAGTTCCTGCTCCGACCCCGAAGATGAGTACTCTTCAGGCGCTGCTACACGTAGCACCATATCGTGACTACGAGTTACACTCCCTCGACTTCTCCACATTGTTTCTCCATGGCAGTCTACACAAGCAGGTCTACCTGCGCTGTCCGCAGTAGATGACCTGGTCTTCGCTACTGCCGACAGAGACGCACTGGCCTCCGTGAACTCCGATTTGCGGAGGAGACACACCTGCACTGACCTAGGAGAGCTGCGCCGCTACCTTGGTCTGCAGATCTCCAGGGGCAGAGCAGCGCGCACCATCACTCTCACACAGTCACACTTGGTATGCTAGATCCTTCAAAGGTTTGGTCTTCATTTCTCCTCCGCACAGCCCACTCCTCTGCCAGTAGACCACAGGCTCTCTGCTCCAGTTCCTAAGGAGTCAGTAGAGCCCAGTGGTCCTTACGCAGAGCTGGTGGGTTGCCTCATGTACCTGATGACTTGCACTCGTCGAGATCTTGCATACCCTCTCAGCATCGTGGCTCGCTTTGTGGCCACATGCAGACACCGACCACAGCACTGGTCGGCCGCTAAGAGGATTTTGTGTTATCTACCAAGTAAATCGGGCATGGGGTTAGTGCTGGGAGAACGCAGGCCAGTGGTCCTTACTGGGCACACAGACGCTTCTTGGGCAGTCAACGCTGCGACCCTCAGGTCCTCGCAGGGCTACTGCTTTAGCCTTGGTTCAGGTGCCATCTGTGGAGGTCCACTCGCTCCTCGTCTGTTGCCCAGTCTAGCTGTGAGGCTGAGATCTACGCCGGTGCCATGGCGGCACAGGAGCTTCGCTGGTTGACCTTCTTGCTCACCAATTTAAGTGAGCAGCCTAGCTCTGCCCCGGTTCTGTACGCTGACAATAGGGCCATGATTGTCACAGGATCGAATGTCCCGAGGAAAGGTTTGCTCAATGTTGCACTATCATTCAGTACAAGGTGCTTTTATACTTCCAGAGTACATCAGGTAACCAGGTTTATCCTATCCAAAGAAAATAGACCCTTCTAGAAATAGAATCACCCTGCGTATAGCCACGCGAGGCTATTGGCTATAAGGGATTACGGCAGGATTACGCTAGATATAGCGCGCCAGTACATCCCAAGCCTGGTCGGTGATATAATGATAATAACAGGATAAACCAAAGGATAATGGAAAATGAGGAATAGGAAACCAAATGAGATGAGATAAAGACCAAATGAATGAGGATAAAAAGAGGAATGAAATAGAATGGAAATATGGAAAGGGGAAATTGGTGTAACGGGGTCGTACTCTCACACTTCCCCCCCTCAAAGCTGGGTGGTAGACGTAACACCCTGCTTGACAAGGTAGTCACGAAGAGGACGACGGGCGTTACCCATGTCGAGTTCAGAGACGCAGCCTCAGAAGGATCATAACCCTTCCAGCAAAGAAGAAGCTCCAGAGTGCCAGTCGGACGATGACGGTGTCCAAGTACGTAGTTGTCCCATGTCGTGGATGAACACGGGCGACGACCGTGGTTGGCATTCGGTGTAGAGCGTGTTTGGTCTTGATAGGGTTTAAGAAGCTGGTATGGAAGGCGGTATGGATCTTCCAAGTGGCTGGTAGGCGGAAGCGGAAGTTGACTGAAGTGACATTTGCTTCAACGAGGAAAGTCCCGCAGAAGCAAGGTTGAAGCTTGGATGGAAGTTGGCTGATGTCGAGATTATGGTCTCAAGAAGGGTAGTGATGAGTTGCCAAGTGCTTGTGCTGATGTTGGATGTCCAAGAGGGCGCTTGTGTGGTCGATGTACAAGATGGTGGACGATAGCGATGAAATCGGAAGCAATTTGGACTGTGGCTGGTATGGTTAGCTGTTGTGGTGTGATCGGGTGGCGTCCGTAACAGACGAAGTACAGCGTCTGTCCAGTAGAGGCGTCAGGAGCATACTTGTAGGCAAACTCCAGGACGGGCAGATGCAAGTCGGAGTTGGAGATGTGAATGGTTGGAACAGTGTGCTGTAACGTGCAGATGAGTGGCTATGTTGTCCGATCCGTGCATGCTGTTACCCGCATCTGGTCCACGTGTGAAGATCACCAAGTGTTGGTGGTATGGCAGTCATAGTACTGCTTCTGTAGCAGTGTTGTATCTGTTACATGCAGCTTCTGTCGAATGGTGGTCCATGCCGTAGTGTTGTCGCGAGTCGTACCCACTGGGCATCGGAGTGCTGCGGATTGGAGAGCAGAATCACGAGTAGTAACTCTGTCCACCACGCGATCTGCTAATCACACTGCCTTGGTACAACAGCACATGCCAAGTGCTGCTCAGTGTATCCCTTGAGTTCAGAACCATGCGAGGGGTTGGAACCATAAACGCGGAGCTGGTAACTTCCAGAATCAGCGCCAAGTAGTTTCCCTCGGTGGTTGCTCAGGCAAGGAATCTCAGCTGCGTAGATATCCCATGGTGATGGGTTAGGATATCTGGGAACGTTACGGGTATTCCCAAGTAATCCTCTCCCATTTCCAAATGAGCATTGGTGACAGCCAATCCAGTATGACCTTATGCGCTTCCAGTTTAGCACGGAGGCCATTGGTAGGCATCGGTGTCTGGGCGCACATATTGGGATAGGTCTTCTGGTGCCATCATGTGTTGTCTTATTCTGCCACTGTCCCTGAAGTAGCGTTGCAGTCGAAGACGTCTCGGCTACTCAGCATCGGTGTTGAAGTCTGCTCCATTTCGGCAAACAGGGGTGTTGTTGGAGATACGCGGAGTCCACTGTCCGGAGTGGCGTCGGCGCTCCATTCCACGCCTATCTGCTTCCGTGGAGTTGGTGCTGGTGATGGATTGGTTGCGACGCAGGTTTTATGACTTTAAGGAAAGCCATAGGCCATGAGGACTTGTATACCGGTAGAGTACCGTGGTCCTCCCATCCTCATAAGAGCAAATATCTCCTGCTCTTGAGGGTATATGGCATTGCCATAGCTATTCCAGTGCGTAGTGGTATCTCCTTCCCACTAGCTGGAAACAATAGTATTGTGCCTGGCCGGGTCTTTACGATCCACTGGAATATAATCCAGCATTATCTCCATTGAGCGGAGAATCATCCATCAGGGTTTGGATATGAATGTTCTGTCGAGTCTTCTGCTGCGGCGGCGGCGGCGGTTGCGACGACGGCGACGGCGGCAGCTGCTGCAGAGAATTCTCTCAACTCGTACCGGTTGAAGGAGAATCCATCAACTCCCCCTTCCAGTAGAGTGTTCCTGATGGGTGTAACAGGCGTAACTACCAGGAACACGTGCACATTAGTACACATGTGTTGCTCCATTGCTGCCGGTGATTATTTCATTTGAGGGTATGAAGAGAAATTTGCTTCTCCCCTCAATGTATCCACGGGTAGCAATTCCTGGTATGCTCATCCGTGCCTCCGATGTACGGTCGGTAGAGCGCGTGATCGTGTTGTAGTAGTCCGCATCTCCCTCATTTGTTGACACCTCGTGTTGCTTGACGTTCTCCTGCATCGTCGAAGTTACGTTGGTGCTTGTAACGCTTCGGCTTCTGGTAGAATCGCCTCCAATGCATGTGCCGTAGGGTCGCTAGTGAACGAGTACTTGCCGGATTAGAGGTTAATTACTCCTCAATCTGTCAAGCATCGTGACGTGCACGGAATTTTCTTCCACGCAGGTCATTAACACCTGGAATCGCGACGCATGATTGGTGTGTCGCCTCGTGAGGTCGATGTTGAGACTGCTCCAATCAACACCTCGGATGGCTGAGATTCTTGATGAAGACGAATCGTTCAGCTCCTGTTACGAAGTAGTGTTTCGCTGGCCTTGACGAGACGCGTTCACTGCGTCGTCGTTGCGTGCGAAATCTGCTCCTTCAAAGTGATGTTGGGAATATTGCAAGAGAAAACGGCTACTTCTCTGCAATCCCATAGGTTGTCGATCAAATTTATGAGATGAAGTATCTCATGGATGGAGAATATGTCTTCACGCAGCTCCATTGTTTTTCCTGGGTGAAGATCTCGCTGTGTTTGATGTCGATCCATTTTTAACGAAGATGACTTCGTCAACATAACTCGATCGTTATCGACACCAGTCAGAAGATGCGTCGATTGTGCAGTTGCTGGTCACGAATGTTGTCTCCATGATGATGCTTTCCCATAGTGTAGTTTCCGCTGCATTCGTGCCGTTGATTTCGCACCGATCCGACGATCCACATTCTCCTGTCATTTTTCTGCATGCAGATATTACCAAGTAGGTAATACTCTAGCAGATTTCTGACTCTGCAGATGATTTGCGCGCCAAATTCGTCACCAAATGAAGAAATTCGAATCTGGTTGTCCAGATGATGTCAGCGGTGTCGAAAGCGGCTGATTTCTTGTTCTGCGCGTCAATCTCCCTTTGTGCAGAAGTCGCGCTCCATCTCGTCCGTTGGAGTAGAAGTCGATCCGACGGTCCAAAATCCAAGCGATCTGGGAGCCTCCTGAGTCGCGTTCAGCAGCTTTCAGTGCACGGGTTGACTCGTTTCCTGCAGCAATTCTCGGTCGTCGATGTCGGCTGTCGATCGATCCAACGCTCCGAAGAATTTCGCGGCTTGCGAGGTCCCGTTCCCATTCGCGCTGAAACTCGAACTCGATCAGAAGGATTTCGTTTTCGCCTCGGTCGATCCGAAGCGTCGAATCTCCATCGGACGGATGTCGTCGGTCGAACCTCCGCAGAGTTCCGCGCAACTCCAAGTGTCGTCGCGAACTGCGTACTTCTCCGAATGTCGCAGGGAGTGTTCCGCCAGAACTGACGCGATCGCCAGGTCGAGGCCGTTTGCCCCCGCGAAAAATCGGCTCCGTCGATGCAGTCCATCGGAACGGTCGGCGAGGCATCTCGCCTTTGATGGGGACCCCAGGTGCAACTGCGAGAGGTGAGACGAAACTTAAATGAAAGTGCATTGTACTTACAGGAATTGAAGTTTCGACTCCATCCTCGCGTGCTCCTGGGGCCCAGCGGTTAAGCGTTGAGCTGAAACCTTGGCTCTGATACCAAGTGTCACAGGATCGAATGTCCCGAGGAAAGGTTTGCTCAATGTTGCACTATCATTCAGTACAAGGTGCTTTTATACTTCCAGAGTACATCAGGTAACCAGGTTTATCCTATCCAAAGAAAATAGACCCTTCTAGAAATAGAATCACCCTGCGTATAGCCACGCGAGGCTATTGGCTATAAGGGATTACGGCAGGATTACGCTAGATATAGCGCGCCAGTACATCCCAAGCCTGGTCGGTGATATAATGATAATAACAGGATAAACCAAAGGATAATGGAAAATGAGGAATAGGAAACCAAATGAGATGAGATAAAGACCAAATGAATGAGGATAAAAAGAGGAATGAATAGAAAGGAAATATGGAAAGGGGAAATTGGTGTAACGGGGTCGTACTCTCACAATGATCCTCCTGTGTCAAGAGCCTCGATTTGAGGGGCAGAGCGAAGCACATTCTGCTGCGGTACTTTCTCCAGTGCGAGCTACAGCAGCGTCGTCAGGCCCGCGTTGTACACTTGGCCTCCGGTGCCAACACAGCTGATACCTTTACGAAAGTGCTTGCGCCTAAGGATCATCCGCGGCACTGTTTGCAGCTTGGTCTAGTTCCTGTAGACTCTCACTTGCTAGGACCTTGATTGTGTACTCCTTTTATATATATCTTTCAGACTGGCCTTGTGGCTTCTCTTCCAGTGGCCGTAGTAGTAGTGCCGCCCAAGTTTGCTCCTGCCTTGTTTGTACTCTTGCTGACTAGTCTTCGGACCCCTGTCTCAGAGGTTGGACCAGTAGTGCCCCCTGAGCTGCGTGTTTCTTGCTCAGCACTGCCCTTTATCTAGCCTAGGGGGTGTGCCAACTTATACTTATATTTGTATGTAGAAGTAATAGGCTAGATATGTGTGTGTTCTCAGAGGGTACAACTCCAACTCTATATCTCCTTTGTTCACCCTTGTTTCTAATCATTCTTGTATTCTAATAACCCTGACCCGAACCGCATGCATCAAGTAGGTTTGTGCGCGTTATGACATTTTGCACTACTGTATCCACCCGGATAGAGGACCCAAGGGGTGTGTAGAGCGAGCATTTTTTTTTTGGTGGGGCCTATAATCGATTTTTATAATATAAACCCTGGGGCCAGGGCTGACGTGATCAGACTATTTAGTACGATTAGTCTGAAATTTCAGACCCTATTTTTGGCCAGACCTGAATTTTTAGATTACCCATTTTCCAATCCTGATCACCTCAAAATATGATTTTAGGGATCATGAAAATTCAAACTTGTTGCTAACCCAGTACTGAGTTTCCAGAGCACAACGTGTACAGACCCTGAAACACATTTACCTACTACCAACATGCGACGCATAAAATTTCAGCTATGTCCCCGAACACCAGAGACATCCCCTACACACCCCACAACCCATAATGTTTTTTGGCCAAGTCCCCAAACGCTAAAGACATCCCCCACGCACCCCACAACCCATCGAAAATTTTGGCCAAGTCCCTGAATGCTAGAGACATCTCCCTCACACCCCACAACATATTGAAAATCTAGGCTAAGTGGGTTATCAGACACAGTCTCCCTAACACCCCGACCCCAAACAGCCCAAACTTTTGGCTAAGTCATAAACATATATATAACAAATATGAGGGTGAGCTGGGCACGTAGACAAACCTTCCGTAAGGGGAGGGGGCAAGCGGAATGGAGGGGAAGGGGGGAGATCAAAATGGACGGAAGGGGGAAGCGAAACAGAGGGGGAGGGGGGGATCGAAAATGGAGGGGAGGGGGGGATCGAAACTGGGGAGAGGGGGCAAGCTGGGCGAATAGAGCGGTGGGAGAACTTCGTGCCCTTGCAGCGCCCCCGTTGGGAGATCTTGGACGTCAATCATTAGTGACAATCGAATAGTGGAAATATGTCGAAACGATCGCAATCGATCGAGGCCGTCGAATTTTGATAAACTTTCAGTTGGCCAACGGGCAGCTGACGAGGATTTCCTAAAAGAGACGACATTAAGAAATAGTTGTTTCATCTCTCCCCGTCTAGAGTCAAAACATTTTCATACTAAGGCATCGTCGTCAGTACCCTTAAAATATCAGCAAATTTTAGTCTCTATTTTTTTTACTCTAATTGTACTCACTGGACCCTGAGAAAATTAGACAAGCTCAGTTCTGGGCTCTAACTTTTCAGAGTACCGATATTTGGGTGAAGGCCCTTCAGACTATTCTTTTTTTCGAGGGGGTTGGCTCAGAGTGCCTTTTTTTGAAACGCCAGCCCTGCCCGGGGCTTTTACGAAAGTCCAAATTTACAGTTTTTAGACAATAACTAGTGTAGTTTTCTAGTCCTTCGCGCATTTCGGTGCCCTCTATAATGGGGGATCATGGAACTTTGAAGGGTGGAGCCTATAATTGAATTTTGTCTATAGGACCCAGGTTCCAACCAATCCCCTGGCGGGGCGCTTATCCGGGTGGATACGGTAATTTCAAAGCCTCACAATTCGGCTCTGCCGAGCCTCAACGGAGCTCTCCATGCCTAGCTCTCTCTAGGTATGGGGTTGTTTTCCAGTTGCATCATTTATTCTTGCCTTAGTATTCACATTTTGATTCTTGCTATTTGCGCCGCATACCACTTCGCCATCAGAGCTATCGATCCTTAGCCTAGCGCTCTAGATTTGCTGCAATACGCACACTCAGGGAGGCTAATGCCAGCTAACAAACATATCAAGAAAGCTAGCTACTTGTAGTGCAAATGGCATTGTTCACATTCCACTAGCACCAAGTACAGTATCCACCCGGATAGGCACCCCTAGGGGTGTGTAGGGGAATTGGGCTGGGAAGGGGTGGGCCTAATGACTAAAATTTTAAAAATAACCCCTGGGGAGTTGCAACAAAGTAGGAGTGTAAGTAAATGTTGCTGCTATTGAATTCTGATTGAATAGGTGAGTTCGTGTGGTAGATTCCTGAGAAAATGCTTTCCGAAGATGCTGCCACGCATGCTGACACATAAGCCAATGCGAATCCTTCTCTGCGCGTGCTAGAAGTCAACCGTTTTGGCGATTTGAGTTCAGACCCATTTCTACAGCTCGCGTCAGATTCAACCTCGCGTAAGATTTGTAACGAAATGAGCCACGACACATTGAATTACAAAATCGAATGTGAGGACTGTATCAGTCTGACGCGATGTTATATGTAGTGCGTGAAAATACGGTTGAAACACGCTCGGAGCTGTCTGAGAGCAGGATTTTGCGGAATGGGGTGAAAGGCACTCGACAAAAACTTTGTGATCTCTCGGTATAAAAACATTCCTCTTGTACACTCTTAGGGCTTAAATGACAAAGGGCACCAACCCATCCAGCCTATAACTACTGCATACTTTAAATATGTACAATTTGACACACCACATAGGCTAGACAAGGGGCATAGCCTGGCAGGAGACATGCAGCTCAGGGTGACACTACTAGTCCAACCTCTTAGGCACGCGTCCGCAGACCAGTCAGCAAGAGTACTAACTCAACAAGAGTAACTCAGGGCGGCACTACTAGTCCAGCCTCTGAGACAAGAGCCACAAGGCTAGTCAACAAGTATAGACATGCAAGATAGTCTAATAAAGAGTACACAAGTCAGGGTCCTCGCAAGTGAGAGGCTACTGAAACCTGACCAAGTTGTAAAGTGTCGCTAATGATCTCTAGGCCCAAGCGTCTTAGTAAAGATATTAGCTCAACGGAAACCAAGCATGCTACGCGTGCCTAGCCGCGCTACTGTAGCTCGCGCAGGAGGAAGTACCGCAGCTGGATATGCTTTGCCCTGCCCTCTAGTCGAGGCTCCTGACATACAGTGGCGGATTAAATTGCCCGGATGTTTAACACTTAGAAACGTATCGCTATGCCACACATGTTTCGAAAATAGTAACACCCGTTTTTTGCCATTCCGTTACAAGGTTTCCGAGTTCTGCTTCAACCGTTTCTTGCTTGGCGCGATTGTGACACAACCTGAAAGTGGGGTTGAAAATTACTCCTCGACTATCGATGCGGACATTTCCAACCGAGCGGAAGAGTAGATCTATTTTCCCCCGTCACTCAGAGTGTACATCGTCACGCGCAACAGTTGCTGGCTTAGGAGTTAGTTCGGAAGCGAGCCTACGACCGCATCGCCATGAAGCCGTTAACTGAGCGAAAGCGCGCGCGAATCATAAGCATGTTGCGTGCGGGGCATTCGACTAGGAAAATAGGCAAAGTTCTTGGCATAGGCAAGAGCACCGTGCACGATTACAGTTTGAAAGTGGCCGCCGAGACTAGTCTCGAGGAGGTGCGACCTACGATGCCTTCGGCCGGCCGCCCCCGCTTAATCACTACCCGTCTCCAGCGCGGAATAATACGCGCGATTACAAGCGGCGAGGCGAAAAGCTCTGTAGAAGCGGCAAATATGTTGTTGGAGAAGCACGGTCTCGCCGTAGACTCGAAGACGGTCCGAAACTCATTACGATCCGCGGGGCCGATCGCCGTGCATCAGCCCAAGAAACCCAGGCTCTCACCGAAAAACATCCGAGATCGTCTCGACTTCGCTCGGTCGCATGCCAACTGGACGCTGGAGGACTGGAAGCGGGTGATTTGGTCTGACGAGACAAAGATAAACCGCTACTGCTCCGAAGGACGTGCGTACGCCTGGATTCGCGAGGGCACCAGCCTTCGGAGCCATCAAGTCCAACAGACAGTTAAGCATGGGGGCGGTTCTGTGATGGTGTGGGGTTGCATGACGTATGAGGGGGCGGGGTTCATGTGCAAGATAGATGGCAGGATGGATGGGCCGCTGTATCGCAGCATCTTGCAAGATGAGCTCAAACAGACCATCGATTTATTTAAGCTTTCCCCCTCAGAGGTCATTTTCCAGCACGACAATGATCCCAAGCACAGGTCTCGTCTGGTCCAAGACTGGCTTGGGGAGCAGGAGTACGCGGTGCTGGAATGGCTGTCATGCTCCCCGGACCTTAACCCGATTGAGCACCTGTGGGCACACGTGAAAAGGCAGCTGGGGAAGTACGAAAAGCCGCCAAGGGGAATGCTGGAGTTGTGGGAGAGGTGCAGGAGGAATGGGACAAGATACCGGCGGAGGTGTGTGCAAACCTGATCGACAACCTGCCGAGGAGGATCAAGGCAGTGATTCGGGCAAAGGGACGCTGGACTAGGTACTAGTTTCCGTAGAATCTAGTATGCTACCAGAATTCGGTACAAATTGTCCGGATGTTATCCTATGCTATGCTTAGGTGTTTAAGGACCATGTGTGGTACTACTTTGGTGTTTGGCAACTCGAGTGAGTGCTCTAACTGATCTTCTCAGCGTGTATGCACACCATACATTAAGGCTTAATGTTTACGCCGCTGCACTCATCAAAATGCCAAAAAAGGCTGAACATGTGGACAATTTTATCCGCCACTGTAGGTGGATCATGGCCTTGTTATCAGCATACAGGACCGGGCAAGAGCTAGGCTGCTCACCTAAGTCAGTGAGCAAGAACGTCAGCCAGCGGAGCTCCTGTGTCGCCATGGCACCAGCGTAGATCTCAGCCTCACAACTGGACTGGGCAACAGACGAGAAGATGGCACCTACACCAAGGCTAAAACAGTAGCCCTTTGAGGACCTGAGAGTTTCAGCGTCGTTCGCCCAGTAAGCGTCAGTGTGTCATGTGAGTTCCACTGGCCTGCGTCCTTTTGGCACTAGCCCCATACCTAATGTAGTCGCCCACATATTGCAGCACCCTCTTGGCAGCCGACTAGTACTGGGTCGGTTTCTGCATGTCGAAACAAAGCGTCCGAGGACACCAAGAGGGTACGCGAGATTTGGGCGGGTGCAATTCATCAGGTACATGCGGCAACCAACGAGCTCTGCGTACGGACCACTAGGCTTGACTTGCTCAACAGGGACTGGAGACGAGAGCCCGTGGTCAACAGGCAGAGGGGTGGGTTGTACAGAGGAGAACTGAAGGCCGAACCTCTGAAGGACTTGGGGCACCAAGTGTGAATATGAGGGAGTAATAGTGCGCGCTGCTCTGTCCCTGTAGATCCGCAGCCCAAGGTAGCAGCGCAGTTCTCCTAGGTCAGTGCAGGTGTCTCTCCTCAGTAGCTCTGCCTTCACCAAGGGCAGTGCGTCTCTATCTGCAGTAGCAAAGATCAGGTCGCCTACATGGACTAGGGCATAGAACGGAGTCTGGTCAGAGCAAACATAGAGAGACGTGTCAGTGAAGGACGGGAAGAACAGGAGGTTGGCTAGTGCAGCACGCAACGTGTCGTGCCACTTACAGGGCGCCTGCCGCATACCATAGACTGTGCGCTTGAGGAACCACTCGGTCCCAGGAGGGAAAGAGCTAGTGAAGCCTTGCAGACGGTACATGTAGATCTGCTTGTGCACATTGCCCTGGAGGAATGCTGTAGAGAAGTCAAGTGAGTGGAGCTCGTAGTTGCGCTGTGCTGTTACGTAAGGCAGCGCCCGAGGAGTGGTCGTCTTCGGGGTCGGGGCGAAGGTCTGTGTCACAGGATCGAATGAGGTTTGCTCAATGTTGCACTATCAATCAGTACAATGTGCTTTTATACTTCCAGAGTACATCAGGTAACCAAGTTTATCCAAACCAAAGGGAATAGACCCTTCTAGAAATAGAATCACCTTGCGTATAGCCACGCGAGGCTATTGGCTACAAGGGATTATGACAAGATTACGCTAGATGTAGCGCGCCAGTACATCCAGAGCCTAGTCGGTGATATAATTATAAAAAGAGGATAAACCAAGATCTCACTGTGTTGATGTTGATCCATTTTTTACGAAGATGACTTTGTCAAAATAAATCGATCGTTGTCGACACCAGTTGTGACAAGATCGAATGACTCGAGGAAAGATTGCACTATCGATGAATACAAGGCGCTTTTATACTTCTAGAGTACATCAGGTAACCAGGTTTATCTTATCTCGAGGGAATAGACCCTTCTAGAAGATAGAATCATCCTGCGTATAGCCACGCGAGGCAATTTAAGGGATTACGGCAGGATTACGCTAGATAGCGCACCAGTACATCCCAAGCCTGGTCGGTGATATAATTATAATAGCAGGATAATCCAAAGGTTAATGGAAAATGGAGAATAGGAAACCAAATGAGGAGAGATAAAAAGAGGAATGAAAATAGGAAGGAAAGAGAAGAAGGAACAAGTGGTGTAATGGGGTCGTACTCTCACACTTCCCCCCTCAAAGCTGGGTGGTAGAAGTAACACCTTGCTTGACAAGGTAGTCATGCAGAGGACAACGGGCGTTACCCATGTCGGTCTCAGATACCCAGCTGTCCTCAGAAGGATCATAACCCTTCCAACAAATAAGGAGCTCCACGGTACCATTCCGACGATGGCGGTGTGCAAGCACGGATTCGACCTCGTACTCGGGTTCATTCAGGACGAGGACGGGCGGCGGCGGCGGCGGTTGGCATCCGACGAAGATCGTGTTTGGATCCCGATAGGGCTTCAGAAGTTGGACATGGAAGGCGTTGTGAATCTTCAAGATAGCTGGCAGACGTAAGCGGAAGGTAATAGGAGTGACCTGTGCTTCAACGAGAAAAGGCCCACAGAAGTGAGGTCGCAGTTTAGATGGGAGATGGCTGATGTCAAGATTGCGGGTGTCAAGGAGCACCAGGTCTCCTACGGTAATGGTGTGGTCGTGGCGATGGCGATCGGCCTGGCGCTTCTGTTGCTGCTGAATGTCGAGGAGGCGCTTGTGGGTCCGCTCCCAAAGCTGGTGCATAGTTGTGATGAAGTCGTGTGCTGGTTGGACTGTTGCTGAAATTGTCGGTTTTTGTGGTGTGAGTGGTGGCGTCTGTAGCAGAGGAAGAACGTGTCAGTCCAGTAGCGGCGTGAGTGGCATTGTTGTAGGCAAACTCCAGAACGGGCAGGTGCAAGTCCCATTTGGAGATCTCGTCCTTGCAGGCTGCTCAGAGGAGTTGCTCAACAATCTGGTTGAGGCGCTCGATCTGTCCGTCTGTCTGCGGATGGTATGCGGATGACATGGCGAGTTTGGTCCGGAGCACAGACATGAGTTCCTTCCATGCTGTGAGATGATGTATCGAACGAATAGTTGTGCTGTCTCCTCGGTGCGTGCTGTCGTGTGTGTCGGGATGAAGTGTCCCATTTTGGAGAACTTGTCGATGACGACAAGGATTGCGTCATAACCGCTGGTGGTAGGTGGTAACCCGGTGATGAAGTCCAGGCTAACCACTTGCCATGGCTGTTCTGGGACAGGAAGAGGCTGCAATAGTCCCGCCTTTTTTTGCTTGCTGCTCTTCATCCGCTGACATGTATCACACGAGGTGACAAACTTCTGAACATCCTCTGCCAAGTGGGGCCAGTAGTAGTGTTTTGCGATACCGATCAGCGTCTTGTTGCTACCGAAGTGTCTGGCATATAGGACGTCGTGGTATTCTTCGAGTAGTAACTGGCGCAAAGGAGGGAAATTGGGTACCCAGATTTTCGTTGATCCTTTCTGCTACGCGATGTCACTGTCCCATTGTAGCAGATGTCGTTTCTCTGCAAGGGAATTTCGGGGTCGATGGCGTACCCGTGTGTGAAGAGTCCCTTGAGTAGTGGATTCATCCCTTCGATCTGAATAGCGGCAACGTATGCAGGCCGGCTGAGAGCGTCTGCTTTGTTTTTGTGGCCGGGCTTGTACACGATGTCGTAGTGGAAGTGTGTCTCGAGGAAGTCGATCCACCGGACCTGCCGCCTGGAAAGGTTGGGTTGTGTCTTCAAGTATTTCAGACTGCAGTGGTTGGTGTAGACGGTTGTTCTTCGTCCTTCAAGATAACATCTCCACGCTTTGAAGGCGATAACGATGGTAAGGGCCTCTTTGTCGTGTATCGGGTAGTTGAGTTCTGCCCCGTGCAGTTTCTTACTCAGGTAGGCGATTGGTTGCAGTCCATTCCCATAATCTTGCATTAAGACTGCTCCTACTGCCTGGTCGCTGGCGTCAGCTTTGATTACGTAGTCGCGTTCGGGATCTGGCAAGATGAGTACTGGTGCAGACGTGAGTGCTTTTTTCAGCTGCTCCACGGCTTCCTGGTGCTTCGGCTCCCGTTTGTAGGGCGTGTTCTTCTTCAGCAGATTCGTGAGTGGTGCTGCGAGTTTCGCATACTGTGGCACGAACCTGTTGTAATAATTAGCGAAGCCTAGGATTTGCTGTAACTCCTTCACGTTCTCGGGTGTCTTCCACGTACGTACGGCTTCGATTTTCTTGGGGTCGACGTGAACTCCTTGAGCGCTCACCATGTGTCCTAGGAACTGGACCTTCTCAAGGGCGAATTTGCTCTTGGACAGTTTGACGTAGAATCGTTCTCGTCGAAGAATTTCGAAGACACGTCGTAGGTGTTCGACGTGCTGCTTCATGTCGCGCGAGTAGATGAGGATGTCGTCCAGGTACACCACCACGCACTCGTCCAAAAGTGGTCATAGAATGTGGTTCATTTCGGCTTGGAACGTTGTCGGTGCGTTGGTGAGTCCGAACGGCATTACCAAATACTCGTACGATCCATACCGAGTTCGGAAAGCAGTTTTGTGGATAGAGTTGTCCGCCATTTGTATCTGCCAGTATCCGGACCGCAGATCCAGTTTGGAAAATACCGTAGCTCCCCGAAGCTAGTTAAGCAGGTCATCGATTCGCGGTATCGGATATTCATTCTTGACGGTCTGCTTGTTAAGTGCCCGGTAATCGATGCACATGCGTAGGCTTCCGTCCAGTTTCGGTGTCAAGAGTACTGGGGCACCGTATGGTGAACTGGATGGTCGGATGAGTCCTTTGGCTAGGAGATACTCGATCGGTCAGCTCTGTAGGGCTGAGCCGATATGGTGCTCGGAAGGTCGGCTTCGAACCCGGTTCCTCCACGATCTTGTGCTGATGCGTTCGATATGGTGGTAGCTCGTTCGGAAGATCGTCAGGAAGAATGTCTTGGAACTCCTTCAATAATTCCTTATTCTTTTTCGGAGGTTCCGAGGTCTTCTCTCCGTCATTCTCCACCTCTGTTGCTATTGCCAGGAACCCGGTATCCGTTCGCTTCACGTCCTTCTCGAATCGTGCGAGTTTCTCCACTGGGATATCTTCTGTATCGTCCCTATTGGGTAGTTGGACTCTCCGTCCATTGTTGTAGATGCTGCGGTGCGGCTCACCCAGTTGATCTTGGGGTTGAATCTTTTTAGGAAGTCTCGCCCGAAGATCAAGTCAAGCCCTTTGATGTTGGTGATGGGGAGTGCAGGTCTCCAGCGCAGTGGTCCGATTTGTAGGTGTAGCACTGCTTCACCGCGTACTGGTAACTTGCTTCCGTCCACCATCATTGCAGAGAATCCTGAAGGCTTGTACTCTTCCCGAAGTCGGCAGATGACCTCGAGCACGAGGGGCAGGCGTTGCTCGGAGTACCCAAAGGTAGTCTCATTGATTGGGTCATAGGGTACATCTCAATATTCGTACACACCTTTGTGTTGGTATCTACTCCTGAGCTGGCAGCTGGCCGAGGCTGCTTGGAGAACAGCTCTTCTCCAAGGCCTGGAGTTTCCTTGACGACTGTGCGCGTCATTGATGCCGAAGAACTGGATGCATCCGGAGGAGGAGTTCGGGGTTGGTGCAGCTTTTTGTAGACCCCCAGCTTCCTCTTGAGCTGCTTCAGCTCCACCGACGTCTTCCCTGGGGAACGGGTAGTCGTTGTGGGCTGGTGTCGGGAGAGGACGTTGACGCCGTGGAAAGGTCGGCTTCTTTCCACACTCCTTATTTTTTCCCCAAGTTGTCCGGTACCGGTATAATCTCCACAAATGTCTGCTTCTTTTGGAGTCCCTCCCGAAATTTCTCCAAGGCTCTAGCCCCTCGAAAATCATAAGTTTTCATTAAAGCATCTTTAAAAGATAAGTTTAACAAATCCTCATAATTTCTTGGGTCTTCAAGGAGTTTCCCCGTCTTGGCAGAGTCTTTTTTCGCGGAGTCGTATTTTTCCTCGGCGATTTTCTCTCGCGAAGACTGGTCGTGGGGTGGAGATTTTCCCCATCATTTCCTCCTTCTCGCGTTGAATCAGCTTCGTCGAAGTTGATTTTCCCGGAATCCGCGGCCGCTTCCGGATCTTTTTATTTTCGCCAGCTAGATCCGCAATCACTGGCGACTCCCGTTTTTTGTCTTCTGATTGGCCGAAGGAATTCCGCCACTGTTGCGTGCCCGATATTCTTTTTCGTGCGGCTTTCATTTTGTTGCAGTCAAAGATTCGATGACCCGGCACCCCGCAAAAATCACACGTGCAGTTGGTGTTTTTCGGACGTGGCCGCCCTCGAACTTGTCGACTTCCATCGGGTCGGCGAACGTGGGGTGAGCCGAGCGGTCGCCCTGTCGCGTACTGTCGATGTGCGTCCGTTGTGTCCCGGCGTTGACCATGTCGAAACGCTTTGCTGCCGAAACGACGTCACTGTAGCTCGCGTAGTTTGACGCTGCCACTTGTCGTTTAACTTCGGTCTTCAGCCCGGCGAGGTACGACTGTACTTTTTCCCCTTCGGTCAGGTCGGAATGCGGTTATAAAATTCCTCCATCTGCTGCGTGTACTGTGCTACACTCCCGAACTGTCGATGTCGATGAATTTTTTCCCGGGCAAGGAAACTGGAATTTATTGGCTCGAAGCATTTCAGCAGGTCGGCGCGGAACTGCTGCCACGTGGCTTCACCGTGGATAAAAGTGTTGCCGCCAATCCACTCGAGTGCCGGCCCTCGCATCAGCGTCGCCGCGAGTCGTACGCGTTGTCCGTCCCAGACTGGCGAACTCCATCCGATGGGTGCGAAGTAGATCTCCATCCCGGCGATCCATCTGCGGGCGTCGGAGTTTCGATCGCTCGGATCGAACGGCTCAGGTGGGCGAGGTTTCGGAGCCTCGAGAAACTGCTGCGACTGCTGCATCGTTGCCGTTGTCGAGTCGTGCTGCGCTCCGGCGAGTCGAGTTACTCGCTCGAACTCGTTTCGCCACGCTTCGCGATCCGCTCGCATCTCCTCCTGAAGGGCTGCGATGCGCGCAAAGAGCTGCTGGGTAACCTCGGCGTTGTCGAAGGTTGCCATCCTATTCAAAACACGCGCGGGGGGGGGGGGGGGGGTGATTCGAAAAAATGCGGAGCTGGTGCTTACCAGAATCGGCGTCGAATTGGTCGCCCCGGCGGTTTTTCGAGGCAGGTTTTCCCGCTGCGCTGCTTTGTTGAGCGCGGTCGAGTGAGAAAAGCTCTGATTACCAAGTGTCACAGGATCGAATGACTCGAGGAAAGATTGCACTATCGATCAGTACAAGGCACTTTTATACTTCCAGTTTACATCAGGTAACCAGGTTTATCTTATCTCAAAGGAATAGACCCTTCTAGAAGATAGAATCACCCTGCGTATAGCCACGCGAGGCTATTGGCTTTAAGGGATTACAGCAGGATTACGCTAGATAGCGCACCATTACATCCCAAGCCTGGTTGGTGATATAATTATAATAGCAGGATAATCCAAAGGTTAATGGAAAATGGAGAATAGGAAACCAAATGAGGAGAGATAAAAAGAGGAATGAAAATAGGAAGGAAAGAGAAGAAGGAACAAGTGGTGTAACAGGGTCGTACTCTCACACCAGTCAGAAGATGCGTCGATTGTGCAGTCGATGGTCACGAATGTTCCCATAGTGTTGTTTCCGCTGCATTCGTGCCGTTGATTCCGCACCGATCGGACGATCCACGTTCTCCTGTCAGTTTTTTGCTTGCAGCTATTACCAAGTAGGTAATTCTTCGCAGATTTCCGACTCTGCAGATAATTTCTGTGCCATATTTGTTACCAAATGGAGGAATCGGAAATTGGTTGTCAAGATGATGTAAACGGTGTCGAAGGCGG